>CM054933.1:15678088-15894663 GCA_029168755.2 Tillandsia fasciculata | reverse complement strand
TACTATTGCATCCTGATTGGGTATCAGGCTTCTGTAGTGATGGTTTTTTTTCACAACTTTGATCATAGTCATGTCCAGTCCTGCGTTTGAGACTTATCATACCGGCGCGGTTGTTGCCCGGTGAATTTTGAGACTTATCATACCGGCGCGGTTTGTTGCCCGGTGATGCTTTACTCGTGTGGGTCGCTCCCCTCGAGTTCCACTCTAGGCTGGGGCCAGACAGTTGTTGACAGTTTTGCTATCACGTCGGCGCGGATTTTTGCCCGATGATGAGAGCGGAGCAGGCATACCCGATCGTGGATCAGATGACGGATTGGGTTATTTGGACAGCTTTTGTTTACTGATGCATGCATACCGTTTTGATAGCCAGTACCGCAGTAGAGGCATAGTAGTGGTAGTTTTACTGTTTCAGTACCTTACTTATCCTACCACTTCACCTTTTCCCTTTTTGGCTCTAGTAGTCCTAGTGGGTGCGTCAGAGTTGAGGTTTTTTACCCACTAGGGGAGGCTATTGGTTTATCTGATGTTCTCACCCCCATTGTTATTTTCTGTTTCTTCCTTCTCCCTTATTTTGCAGAGTCATCTGCGGGAGCTGCTAGGCCATCGGCAGCGGATCGAGGGTAAGGGGATCGCCGAATAGATAGATCTCCTGGGAGACTGAGAGCTGTAGATAGAGGCTGTTACCCTTCACTCAGACTGTGTTATTCCCATTTTATTTTGGGTCTGGCGTTAGCCAGCTGGTTGTACTATTTTGGTGAGCTGGAGTTATTGTACTTATTACAGTATTATTTGTAGTCCCAGTCTGAGATATATGTGGTTCTCCTATTTCAGCTCTGTATTATGCTCTTTTATTGTTAGATTATATCTGAGCAGGTACCAGCGCTTCGTGTACGCGGAAAAATTCCGTGTGCACGGCGGATCTGTAGACGAGCCCGGGTTCCGGGGCGTGACAGGGCGTCCGGAGAGGTCCTAACTGGCTTTGTTGACTTTCTTTTTTTTCTTTTCTTTTTTTTTTCTTTTTTTTTTTTATTTTATTTTTCCTTTTTTTTTTTTTATTTTTTGAGCCTAAAGTTAGGGCGTCCGGAGAGGTCCTAACCGGCTTTGTTTGACTTCTTTTTTTTTTCTTTCTTCTTTTTTTTTCCTTTATTTTTATTTTTTTATTTTTTTATTTTTTTGAGCCTAAAGTTAGGGCGTCCGGAGAGGTCCTAACCGGCTTTGTTGACTTTCTTTTTTTTTTCCTTTTCTTCTTTTTTTTTTTTTTCTTTTTTTTTTTATTTTTTATTTTTTTTATTTTTTATTTTTTTGAGCCTAAAGTTAGGGCGTCCGGAGAGGTCCTAACACGGCTTTTACTTTTTTTTTTTTTTTTTTTTTTTTTTTATTTTTTTCCCTTTTTATTTTTTGAGCCTAAAGTTAGGGCGTCCGGCGAGGTCCTAACCGGCTTTACTGACTTTCTTTTTTTTTATTTTTTTTTTATTTTTTTATTTTACTTATTTTTACCTGAGAAATACGTCTAAAAAAAAAAGAAGCCGAGGAGGTCGATGGGGGTGCCGAGGAAGTTGACCGGAGTTGCCGAGGAAGTTGGCCGGAGGGGTTGAGGAAGTTGACCGGAGGGGTTGAGGAAGTTGACCGGAGGGGTTGAGGAAGTTGACCGGAGCTGCTGAGGAAGTCGATCGGAGATGTGGTGAGGTGTTTTTTTTTTTTTTGGTGGAATATCGGACAAGTTTTTTTTGGTGGAATATGGGATGAGCTTTTCTTTTTTTTGTGGTGGAATATCGGACGTGTTTTTAGACCAGCCCCGAAAGAAAAAAAAGCTCCTATCTATTTATAGTGGGAAGTGGCAGAGAAATATCGCGTGGGGTTTGTTAGGATTCGTTGAGGGGTTGGCGAGAAAATGTGAGTTTGTTGAGGGAAGACGTGCGTGGGTTCGTTGAGGAAAAGACGAGGTTCAAATTTTGAATACGTTGAGAAAATTATTATATTCAAATTTCAACTTTCAAATTTTAAATTTCAAATTTCAAATTTTAAATTTTAAAATTGAATATGTTCGAATTTAAAATTAAAATGTTATGTTCAAATTTCAATATTGCGAGAATATGGTTATATTCAAATTTTAAATTACAAATTTCAAGATTGAATGATAGTTCAAATTTCATATGTTGAGGGAGTATGGTTATGTTCAAATTTTAAATTTCAAAATTCAAAATTGAATATGTTCGAAATTTAAAATTGAAATGTTATGTTCAAATTTCAATATGTGTTCAAATTTCAAAATTGAATGGTTATGTTCAAATTTGAGGAAGTATGGTTGTATTTAAATTTCAAAATTGAATATGTTATGTTTAAATTTGAGAAAGTATGGCTGTATTTAAATTTCAAAATTGAATATGTTATGTTTAAATTTGAGGAAGTATGGCCGTATTTAAATTTCAAATTTCAAATTTCAAAATTGAATATGTTCAAATTTCAAAATTGAACGGTTATGTTCAAATTTGAGGAAGTATGGTTGTATTTAAATTTTAAATTTCAAATTTCAAAATTGAATGGTTATGTTCAAATTTGAGAAAATATGGTTGTATTTAAATTTTAAATTTCAAATTTCAAATTCCAAAGTTGAATATGTTCAAAATTGAGAAAGTATGGTTGTATTTAAATTTCAAATTTCAAATTTTAAAATTGAATATGTTCAAATTTCAAAATTGAACGATTAACGAACGAGGAAAGTTCAAAATTGAATTGAGAGATATTTTAAAATTTGGTTGGAGATTTGAATATGAATTTGAATAAGTCGGTTGAAAAATATTTTGAAATTTGATTGAAAATTCAAAATTCAAAATTTAATTTGAATATAATTTTTTTTTTGAAATTGAATTTTTAAACAAACAGTTTACTATAATGTAAGTCCCGCTGGGCACAAAAATAGGATCCGACTGGTTTGGTAAACTAAAAAATGACGGTGCTTTGATGAGACCTATAAGCTTGTGTTCACAAATAACCTAAGCTTGTATTCGCAAATGATCTATTAAGGGGGTTTGAACTTGTAGTAAAATTTGTTGGATCCAAATTATTAATATGTTAAAAGTTTTGGGCTTATACGGGCTTATACAGACAAATCAATAATACGGACCAACCACAATCTTTCCCCCTTTTTTTAAAAAAAAATAAAATTTTTTTTTACCTGAAACAAATGCCTCTTTTCGTTCTAGAGGTACGAGTACGGTGAAAGATGCACATTCAATTATTTTTCTCTCTTCATTTTTTTCAAATATTTTTTTTTCATTTTTTTTTTCGTACGCATCAATTTGATTTCTCAGTTTAATGACATGGCGGTCAATGAATATGTGTTGCTCATTTTAGTGACATAGCGGTCGATATGAATATGGGTCGCTCAGTTTAGTGACATGGCGGTCTATTTGATATGTGTTGCTCAGTTTAGTGACATGGCGGTCGATATGAATATGGGTCGCTCAGTTTATTGACATGGCGGTCGATATGAATATGGGTCGCTCAGTTTATTGACATGGCGATCGATATGAGTATGGGTTGCTAAGTTTATTGACATAGCGGTCGATATGGGTATGGGTTGCTAAGTTTATTGACATGGCGGTCGATATGAATATGAGTTGCTCAGTTTATTGACATGGCGGTCGATATGAGTACGAGTTTGCTCAGTTTAGTGACATGGCGGTCGATATGAATTTGAGTTGCTCAGTTTATTGACATGGCGGTCGATATGAGTTTGAGTTTAGTTTAATGACTTTCCGGTCGTTTGGATTTGGGTTTAGTTTAATGACTTTTCGGTCGTTTGAAATTGGGTTTAGTTTAATGACTTTTCGGTCGTTTGGAATTGGGTTTAGTTTAATGACTTTTCGGTCGTTTGGAATTGGGTTTAGTTTAATGACTTTTCGGTCGGTTGGAATTGGGTTTAGTTTAATGACTTTTCGGTCGTTTGAAATTGAATTTAGTTTAATGACTTTTCGGTCGTCTGGATTTGGGTTTAGTTTAATGACTTTTCGGTCGTTTGGATTTGGGTTTCGTTTAATGACTTTTCGGTCGTTTGAAATTGGGTTTAGTTTAATGACTTTTCAGTCGTTTTAAATTGGGTTTAGTTTAATGACTTTTCGGTCGTTTGAAATTGGGTTTAGTTTAATGACTTTTCGGTCGTTTGGAATTGGGTTTAGTTTAATAACTTTTCGGTCGTTTGGACTTGGGTTTGTGAGTCGATTAAGTTGACTCAGTATATTTATTTGGAGTTAGCTCGGTTTGAGGTCTTGATTTGTTTCAGTTCGGGTGGAGCTGGTTTGCTTGATTTGGATCATCCCTGAAGTTCGATTTGAACCTTTGTTCAGGTTGGGTTCAAATTGAATTGGTTTGAACCTTCTGTATTTGATTTGGGCTGAGCCGTCACTTGATTCGTCCCTTTTGAATTTGATTTGAGTCGAACCGTTATATTTTGGTTCAGAACCCTTTGAGACATGGTTTAGGTCGAACCCTTATGACTTAGTTCGATACCCTTTGAATTCAATTTCGGTCGGGCCCTTATAATTCGGCTCAACTTGGACCCTTCTGCAGTTCGGTTTGGTTCGGCTCGTAACCTTATGGTTAGGTTCGAGATCCGTTTGAACTTGAAACTCCATTGCATTTGGTTTGGATTTGATTTAAGACGCCTTCGAGTTTGGTTTGAGTCACCCTCTTTGCGGTTTGGCTCAAAACCCTTTGACCTGGATTTGGGGTCGAGCTGGTGCATGGTCCAGTTCATATGATTCCACCTAAATTCGATTTAGGTTGAACTGGCTTATAATTTGGAGGCATTTTGTTTTTTTTTTTTTTTTTTTTTTTTTTTTTTTTTTGTATTGAAATATATAAGTTTATTTTGTCTCGGGAAGCAATCGAAATTGTTGCGTATAACCGACCCTAAGGTGAGTTAGAATTTCGTGGTAGACAAAATATGTTTGAAAAAAAAATATTTTTGAGTATTGAATAATATGGATTTATTTTGGTTTATTTTGAAAAATATGGGTTTATTGAAAAGTATGGATTTATTGAAAAAAATATGTATATGTCTTCGTTGGCAATCGGGCGCCCATGGGTTTTCACCCGATGCCTTCCCCTAACTTTTGCCTGTAGGTTCGAATTGTGTATTCTCACAGCGGGGATCCCATTTTTGCCTGTGGGGTTATACCACAGCCGGGAATTTTTTTTTTTCTTTTTGTTATTCTTTTCTTTTTTTTTTTCTTTTTTTTTTTGTTATTTTTTTCTTTTTTTCTTTTTTTTTTGTATTTTTTTTTTGATTTTTTTTTTTGTTTTTTTTTTGCTATTGAAAAATAGGAGCAAATAAAATTACTGCGCATAACTGATCCTAAAATCAGTTAGCTGTCGTAGACAAAATATGTTTTGAGTATTGAAAAATATGGGTTTATTTTGGTTTATTTTAAAAAAACATGGGTTTATTGAAAAATATGGATTTATTAAAAAATATGAATTTATTTTGAAAGAAAAATATGTTTTGGTGGCAATCGGGCGCCTACATGGGTTTTCACCCGATACCTTTCCCTAATTTTTGCCTGTAAGTTTGAATTGTGTTTTCTCACAGCGGGAATCCCATTTTTGCCTGTGGGGTTATACCACAACCAGGATTTTTTTTTTTTTCTTTTTTTTTCTTTTTTTTTTCTTTTTTTTTTTTTGGTTTTTTTTTTTTGAGATTTCTTTTTTCTCTTTTTTTTTTTTTTTTTTTTCTTTCTTTTTTTTTTTTTTTTTTTTTTTTTTTGCTTTTTTTTTTTTTCATTTCTAGTCGATGCATTCGACAAAAATGGTCGCGAACCTCCGGTAACCTTTTCTCAGTTGAGTCGGTGGCGATTACTCCTCTTAATGGAAGCTCCGGTTGGAGGGATTAGCGATTGTCATGTCACTAGAAATATCAACCTATCGAATACCGACGATTTCTGTGACTGGTTCTTCGAAAATATCATCCTTTTTGATGCAGGTGAGTAGGTGAGCCATTCACCTACGGGTCGGTGAAGAGGATTGAGTATGCCCCCATTAGATTATTTTTTCGAGGTTGCACCCGAGGAATTGACCATATTGTGTGCATTCTTGGAAAAGGGCAGTAAAGGTAATCATGCCCCCAGTAAAAGCAGCATATGTTTGTGTTATTTCTTCGATGCAAGTATTAGGATTTACCTTTATAGCTTTTTTTTTTTTTTTTTTTTTTTTTTTTTTTTTTATATATATATATATATATTAAAGGTCTCAAATATGGAAGGAAAAGTCATGTCCCACCGGGCGTGCCATTTTGTCTGCGATCTCGAATGACCCATCTCGCGCGGTTCACCTTTTTTGGAGTTTCCCGTGGGATGGTATTCACGATTCAGATGAGTATTTGTATGTTGATGGGTGTATGTGGATATCAGGTATTGCAGATCCATGACTTCCAATAGACGCAAGCGTCTATTGTTAATTACCCCCTTGTGATTGGGGCACCTTCGATTAAGAGACCTTTGTGAGGAGGATAGAATAAATCGTATCCTAATAATTGACTAAATCTTAAGTATATGTGTTAGGATTTAGCTGGATTTGAAATTGACTTGATCCTGCTTATATGTGTTGAGGACTAGTCGATATTAAACTCTAAGTAAATGTGTTAGAGTTTAATTGGGTTCAATTGGCTCTAAGTATATGTATTAGAGTCCAATTATATTTGATTTCGCATTTGGCGTACGTTCCAAAGTGGAGACATGACCAAACCCCAAGGATATGTATTGAGGTGGGTCGGATTTGATGCTACTCGAAAGTAGGAGGTGGCTAAGTCCTATATGTATTAGGATTGGCCGAGTTTGATATGTTTTTCACTCTAGTTATATGTGCTAGAGTGAGAGGTTGACTAACCCTAAGTATATGTATTAGGATTAGTTGAGTTGATTTGGTTTCTACCCTAGATATCTGTTGTAGAGTAAAAGATTAACTACACCCTAAGTATATGTATTAGGGTTAGTTGGGTTGGTTTGGATGAACTCTATGTATATGTGTTAGAGCTTGATCGAATTTGATTTGACTAAATTCTAAGTATATGATTTTAGAATCTAGTCGGTTTGGATATAGTTTTGCCTTAATTATATATGTTAAGGCGATGAGATTGAATGGGTTTTGAATTTTTTTTTTTTTTTTGGGGGTAGAATGGGTCTTGGGTTTTATTTGTGGACTGAATGGGTTTTGGGTTTTTTATTTGTGGACTGAATGGATTTTGGGTTTTTATTTGCGGACTGAATAGGTTTTGGGTTTTTATTTATGGACTGAATAGGTTTTGGGTTTTTATTTGTGGATCCGGCTTTGGGACCCGTATGTGGTTGGGATCATTGGTCCTCTTTGAATCGGACTTAGACTCCAAGTTGATTAGGACTCATTTGAATTTTGTCTCGATTCAAAGGAATTCCCATTTATTTCAATATCCCGTTTTATTTTATTTTATTTTGCGTCCGAAAAAAATTTCCAAATTTTATCTTGGGGTTCGCAGAAAATCCCTGATTTTATTTTGGGTTTTGGAGAAGTACCGTTATTTTATTTTGATGTGGGATCCGAGTAAATTCCCTTTTCTTTTTTTCCTTTTTTTTTGTTTTTTTTTTTTTGAAATTATTTGGGATCCGAAGGGAACTCACTAATCTTATTTTGGGATTCCATCCCTTTTATCTTATAATTTGACTTGGGATCCGAATCAATCCACTAATTTTATTTTGATGTGGGGCCCTTTTTGAAATTATTTGGGATCCGAGAAAGTTTCTATTTTTGAAATTATCGAGGATCCGAAGAAGTCCTCTTTTTATTTTATTTTATTTTATTTGACTTGGGGTCTGAAGGAAATCCACTTTGACTTAACCTAAGTTCGGATGTCCGAAGAAATCATCCGAATCGGTTTTGGGCCTAAAGTTAGGGCGTCCGGAGAGGTCCTAACCGGCTTTGTTGACTTTCTTTTTTTTCTTTTCTTTTTTTCTTTTTTTATTTTTTATTTTTTTGAGCCTAAAGTTAGGGCGTCCGGAGAGGTCCTAACCGGCTTTATTGACTTTTTTTTTTTTTTTTCTTTTCTTCTTTTTTTTTTTCCTTTTTTTTTATTTTTTTTCTTTTTTATTTTTTTTGAGCCTAAAGTTAGGGCGTCGGAGAGGTCCTAACCGGCTTTGTTGACTTTCTTTTTTTCTTTCTTTTTTTTTTCTTCTTTATTTTTTTGAGCCTAAAGTAGGGCGTCGGAGAGGTCCTAACCGGCTTTGTTGACTTTCTTTTTTTTCTTTTCTTTTTTTTTTTTTTTTTTATTTTTCCTTTTTTTTTTTTTTTTGAGCCTAAAGTTAGGGCGTCCGGAGAGGTCCTAACCGGCTTTGTTGACTTTTTTTTTTTTTTCTTTTCTTCTTTTTTTTTCCTTTTTTTTTTATTTTTTTATTTTTTTATTTTTTATTTTTTTGAGCCTAAAGTTAAGGCGTCCGGAGAGGTCCTAACCGGCTTTGTTGACTTTCTTTTTTTTTCTTTTCTTCTTTTTTTTTTCTTTTTTTTTTATTTTTTTATTTTTTATTTTTTATTTTTTTGAGCCTAAAGTTGAGGTCCTAACCGGCTTTGTTGACTTTCTTTTTTCTTTTTTTTTTTTTTTTAATTTTTTTCCCTTTTTATTTTTTTGAGCCTAAAGTTAGGGCGTCCGGAGAGGTCCTAACCGGCTTTACTGACTTTCTTTTTTTTATTATTATTTTTTTTTATTGTACTTATTTTTACCTGAGAAATACGTTTAAAAAAAAGAAGCCGAGGTGGTCGATTGGGGGTGCCGAGGAAGTTGACCGGAGTTGTGGAGACCGTGAACCCCGTACAGTTTTTCGACTGAATCTACAGTTGAGAACACCTATTGTTGGTGTATCTGGCCCAAGGTGCATCAAAGAGGTGCTACTGTTGGACCTGAGAGGTATCATTTACTGTTTTGGCCTTCGGCTGGGTTTGCCGAAATTTCGGGAAGGATTTTGGCCAAACAGAGGTTAGAATTGGATTCAGCACGGAAAAACACTTGAAAACGGCTATTTGTTTGCCAAATTTGGAGTCCGGATGACCAAAAACGGGCTACCGAAAGTTTCGGGGGAAAAACGGGTGCATGGGAGTGGCCGTGGACCGGCTGGTGCCACGTGGCGGCTTCTTATTGGCCGGCCCACGCCGCTCGGTCCACGGGAAAAGAGCGCGGGTGCATGGACCGCGGGGCGGGCCACGTGGCACAGCGGCATTGGCGGGTGCGCGCGGCTCGGTCCAGGGAAAAGTGCGGAGCGGCGCGTGGACCGGGCGCAGGACGCGTGGCGCTCGGGTATTGGCGGGCCTTGGTGCTCCCGGCCCACGGGGCCCATCAGCGGTGAGCGGGGGCGGCGGAGCGGCCGACGCGTGGCAAGGCGCCACGCGTCGCCACCCGCGTCGCCCCGCCGCTGTAGCGAGGGGGGCACGCGGCGCGCGCGCAGGGGCCCCGCACGGCCGTACCCTGTTCTGGGGGTACGTGGCGGGCGTCCAGGCGGGTTGGACGGCGTCTGGTCCGACCCGGGCCGCGCCGGATCAGTCCGGGTTATTGGGTTTGAACCCGGGAACCCATTAAGCCCTATTTAGGCTAGTTTATCCGATTTAACCCCATTTTTCACCTCTTTAGGCTTGGAATTTCGCAGTGGGCTCTGAAGAAGAAGTTGTTCCTCTGCCAGAGAGCTATCCAACTGTAGCTTGCCGGATTTTGGTGGTGCACGGTTTCCGAGGTTGGCCTTTTCCGACGCGGCGCGCTTAGTTCATCTTCGACCCGTTTTGCGTCTTCTCGGTGCGCAGACTCTCCTGGCTTTATCCGACACCCGATTTCGACGATTTTTGCGCCGTTGGACTCACGACAGGTAGGACTTTGATTTTGATATTCAAAGTTTTCCCAAATTATTTTCGGATTTTGGAGGTATTTGAGCTTTCTGTTGCCCTTTTTCTTTGCGGATTTTTGGACAGCGACACAGGTGTTTTGGCCATATCTTCGCGTACAGACATCGGATCGGGGTGATTCAAGAGCCTAAATTCATCTACTCTTCGCGAGGAATCTGCTGGATTTTTCTCAGGACTTTAGGAGATTGCCTCGAAGGTGAGAACCTTCTCTCTTTCCGAATGTTGATCTGGGGAAATTTCTACAGTTGGGTTGGAGGTTATTTTCTTGCCGGATTTATTTCTCAGCGTAGATAATCGGATTTGGACGTGCAGGTAGTCGTTTCGAAGCTATCGACGCGTAGATCGCGGGCATATTTTATTCGGATTTTTATGAGGACTTTCAGCAGGTGATTTTTGGCCATCTTTGCAGCGGAATTTCTGTATGTTAAATCCGACAGTTTTGGGAGGAATATTATGTAACAACAGTTTGGTTTTTGTACCCAGGAGCAGAGTGGACTGTGTTGGACCCAGTGGACTCTGTGTAGCTGCCACCTTTGGTATTATCAGCTGTGGGACTTTGACAGTGCGACTGATCAGGTGGGTGGCTTCGCTTTCAGGAATTACGATCTGTTCCCTAATTCTAACTGTATAGGGTTATACATGTATGATTTTACCTTCGGTGTAGCATGTTAGAGAGCATGAGTTGGGATCGTTTATAGGGTCAGTTGGCATGTATACCTTATCATGATTCTCCACACCTTTATTTATTGCTATTATTGGACTTGACCTAGCACCACTGTCATATGCAGCATGTTAACCAGACTAATAGAAACCTTCAACTTGGGCTAGGTTACTTTATTGCTTTAGACACTCACACTATCATGATTATTTCATTTGAGACATAGATTCTGCCTCGCCCAGATAGAGGGGCCGAGGGGTCGGGTTGTTGTGGGGTGCATTTACACTCGTGTCGGGGGACCGAGTGGAGTTTGATAGTCAGTCATTGATCAGAGTGTCTTTGGGAGTGTCTGAGTGACAGTGGGTCTCGGCTGTGTTGTGTTCCAGCCAGTGAGTGAGACAGGGTTTGTTGGTTACAGTCGATCTTGTTGATCGTGGATTTGGACTATAGCCTGCATGGGCCACATTGAGCTCGACATAGATGCGCAGATACTTTGCTCGGTGGGGTCGCGCCCCTCGAGTGCCACTCCGGAGCTAGGCGGGTTACTTGCTATTGCGGCTTTGTCGATGCAGTCCTTCTGGCTGGGCCTGTTTGGCAGCCACGGACACCCTACGTAAGGCCGCTCCTTCGGGACGTAACGGCAGTAGGTTGGCGCAGGTTTGACTGGACCCGATGTGGCAGTCATTGTGGATTGGGTGATTTGAGTTGTGAGTCAGTAGTGGTATCAGTCTTCTTCTGTTTCACCCCTTGAGCATCTAGTTAGAGGCATAGTAGCTGTAGAGTTATTTCATCAGCATTTCTTTCCAGTATTGCATTTGTTACTTTATGCCTCTAGTGGACTTAGTGGGCAGACCGTCGGTCTTGTTGGCGGCACCCACTGAGAACTACTTGGGGATGTAGTTCTCACACCCGTCGTGGTGTATTTTTCCCCAGGGACCTCTACTTCTGTTCCTTGCACAGGTTGCTGATCCAGCTGATCGAGGTAAGGGAGTCGCGAGTTAGATCCCTACCAGGTGTCTCCTGAGAGTAGCTGTACCCTCACCTTTTGAGAGTTGTTTTGAGTGATCTTGTAGTGAGGATCGAGTTGTACTCTTTTTATTTTGGAGCGACTTATGTATTTATGTGAGGACTTGGTCTGTACATATACTTAGAGTTGTTTTATTTCAGTTCAGTATTTTCGCTTCATCTCTGATACCTGTATAGTATAGATGCTCATTTGCAGGTTAGACGCTACGTTTCTACGGGGCTTCCCGTAGGGACGGCGGATCTGTTGGCGGGCCCGGATCCCAGTTTCGATCCGGGGCGTGACAGATTAGAGTGGTATCAGAGCCTAGGTTGTAGGTCAGTGAGGACTTAAAAACCCTAGGCTTGTGGTTGGACCCTAGGATGACTTACGTGAGAGTCGTAACTCTGTTGCGAGAGTCTTGATTGGGTATTATACTCTCCCAGTGGATGGGGTGAGAGACTGACATATCTTCCTTCCGTGGCGATTATGTTGGCTGCAGACAACATAGTGCTATCGGGAAGGGAGATATGCCTGAGGACTTTCGCGAGATTGGGTCGAGTGTGATTTGGAGGTTCTGACTGTTCTTTTCTTCCTTCTCAGGGAAGTGATGCCTCCGCGACGCGGGATGTCTACGCGTTCGCAGCCTTCTTCCTCGGTGCCTGAGCAGGAGGGCTCGGGACCAGGACGTCAGGATGAGGTACAGGAGCTCCGAGCCCAGATGGCACAGATGTCGGAGGTTATCCAGCGCCAGGAGGAGACCTCTCGCCGTCAGGAGGAGGCCTTGGGCAGGATGATGGCTTTGTTAGAGCAGAGGTCGCAGCCAGAGGTGGCACCCCGTGAGAGTGCGCCTGTACCTTCTCCCCCAGTTGTGGCACCCCCTGTTGTTCCTCCAGCACCGGCAGTTTCCGTGGAGCCGGTTCCTAGCAGACCAGCATCGGGGGTGACGGGATCGCTGACTTCAGCTGAGCAGCGGATGGTGGTAGAGTTGCTGATGAGGTTTCGCCAGTTGGACCCACCCCGTTTTTCTGGTATGGGAGCTGAGCCGTGGGAGGCCGAGACTTGGGTCACGGCCATGGAGCGTCATTTTGAGAGTTTATTTATCGAGGATCGCTTCCGGGTCCTTTTGGCTTCTCATTTCTTGGAAGGCAACGCCGAGGCGTGGTGGCGGCGTGTGCGACCGGCTGGGCCGCCGGGGACGCAGCTTCTCTCATGGGCGGAGTTTCGCAGCCTTCTTTTGGGAGCCTTCTTCCCTGAGAGTGTCCGACAGAGACTGGAGGAGCGGCTGAGGACTCTTCGTCAGGGAGATCGGCCCGTGCAGGTGTACATAGCTGAATTTAACCAGCTGTTGGCTAGTATGCCTCACGTGGCCAGGGACGAGGCACATCAGATCTACATGTTTGAGCGAGGGTTGCACCGGGATATTTATCAGCATGTTCGTTCCAGCAGATCGCAGACTCTTGAGGCTTCGATGGAGCAGGCATTATATGTCGAGTCTGGAGAGACAGTGATGGCGGAGGTGGCTCCAGCCCCAGCAGTGACTCCGGGGGCAAAGCGCCCAGCACCAGTGGATGAGGGGCAGTCAGGTGGACAGGGACCCCCGAGACCTCCGCGACCTCATTCGCAGGGTCGTGGGCATCAGGGGCGCCAGAGATCAGGAGCACCTCGTCCGTGGCAGCAGCAGCGTCGACCATCTCGGCAGCAGTCCTCTCAGCAGCAGCAGTCGCAGCAGCAGCAGCAGCCTCGACGACAGCCACGATCAGACCGGTGTGTCATTTGTGGAGGGCCACACTCACCGCTTCAGTGTTCCCAGAGTCAGGGCCGTTGCTTCCGATGTGGACAGACCGGTCATTTTCAGAGAGCGTGCCCCAGAGCAGGTCCTCCAGCTCCTTCCTCGGCTTCGGCACCTACTGTTCCGTATCAGTCAGCAGGGCCTTCTGTGGCCTATGGTAGGCCTGATCATGCCTCATCTTCCTCTCGACAGCCAGATCGACGACCACCAGCACCGAGTGGGCGAGTTTATGCGGCACAGGTGGAGGATACTACCGCCGCGGAGCATGTCGTCGCAGGTATCATTTTGATTTCCGCAGTTCATACTCGAGCTCTTTTTGATACGGGCGCATCGCATTCATTCATTAGTAGAGATTTCGCATCCCTACATGGTATAGAGGTAGCATCTTTATCACATGCATTAGAGGTTCAGATTCCAGACCATGTTCTGCATGTTGTGGAGTATTGTAGGGAGTGCCCTGTACAGTTGGGACCCTGGATTCTGCCGGCAGACTTGCTCGTGCTGCGGCAGCTCCGGGATTTCGACGTTGTACTTGGTATGGATTGGTTATCTCGGTATTGCGCCACTATAGACTGCAGGGAGAGGACTGTGACTCTTCGTGAGCCAGGGCAGGAGGAGTTCGTATTTAGAGGCTGTCAGAGTACCCTGTTTGCGATGACTATTTCGTCATCGAGAGCTCGGCGGATGATGAGTAGGGGCTGTATGCTTTCCTGGCGACGGTCGTAGAGGTGCCTACGGCGGCACCGGGACTCGAGGATATCCCTATCGTCCGCGAGTTCCCGGATGTGTTTCCCTCTGAGCTATCGACCATGCCGCCGGAGAGGGAGATTGAGTTTGTGATTGATGTGGTTCCAGGAACCGCACCAATCTCGAAGGCACCTTATAGGATGGCCCCAGCGGAGCTGAGGGAGTTGAAGGCTCAGTTGCAGGATTTGATGGATGTAGGCTTTGTGAGACCCAGTGTATCTCCGTGGGGAGCGCCAGTTTTATTCGTGAAGAAGAAGGATGGATCACTTCGCTTGTGTGTGGATTACCGTGAGCTGAATAAAGTGACCATCCGGAACAAGTACCCGCTACCACGGATTGATGATCTGTTTGATCAGTTGCAGGGAGCATCAGTGTTCTCGAAGATTGATCTCCAGTCAGGTTACCACCAGCTGAGGGTGAGGGCCGAGGACATCCCCAAGACGGCTTTTAGATCCCGGTATGGGCATTATGAGTTTACAGTTATGCCTTTTGGATTAACTAATGCCCCTGCTGCATTCATGGATTTAATGAACCGGGTGTTTCAGCCGTACTTGGATCGATTTGTCGTTGTGTTTATAGACGACATTTTGATCTACTCCCGGAGTGAGGTAGAGCATGAGGAGCACTTGAGGATAGTGCTACAGCTTCTGCGAGAGAAGAAGCTGTATGCCAAGCTGAAAAAGTGCGATTTTGGCTTCGGGAGGTTGCTTTTCTAGGCCACGTTGTATCAGCCGCAGGAGTGGCAGTGGACCCGACGAAGATTGATGCAGTTCGGGATTGGCCTAGACCGACGACGGTTACTGAGGTCCGTAGTTTTCTTGGATTAGCAGGTTATTACCGTCGATTTGTAGAGGGCTTTGCGAAGCTCTCTACTCCCCTGACCAGTTTGACGAGAAAGGGGGTGAAGTTTGTTTGGACTGAGCGGTGCCAAGAGAGCTTTGAGGAGCTGAAGAGGAGATTGATCTCAGCACCAGTTTTAGCTCTACCCGTGATGGGCGACGGATTTGTGATTTACAGTGATGCCTCACACAGCGGCTTGGGTTGTGTCCTGATGCAGCATGGTAGGGTAATTGCCTATGCTTCACGGCAATTAAAGGATTATGAGAAGAATTACCCTACTCATGATTTGGAGCTTGCAGCTGTGGTGTTCGCCCTGAAGTTGTGGCGGCATTACCTCTACGGGGAGCATTGTGAGATTTATACAGATCACAAGAGCTTAAAGTATCTGTTTACTCAAAAGGAGCTGAACTTGAGGCAACGCCGGTGGTTGGAGCTTTTAAAGGATTATGATCTGAGTATCCTTTATCACCCCGGCAAGGCCAATGTGGTGGCAGATGCTTTGAGCAGGAGGTCAGCACAGAGCTTGAGCATGATGATTACCCAGCAGGCACCACTTGTGGAGCAGATGAGGCGTCTACAGATTGAGGTAGTATCCCCTGGGGTCTCTGCTAGACTCTTGTCTATGGTCTTGCAGCCCACTCTGTTGGACAGGATTGGTGAGACACAGAGTGAGGACCCCCACTTGACGAGGATCAGATCGCAGATTCAGGCAGATCAGTTAGGGGATTTTTCAGTGGATAGCTCGGGAGTACTGCGGTACAGGGACCGAGTGTGTGTGCCTACAGATTCGGAGATCAGAGATCAGATTTTGAGAGAGGCCCATTATACACCTTATACCGTCCACCCTGGAGGTACTAAGATGTATAAGGACCTTAAGGCACACTTTTGGTGGTCTGGAATGAAGCGGGATATTGGAAGATTCGTGGCTCAGTGTTTAACTTGCCAGCAAGTGAAGGCAGAGCATCGGGTTCCTGCTGGCAAGTTGCAGAGTCTTCCAATTCCCGAATGGAAGTGGGACCACATCACCATGGATTTTGTGACTGGGCTACCGAGATCACAGAGTGGAGCCGACGCAGTCTGGGTGATTGTTGATAGACTTACCAAGTCAGCTCATTTCCTGCCTGTGCAGATGACTTGGTCCATGGAGCGCTTGGCACAGCTTTATTTGGATGAGATTGTGAGGCTGCACGGAGTACCAGCGTCCATTGTTTCAGATCGAGACCCGAGATTCGTGTCACGGTTTTGGGGGAGCTTACAGTCAGCCATGGGTACTCAGCTTAGTTTCAGCACGGCATTCCACCCACAGACAGACGGCCAGTCAGAGCGCACCATTCAGACGCTTGAGGATATGTTGCGTGCGTGCGTCATGGATTTTGGAGGAGGTTGGCACCGACACTTACCCCTGGTTGAGTTCGCGTACAACAACAGCTTTCAAGCGAGCATTCAGATGGCTCCGTTTGAGGCGTTGTACGGACGCAAGTGTCGGTCGCCCCTTTATTGGAGTGATGTGGGTGAGAGGAGGACGCTGGGACCAGATTTACTGCTGGAGGCGGAAGAGAAGGTCCGAATTATTCGTCGGCACTTGGAGACGGCCCAGAGTCGCCAGAAGAGTTATGCAGATGTTCGGCGGCGAGACCTTGAGTTCCAGGTTGGTGATCACGTCTTCTTAAAGGTCTCGCCCTCGAAAGGGGTCCGGAGGTTTGGAGTGCGGGGGAAGCTCAGTCCACGCTTCATTGGACCCTTTGAGGTGCTTGAGAGGGTAGGCCCTGTGGCTTATAGAGTTGCTCTACCTCCCCGCTTGGCTGGTGTTCATGATGTCTTCCATGTTTCGGCCTTGAGGAGATATGTATTCGATCCGTCTCATGTCATCGACTTCGCATCCTTGGATATCGGCGAGGACTTGGTTTACGAGGAGCGCCCATTGCGGATTCTGGCTCGTGAGGTGAGGGAATTGCGCAACCGGGCAATACCTTATGTGAAGATCCTTTGGAGCAACCATGAGGAGCGAGAGGCTACTTGGGAGCTTGAGACGGCGATGCGGGATACCTACCCTTCCCTGTTCGAGATTCCTGATTGAGGTACGCAGGTTTACTTTCCTTTTGTTTCGAGGACGAAACTCCCTTTTAGTGGGGGAGGATGTGGAGACCGTAAACCCCGTACAGTTTTTCGACTGAATCTACAGTTGAGAACACCTATTGTTGGTGTATCTGGCCCAAGGTGCATCAAAGAGGTGCTACTGTTGGACCTGAGAGGTATCTTTTACTGTTTTGGCCTTCGGCTGTGTTTGCCGAAATTTCGGGAAGGATTTTGGCCAAACAGAGGTTAGAATTGGATTCAGCACGGAAAAACACTTGAAAACGGCTATTTGTTTGCCAAATTTGGAGTCCGGATGACCAAAAACGGGCTACCGGAAGTTTCGGGGGAAAAACGGGTGCATGGGAGTGACCGTGGACCGGCTGGTGCCACGTGGCGGCTTCTTTGGCCGGCCCACGCCGCTCGGTCCACGGGAAAGAGCGCGGGTGCATGGACCGCGGGGCGGGCCACGTGGCACAGCGGCATTGGCGGGTGCGCGCGGCTCGGTCCAGGGAAAAGTGCGGAGCGGCGCGTGGACCGGGCGCAGGACGCGTGGCGCTCGGGTATTGGCGGGCCTTGGTGCTCCCGGCCCACGGGGCCCATCAGCGGTGAGCGGGGGCGGCGGAGCGGCCGACGCGTGGCAAGGCGCCACGCGTCGCCACCCGCGTCGCCCCGCCGCTGTAGCGAGGGGGGCACGCGGCGCGCGCGCAGGGGCCCCGCACGGCCGTACCCTATTCTGGGGGTATGTGGCGGGCGTCCAGGCGGGGTTGGACGGCGTCTGGTCCGACCCGGGCCGCGCCGGATCAGTCCGGGTTATTGGATTTGAACCCGGGAACCCATTAAGCCCTATTTAGGCTAGTTTATCCGATTTAACCCCATTTTTCACCTCTTTAGGCTTGGAATTTCGCAGTGGGCTCTGAAGAAAAGTTGTTCCTCTGCCAGAGAGCTATCCAACTGTAGCTTGCCGGATTTTTGGTGGTGCACGGTTTCCGAGGTTGGCCTTTTTCCGACGCGGCGCGCTTAGTTCATCTTCGACCCGTTTTGCGTCTTCTCGGTGCGCAGACTCTCCTGGCTTTATCCGACACCCGATTTCGACGATTTTTGCGCCGTTGGACTCACGACAGGTAGGACTTTGATTTTGATATTCAAAGTTTTCCCAAATTATTTTCGGATTTTGGAGGTATTTGAGCGTTCTGTTGCCCTCTTTCTTTGCGGATTTTTGGACAGCGCCGCAGTGTTTCGGCCATAACTTCGAGTACAGACATCGGATCGGGGTGATTCAAGAGCCTAAATTCATCTACTCTTCGCGAGGAATCTGCTGGATTTTTCTCAGGACTTTAGGAGATTGCCTCGAAGGTGAGAACCTTCTCTATTTCCGAATGTTGTTCTGGGGAAAATTCTACAGTTGGGTTGGAGGTTATTTTCTTGCCGGATTTATTTCTCAGCGTAGGATAATCGGATTTGGACGTGCAGGTAGTCGTTTCGAAGCTATCGACGCGTAGATCGCGGGCATATTTTATTCGGATTTTTCTGAGGACTTTCAGCAGGTGATTTTTGGCCATCTTTGCAGCGGAATTTCTGTATGTTAAATCCGACAGTTTTGGGAGGAATATTATGTAACAACAGTTTGGTTTTTGTACCCAGGAGCAGAGTGGACTGTGTTGGACCCAGTGGACTCTGTGTAGCTGCCATCTTTGGTATTATCAGCTGTGGGACTTTTGACAGTGCGACTGATCAGGTGGGTGGCTTCGCTTTCAGGAATTACGATATGTTCCCTAATTCTAATTGTATAGGGTTACACATGTATGATTTTACCTTCGGTGTAGCATGTTAGAGAGCATGAGTTGGGATCGTTTATAGGGTCAGTTGGCATGTATACCTTATCATGATTCTCCTCACCTTTATTTATTGCTATTATTGGACTTGACCTAGCACCACTGTCATATGCAGCATGTCTAACCAGACTAATAGAAACCTTCAACCTGGGCTAGGTTACTTTATTGTTTTAGACACTCACACTATCATTATTGTTTCCTTTGAGACATAGATTCTGCCTCGCCCAGATAGAGGGGCCGAGGGGTCGGGTTGTTGTGGGGTGCATTTACACTCGTGTCAGGGGACCGAGTGGAGTTTGATAGTCAGTCATTGATCAGAGTGTCTTTGGGAGTGTCTGAGTGACAGTGGGTCTCGGCTGTGTGGTGTTCCAGCCAGTGAGTGAGACAGGGTTTGTTGGTTACAGTCGATCTTGTTGATCGTGGATTTGGACTATAGCCTGCATGGGCCACATTGAGCTCGACATAGATGCGCAGATACTTTGCTCGGTGGGGTCGCGCCCCTCGAGTGCCACTCCGGAGCTAGGCGGGTTACTTGCTATTGCGGCTTTGTCGATGCAGTCCTTCTGGCTGGGCCTGTTTGGCAGCCACGGACACCCTACGTAAGGCCGCTCCTTCGGGACGTAACGGCAGTAGGTTGGCGCAGGTTTGACTGGACCCGATGTGGCAGTCATTGTGGATTGGGTGATTTGAGTTGTGAGTCAGTAGTGGTATCAGTCTTCTTCTGTTTCACCCCTTGAGCATCTAGTTAGAGGCATAGTAGCTGTAGAGTTACTTCATCAGCATTTCTTTCCAGTATTGCATTTGTTACTTTATGCCTCTAGTGGACTTAGTGGGCAGACCGTCGGTCTTGTTGGCGGCTCCCACTGAGAACTACTTGGGGATGTAGTTCTCACACCCGTCGTGGTGTATTTTTCCCCAGGGACCTCTACTTCTGTTCCGATTGCACAGGTTGCTGATCCAGCTGATCGAGGTAAGGGAGTCGCGAGTTAGATCCCTACCAGGTGTCTCCTGAGAGTAGCTGTACCCTCACCTTTTGAGAGTTGTTTTGAGTGATCTTGTAGTGAGGATCGAGTTGTACTCTTTTTATTTTGGAGCGACTTACGTATTTATGTGAGGACTTGGTCTGTACATATACTTAGAGTTGTTTTATTTCAGTTCAGTATTTTCGCTTCATCTCTGATATCTGTATAGTATAGATGCTCATTTGCAGGTTAGACGCTACGTTTCTACGGGGCTTCCCGTAGGGACGGCGGATCTGTTGGCGGGCCCGGATCGCAGTTTCGATCCGGGGCGTGACAGGAGTTGCCGAGGAAGTTGGCCGGAGGGGTTGAGGAAGTTGACCGGAGGGGTTGAGGAAGTTGACCGGAGGGGTTGAGGAAGTTGACCGGAGCTGCTGAGGAAGTCGATCGGAGATGTGGATGAGGTGGAATATCGGACGATTTTTTTTTTTTTTTTTTTTTTTTTTTTGGGAATATCGGACAAGTTTTTTTTGTGTGGAATATGGGATGAGCTTTTTTTTTTTTTGTGGTGGAATATCGGACGTGTTTTTAGACCAGCCCCGAAAGAAAAAACCTCCTCTCTATTTATAGTGGGAAGTGGCAGAGAAATATCGCGTGGGGTTTGTTAGGATTCGTTGAGGGGTTGGCGAGAAAATGTGAGTTTGTTGAGGGAAAGACGTGCGTGGGTTCGTTGAGGAAAAGACGAGGTTCAAAATTTGAATACGTTGAGAAAATTATTATATTCAAATTTCAACTTTCAAATTTTAAATTTCAAATTTTAAATTTTAAATTTTAAAATTGAATATGTTCGAATTTAAAATTAAAATGTTATGTTCAAATTTCAATATTGCGAGAATATGGTTATATTCAAATTTTAAATTACAAATTTCAAGATTGAATGATATGTTCAAATTTCAATATGTTGAGGGAGTATGGTTATGTTCAAATTTTAAATTTCAAAATTCAAAATTGAATATGTTCGAAATTTAAAATTGAAATGTTATGTTCAAATTTCAATATGTGTTCAAATTTCAAAATTGAATGGTTATGTTCAAATTTGAGGAAGTATGGTTGTATTTAAATTTCAAAATTGAATATGTTATGTTTAAATTTGAGGAAGTATGGCTGTATTTAAATTTCAAAATTGAATATGTTATGTTTAAATTTGAGGAAGTATGGCCGTATTTAAATTTCAAATTTCAAATTTCAAAATTGAATATGTTCAAATTTCAAAATTGAACGGTTACGTTCAAATTTGAGGAAGTATGGTTGTATTTAAATTTTAAATTTCAAATTTCAAAATTGAATGGTTATGTTCAAATTTGAGAAAATATGGTTGTATTTAAAATTTAAATTTCAAATTTCAAATTCCAAAGTTGAATATGTTCAAAATTGAGAAAGTATGGTTGTATTTAAATTTCAAATTTCAAATTTCAAAATTGAATATGTTCAAATTTCAAAATTGAACGATTAACGAACGAGGAAAGTTCAAAATTGAATTGAGAGATATTTTAAAATTTGGTTGGAGATTTGAATATGAATTTGGATAAGTCGGTTGAAAAATATTTTGAAATTTGATTGAAAATTCAAAATTCAAAATTTAATTTGAATATAATTTTTTTTTTTGAAATTGAATTTTTAAACAAATAGTTTACTATAATGTAAGTCCCGCTGGGCACAAAAATAGGATCCGACTGGTTTGGTAAACTAAAAAATGACGGTGCTTTGATGATGCCTATAAGCTTGTGTTCACAAATAACCTAAGCTTGTATTCGCAAATGATCTATTAAGGGGGTTTGAACTTGTAGTAAAATTTGTTGGACCCAAATTATTAATATGTTAAAAGTTTTGGGCTTATACGGGGCTTATACAGACAAATCAATAATACGGACCAACCACAATCTTTCCCCCCTTTTTTTAAAAAAAAATAATTTTTTTTTTACCTGAAACAAATGCCCCCCATCTTTTCGTTCTACGAGGTACGAGTACGGTGAAAAGATGCACATTCAATTATTTTTCTCTCTTCATTTATTTTTCAAATATTTTTTTTTCATTTTTTTTTTCGTACGCATTCAATTTGATTTCTCAGTTTAATGACATGGCGGTCAATTGAATATGTGTTGCTCAGTTTAGTGACATAGCGGTCGATATGAATATGGGTCGCTCAGTTTAGTGACATGGCGGTCTATTTGATATGTGTTGCTCAGTTTAGTGACATGGCGGTCGATATGAATATGGGTCGCTCAGTTTATTGACATGGCGGTCGATATGAATATGGGTCGCTCAGTTTATTGACATGGCGATCGATATGAGTATGGGTTGCTAAGTTTATTGACATAGCGGTCGATATGGGTATGGGTTGCTAAGTTTATTGACATGGCGGTCGATATGAATATGAGTTGCTCAGTTTATTGACATGGCGGTCGATATGAGTACGAGTTTGCTCAGTTTAGTGACATGGCGGTCGATATGAATTTGAGTTGCTCAGTTTATTGACATGGCGGTCGATATGAGTTTGAGTTTAGTTTAATGACTTTCCGGTCGTTTGGATTTGGGTTTAATTTAATGACTTTTCGGTCGTTTGGAATTGGGTTTAGTTTAATGACTTTTCGGTCGTTTGGAATTGGGTTTAGTTTAATGACTTTTCGGTCGGTTGGAATTGGGTTTAGTTTAATGACTTTTCGGTCGTTTGAAATTGAATTTAGTTTAATGAATTTCGGTCGTCTGGATTTGGGTTTTGTTTAATGACTTTTCGGTCGTTTGGATTTGGGTTTAGTTTAATGACTTTTCGGTCGTTTGAAATTGGGTTTAGTTTAATGACTTTTCGGTCGTTTGGATTTGGGTTTAGTTTAATGACTTTTCGGTCGTTTGAAATTGGGTTTAGTTTAATGACTTTTCGGTCGTTTGGAATTGGGTTTAGTTTAATGACTTTTCGGTCGTTTGGAATTGGGTTTAGTTTAATAACTTTTCGGTCGTTTGGACTTGGGTTTGTGAGTCGATTAAGTTGACTCAGCAGATTTATTTGGAGTTAGCTCGGTTTGAGGTCTTGATTTGTTTCAGTTCGGGTGGAGCTGGTTTGCTTGATTTGGATCATCCCTGAAGTTCGATTTGAACCTTTGTTCAGGTTGGGTTCAAATTGAATTGGTTTGAACCTTCTATATTTGATTTGGGCTGAGTCGTCACTTGATTTGTTCCTTTTGAATTTGATTTGAGTCGAACCGTTATATTTTGGTTCAGAACCCTTTGAGACATGGTTTAGGTCGAACCCTTATGACTTAGTTCGAGACCCTTTGAATTCAATTTCGGTCGGGCCCTTATAATTCGGCTCAACTTGGACCCTTCTGCAGTTCGGTTTGGTTCGGCTCGTAACCTTATGGTTAGGTTCGAGATCCGTTTGAACTTGAAACTCCATTGCATTTGGTTTGGATTTAATTTAAGACGCCTTCGAGTTTGGTTTGAGTCACCCTCTTTGCGGTTTGGCTCAAAACCCTTTGACCTGGATTTGGGGTCGAGCTGGTGCATGGTCCAGTTCATATGATTCCACCTAAATTCGATTTAGGTTGAACTGGCTTATAATTTGGGGGCATTTTGTTTGTTTTTTTTTCTTTTTTTTCTTTTTTTTTTTGTATTGAAATATATAAGTTTATTTTGTCTCGGGAAGCAATCGAAATTGTTGCGTATAACCGACCCTAAGGTGAGTTAGAATTTCGTGGTAGACAAAATATGTTTGAAAAAAAAATATTTTTGAGTATTGAATAATATGGATTTATTTTGGTTTATTTTGAAAAATATGGCTTTATTGAAAAGTATGGATTTATTGAAAAGAATATGTATATGTCTTCGGTGGCAATCGGGCGCCCATGGGTTTTCACCCGATGCCTTCCCCTAACTTTTGCCTGTAGGTTCGAATTGTGTATTCTCACAGCGGGGATCCCATTTTTGCCTGTGGGGTTATACACAGCCGGGAATTTTTTTTTTTTCTTTTTTTTTTTTTTTTCTTTTTTTTTTTTTTTTTTTTTTTCTTTTCTTTTTTTTTTTTGTATTTTTTTTTTGATTTTTTTTTTCGTTTTTTTTTTTTTTGCTATTGAAAAATACGAGCAAATAAAATTACTGCGCATTACCGATCCTAAAATCAGTTAGCTGTCGTAGACAAAATATGTTTTGAGTATTGAAAAATATGGGTTTATTTTGGTTTATTTTAAAAAAATATGGGTTTATTGAAAAATATGGATTTATTAAAAAATATGAATTTATTTTGAAAGAAAAATATGTTTTGGTGGCAATCGGGCGCCCACATGGGTTTTCACCCGATACCTTTCCCTAATTTTTGCCTGTGAGTTTGAATTGTGTTTTCTCACAGCGGGAATCCCATTTTTGCCTGTGGGGTTATACCACAACCAGGATTTTTTTTTTTTTTTTTTTTTTTTTTTTTTTTTTTCTTTTTTTTTTTTGGTTTTTTTTTTTTTGAGATTTCTTTTTTTTTTTTTTTTCCTTTTTTTTTTCTTCTTTTTTTTTTTTTTTTTTTTTTTTTTTTTTTTTTGCTTTTTTTTTTTTTTTTTTTCATTTCTAGTCGATGCATTTCGACAAAAATGGTCGCGAACCTCCGGTAACCTTTTCTCAGTTGAGTCGGTGGCGATTACTCCTCTTAATGGAAGCTCCGGTTGGAGGGATTAGCGATTGTCATGTCACTAGAAATATCAACCTATCGAATACCGACGATTTCTGTGACTGGTTCTTCGAAAATATCATCCTTTTTGATGCAGGTGAGTAGGTGAGCCATTCACCTACGGGTCGGTGAAGAGGATTGGGTATGCCCCCATTAGATTATTTTTTCGAGGTTGCACCCGAGGAATTGACCATATTGTGTGCATTCTTGGAAAAGGGCAGTAAAGGTAATCATGCCCCCAGTAAAAGCAGCATATGTTTGTGTTATTTCTTCGATGCAAGTATTAGGATTTACCTTTATCGTTTTTTTTTTTTTTTTTTTTTTTTTTTTATATATATTAAAGGTCTCAAATATGGAAGGAAAAGTCATGTCCCACCGGGCGTGCCATTTTGTCTGCGATCTCGAATGACCCATCTCGCGCGGTTCACCTTTTTTGGAGTTTCCCGTGGGATGGTATTCACGATTCAGATGAGTATTTGTATGTTGATGGGTGTATGTGGATATCAGGTATTGCAGATCCATGACTTCCAATAGACGCAAGCGTCTATTGTTAATTACCCCCTTGTGATTGGGGCACCTTCGATTAAGAGACCTTTGTGAGGAGGATAGAATAAATCGTATCCTAATAATTGACTAAATCCTAAGTATATGTGTTAGGATTTAGCTGGGTTTGAAATTGACTTGATCCTGCTTATATGTGTTGAGGACTAGTCGATATTAAACTCTAAGTATATGTGTTAGAGTTTAATTGGGTTCAATTGGCTCTAAGTATATGTATTAGAGTCCAATTATATTTGATTTCGCATTTGGCGTATGTTCCAAAGTGGAGACATGACCAAACCCCAAGGATATGTATTGAGGTGGGTCGGATTTGATGCTACTCGAAAGTAGGAGGTGGCTAAGTCCTATATGTATTAGGATTGGCCGAGTTTGATATGTTTTTCACTCTAGTTATATGTGCTAGAGTGAGAGGTTGACTAACCCTAAGTATATGTATTAGGATTAGTTGAGTTGATTTGGTTTCTACCCTAGATATCTGTTGTAGAGTAAAAGATTAACTACACCCTAAGTATATGTATTAGGGTTAGTTGGGTTGGTTTGGATGAACTCTATGTATATGTGTTAGAGCTTGATCGAATTTGATTTGACTAAATTCTAAGTATATGATTTTAGAATCTAGTCGGTTTGGATATAGTTTTGCCTTAATTATATATGTTAAGGCGATGAGATTGAATGGGTTTTGGATTTTTTTTTTTTTTTTTTTTTTTTTGGGTTAGAATGGGTCTTGGGTTTTATTTGTGGACTGAATGGGTTTTGGGTTTTTTATTTGTGGACTGAATGGATTTTGGGTTTTTATTTGTGGACTGAATGTGTTTTGGATTTTTATTTGTGGACTGAATAGGTTTTGGGTTTTTATTTGTGGATCCGGCTTTGGGACCCGTATGTGGTTGGGATCATTGGTCCTTTTTGAATCGGATTTAGACTCCAAGTTGATTAGGACTCATTTGAATTTTGTCTCGATTCAAAGGAATTCCCACTTATTTCAATATCCCGTTTTATTTTATTTTATTTTATTTTGCGTCCGAAGAAAATTTACTAATTTTATCTTGGGGTTCGCTTCGGAGAAGTACCGTTATTTTATTTTGATGTGGGATCCGAGTAAATTCCCTTTTCCTTTTTTTTTTTTTTTTTTTATTTTTTTTTTTGAAATTATTTGGGATCCGAAGGGAACTCACTAATCTTATTTT
The DNA here is from genome assembly GCA_029168755.2 of Tillandsia fasciculata. Classification (NCBI taxonomy): domain Eukaryota; kingdom Viridiplantae; phylum Streptophyta; class Magnoliopsida; order Poales; family Bromeliaceae; genus Tillandsia; species Tillandsia fasciculata. The sequence continues at coordinate 15,868,394 of CM054933.1, read as the reverse complement.
GGGATTCCATCCCTTTTATCTTATAATTTGACTTGGGATCCGAATCAATCCACTAATTTTATTTTGATGTGGGGCCCTTTTTGAAATTATTTGAGATCCGAGAAAGTTTCTATTTTTGAAATTATCGAGGATCCGAAGAAGTCCTCTTTTTATTTTATTTTATTTTATTTGACTTGGGGTCTGAAGGAAATCCACTTTGACTTAACCTAAGTTCGGATGTCCGAAGAAAATCATCCGAATCGGTTTTGGGCCTAAAGTTAGGGCGTCCGGAGAGGTCCTAACCGGCTTTGTTGACTTTCTTTTTTTCTTTTTCTTTTTTTTTTTTTATTTTTTTGAGCCTAAAGTTAGGGCGTCCGGAGAGGTCCTAGTCGGCTTTGTTGACTTTCTTTTTTTTCTTTTCTTCTTTTTTTTTTTTTTTTTTTTTTTTTTTTTATTTATTTCTTTTTTATTTTGAGCCTAAAGTTAGGGCGTCTGGGAGAGGTCCTAACCGGCTTTGTTGACTTTCTTTTTTTCTTTTCTTTTTTTTTTTTTCTTCTTTTATTTTTTTGAGCCTAAAGTTAGGGCGTACGGAGAGGTCCTAACCGGCTTTGTTGACTTTCTTTTTTTTTCTTTTCTTCTTTTTTTTTCTTTTTTTTTTATTTTTTTTTTTTTTTTTTTTATTTTTTGAGCCTAAAGTTAGGGCGTCCGGAGAGGTCCTAACCGGCTTTGTTGACTTTCTTTTTTTCTTTTCTTCTTTTTTTTTCCTTTTTTTTTTTTTTTTTTTTGTATTTTTTATTTTTTTGAGCCTAAAGTTAGGGCGTCCGGAGAGGTCCTAACCGGCTTTGTTGACTTTTTTTTTTTTTTTTTTTTCCTTTTCTTCTTTTTTTTTTTTTTTTTTTTTTTTTATTTTTTTATTTTTTTTTTAGCCTAAAGTTAGGGCGTCCGGAGAGGTCCTAACCGCTTTGTGATTTTTTTTTTTTTTTTTTTTTTTTTTTTTTTTTTTTTTGCCTAAGTTAGGGCGTCGGAGAGTTCCTAACCGGCTTTGTTGACTTCTTTTTTTTTTCTTTTCTTCTTTTTTTTTCTTTTTTTTTTTTTTTTTTTTTTTTTTTTTATTTTTTTGAGCCTAAAGTTAGGGCGTCCGGAGAGGTCCTAACCGGCTTTGTTGACTTTCTTTTTTGTCTTTTCTTTTTTTTTTCTTTTCTTTTTTTTTGTTCCTACGGAGAGGTCCTAACCGGCTTTGTTGACTTTCTTTTTTTTCTTTATTTTTTTTTTCTTTTTGTTTTATTTTATTTTTCCTTTTTTTTTTTTTTTTGAGCCTAAAGTTAGGGCGTACGGAGAGGTCCTAACCGGCTTCGTGACTTTCTTTTTTTTTTTCTTTTCTTCTTTTTTTTTTTCCTTTTTTTTTTATTTTTTTTCTTTTTTATTTTTTGAGCCTAAAGTTAGGGCGTCCGGAGAGTCCTAACGGCTTTGTTGACTTTCTTTTTTTTTTCCTTTTCTTTTTTTTTTTTTCTTTTTTTTTTATTTTTTTATTTTTTTATTTTTTATTTTTTTTGTGCCTAAAGTTAGGGCGTCCGGAGAGAGGTCCTAACTGTTTTGTTGACTTTCTTCTTTTTTTTTCCCTTTTTATTTTTTTGAGCCTAAAGTTAGGGCGTCCGGAGAGGTCCTAACCGGCTTTACTGACTTTCTTTTTTTTATTTTTTTTTTATTTTTTTATTTTACTTATTTTTACCTGAGAAATACGTCTAAAAAAAAGAAGCCGAGGAGGTTGATTGGGGGTGCCGAGGAAGTTGACCGGAGTTGCCGAGGAAGTTGGCCGGAGGGGTTGAGGAAGTTGGCCGGAGGGGTTGAGGAAGTTGACCGGAGGGGTTGAGGAAGTTGACCGGAGGGGTTGAGGAAGTTGACCGGAGCTGCTGAGGAAGTCGATCGGAGCTGTGGATGAGGTGGAATATAGGAAGATTTTTTTTTTTTTTTTTTTTTTTTTTTTTGGAATATCGGACAAGTTTTTTTTTGTGTGGAATATGGGATGAGCTTTTCTTTTTTTTTGTAGTGGAATATCGGACGTGTTTTAGACCAGCCCTGAAAGAAAAAAAGCTCCTCTCTATTTATAGTGGGAAGTGGCAGAGAAATATCGCGTGGGGTTTGTTAGGATTCGTGAGGGGGTTGGCGAGAAAATGTGAGTTGTTGAGGGAAAGACGTGCGTGGGTTCGTTGAGGAAAAGACGAGATTCAAAATTTGAATACGTTGAGAAAATTATTATATTCAAATTTCAACTTTCAAATTTTAAATTTCAAATTTTAAATTTTAAAATTGAATAGGTTCGAATTTAAAATTAAAATGTTATGTTCAAATTTCAATATTGCGAGAATATGGTTATATTCAAATTTTAAATTACAAATTTCAAGATTGAATGATATGTTCAAATTTCAATATGTTGAGGGAGTATGGTTATGTTCAAATTTTAAATTTCAAAATTCAAAATTGAATATGTTCGAATTTTAAAATTGAAATGTTATGTTCAAATTTCAATATGTGTTCAAATTTCAAAATTGAATGGTTATGTTCAAATTTGAGGAAGTATGGTTGTATTTAAATTTCAAAATTGAATATGTTATGTTTAAATTTGAGGAAGTATGGCTGTATTTAAATTTCAAAATTGAAATGTTATGTTTAAATTTGAGGAAGTATGGCCGTATTTATATTTCAAATTTCAAATTTCAAAATTGAATATGTTCAAATTTCAAAATTGAACGGTTACATTCAAATTTGAGGAAGTATGGTTGTATTTAAATTTTAAATTTTAAATTTCAAAATTGAATTGTTATGTTCAAATTTGAGAAAGTATGGTTGTATTTAAATTTTAAATTTCAAATTTTAAATTCCAAAGTTGAATATGTTCAAAATTGAGAAAGTATGGTTGTATTTAAATTTCAAATTTCAAATTTCAAAATTGAATATGTTCAAATTTCAAAATTGAACGATTAACGAACGAGGAAAGTTCAAAATTGAATTGAGAGATATTTTAAAATTTGGTTGGAGATTTGAATATGAATTTGGATAAGTCGGTTGAAAAATATTTTGAAATTTGATTGAAAATTCAAAATTCAAAATTTAATTTGAATATAATTTTTTTTTTTGAAATTGAATTTTTAAACAAATAGTTTACTATAATGTAAGTCCCGCTGGGCACAAAAATAGGATCCGACTGGTTTGGTAAAATAAAATATGACGGTGCTTTGATGAGACCTATAAGCTTGTGTTCACAAATAACCTAAGCTTGTATTCGCAAATGATCTATTAAGGGGGTTTGAACTTGTAGTAAAATTTGTTGGACCCAAATTATTAATATGTTAAAAGTTTTGGGCTTATACGGGGCTTATACAGACAAATCAATAATACGGACCAACCACAATCTTTCCCCCCTTTTTTTAAAAAAAAATAATTTTTTTTTTTACCTCAAACAAATGCCCCCCATCTTTTCGTTCTACGAGGTACGAGTACGGTGAAAAGATGCACATTCAATTATTTTTCTCTCTTCATTTATTTTTCAAATATTTTTTTTTCATTTTTTTTTTCGTACGCATTCAATTTGATTTCTCAGTTTAATGACATGGCGGTCAATGAATATGTGTTGCTCAGTTTAGTGACATAGCGGTCGATATGAATATGGGTCGCTCAGTTACTGACATGGCGGTCTATTTGATATGTGTTGCTCAGTTTAGTGACATGGCGGTCGATATGAATATGGGTCGCTTAGTTTATTGACATGGCTTTCGATATGAATATGGGTCGCTCAGTTTATTGACATGGCGGTCGATATGAGTATGGGTTGCTCAGTTTATTGACATAGCGGTCGATATGGGTATGGGTTGCTCAGTTTATTGACATGGCGGTCGATATGAATATGAGTTGCTCAGTTTATTGACATGGCGGTCGATATGAGTACGAGTTTGCTCAGTTTAGTGACATGGCGGTCGATATGAATTGAGTTGCTCAGTTTATTGACATGGCGGTCGATATGAATTTGAGTTTAGTTTAATGACTTTCCGGTCGTTTGGATTTGGGTTTAGTTTATGACTTTTCGGTCGTTTGAAATTGGGTTTAGTTTAATGACTTTTCGGTCGTTTGGAATTGGGTTTAGTTTAATGACTTTTCGGTCGTTTGGAATTGGGTTTAGTTTAATGACTTTTCGGTCGGTTGGAATTGGGTTTAGTTTAATGACTTTTCGGTCGTTTGAAATTGAATTTAGTTTAATGACTTTTCGGTCGTCTGGATTGGTTTAGTTAATGACTTTTCGGTCGTTTGGATTTGGGTTTAGTTTAATGACTTTTCGGTCGTTTGAAATGGGTTTAGTTTAATGACTTTTCGGTCGTTTGGATTTGGGTTTAGTTTAATGACTTTTCGGTCGTTTGAAATTGGGTTTAGTTTAATGACTTTTCGGTCGTTTGGAATTGGGTTTAGTTTAATGACTTTTCGGTCGTTTGGAATTGGGTTTAGTTTAATAACTTTTCGGTCGTTTGGACTTGGGTTTGTGAGTCGATTAAGTTGACTCAGCAGATTTATTTGGAGTTAGCTCAGTTTGAGGTCTTGATTTGTTTCAGTTCGGGTGGAGTGGTTTGCTTGATTTGGATCATCCCTGAAGTTCGATTTGAACCTTTGTTCAGGTTGGGTTCAAATTGAATTGGTTTGAACCTTCTGTATTTGATTTGGGCTGAGCCGTCACTTGATTTGTCCCTTTTGAATTTGATTTGAGTCGAACCGTTATATTTTGGTTCAGAACCCTTTGAGACATGGTTTAGGTCGAACCCTTATGACTTAGTTCGAGACCCTTTGAATTCAATTTCGGTCGGGCCCTTATAATTTGGCTCAACTTGGACCCTTCTGCAGTTCGGTTTGGTTCGGCTCGTAACCTTATGGTTAGGTTCGAGATCCGTTTGAACTTGAAACTCCATTGCATTTGGTTTGGATTTGATTTAAGACGCCTTCGAGTTTGGTTTGAGTCACCCTCTTTGCGGTTTGGCTCAAAACCCTTTGACCTGGATTTGGGGTCGAGCTGGTGCATGGTCCAGTTCATATGATTCCACCTAAATTCGATTTAGGTAGAACTGGCTTATAATTTGGGAGCATTTTGTTTGTTTTTTTTTCTTTTTTTTTTTTTTGTATTGAAATATATAAGTTTATTTTGTCTCGGGAAGCAATCGAAATTGTTGCGTATAACCGACCCTAAGGTGAGTTAGAATTTCGTGGTAGACAAAATATGTTTGAAAAAATTTTTTTTTGAGTATTGAATAATATGGATTTATTTTGGTTTATTTTGAAAAATATGGGTTTATTGAAAAGTATGGATTTATTTAAAAAAATATGTATATGTCTTCGGTGGCAATCGGGCGCCCATGGGTTTTCACCAGATGCCTTTCCCTAACTTTTGCCTGTAGGTTCGAATTGTGTATTCTCACAGCGGGGATCCAATTTTTGCCTGTGGGGTTATACACAGCGGGAATTTTTTTTTTTTTTTTTTTGTTATTTTTTTTTTTTTTTTTTTTGTTTGTTATTTTTTTTTCTTTTCTTTTTTTTTGTATTTTTTTTCTTTTTTTTTCTTTTTTTTTTTTTGCTATTGAAAAATACGAGCAAATAAAATTACTGCGCATAACCGATCCTAAAATCAGTTAGCTGTCGTAGACAAAATATGTTTTGAGTATTGAAAAATATGGATTTATTTGGTTTATTTTAAAAAAATATGGGTTTATTGAAAAAATATGGATTTATTAAAAAATATGAATTTATTTTGAAAGAAAAATATGTTTTGGTGGCAATCGGGCGCCCACATGGGTTTTCACCCGATACCTTTCCCTAATTTTTGCCTGTGAGTTTGAATTGTGTTTTCTCACAGCGGGAATCCATTTTTTGCCTGTGGGGTTATACCACAACCAGGATTTTTTTTTTCTTATTTTTCTCTTTTTTTTTTTTTTTTTTTTTTTTCTTTTGAGATTTCTTTTTCTCTTTTTTTTCTTTTTTCTTTTTTTTTTTTTTTTTTTTTGCTTTTTTTTTTTTTTTTTTCATTTCTAGTCGATGCATTTCGACAAAAATGGTCGCGAACCTCCGGTAACCTTTTATCAGTTGAGTCCGGTGGCGATTACTCCTCTTAATGGAAGCTACGGTGGGAGGGATTAGCGATTGTCATGTCACTAGAAATATCAACTATCGAATACCGACGATTTTGACTGGTTCTCGAAAATATCATCCTTTTGATGCAGGTGAGTAGGTGAGCCATTCACCTCGGGTCGGTGAAGAGGATTGGGTATGCCCCATTAGATTATTTTTTCGAGGTTGCACCCGAGGAATTGACCATATTGTGTGCATTCTTGGAAAAAAGGGCAGTAAAGGTAATCATGCCCCAGTAAAAGCAGCATATGTGTGTGTTATTTCTTCGATGCAAGTATTAGGATTTACCTTTATCGCTTTTTTTTTTTTATATATATATATATATTAAAGGTCTCAAATATGGAAGGAAAAGTCATGTCCCACCGGGCGTGCCATTTTGTCTGCGATCTCGAATGACCCATCTCGCGCGGTTCACCTTTTTTGGAGTTTCCCGTGGGATGGTATTCACGATTCAGATGAGTATTTGTATGTTGATGGGTGTATGTGGATATCAGGTATTGCAGATCCATGACTTCCAATAGACGCAAGCGTCTATTGTTAATTACCCCTTGTGATTGGGGCACCTTCGATTAAGAGACCTTTGTGAGGAGGATAGAAATAATAATTGACTAAATCCTAAGTATATTGTTACAACCCGAGCAGTAGAGGTGTCATCGGAGTAGAGGAGGTGGTATGGTGTGTGGGGAAGAGAAGGTAGAAAAGTAGTAGAGATAGAGGAAGGGGGCGAGGTAGTGCCTAACCTGATGGGAGTGACTAGGGCATAATGCGGAGTAGGTGAGAAGCGACGGATTGCCAGAAGTGCCAGAGGTTCGAGAGTCTTCGGCGGGTCGGGCATTAGAAACGGATTGAGATCCGAGTGAGATACTTCCATGGATCGGGGAAGATGCCGGAGCGGCGAAGGCGTACAGCTAAGGGACAGCCCAGCCAGGGCCCACATGCTTATGAATTGAGCCCATTTCGGGTCCAGATACATAAAACAGTTACTACTACCTACCATAGTTATTACATAACCGTAAAACATTCTTACTAGTGACTGAGTATAAATAGAGCTTTGTAAAAGGAAATTAACATGAGAATACAATAGTTTCAATTCCCCCTGAATCTCTTTCTCTCTCTTCTTCCCAATTCCTTTCTCCAATCTCCTCTCCTCTCCGATCCCAAACCTCCCCAATTCTGCATCCAAGCTCTCCTCAACCTCAAACCAACATCAAATTGATCCATTGATCAATTTGATTCTCCATCATCCTCACCGCAGCTGAGCTCAGAGAATTCTCATCATCGTTCAAGCCGCGGATCGTCCGGGAAGTGATCATCACTCTTGTCGCCAAGCCAGGATCTCAGCGCGAAGCTCTCATCGATCGGCTGCGACTCGTCAGATCGTTACAAGTTGGTATCAGAGCTGTTCCGATCCCAGGGATCGTGAGCAACACATTAAGGCAACAGGCGACAGATCGGGGCAACCAGTAGCAGAATGAGGCAAATTCTCAGATCTGGGAGAGGAGTCATCGGATTTCATAAGCATCAGCTACCGCAGCAGTCAACCAGTATTCCTCTGGTTGTAAGGTATCCAGATCCCTCAAAACCTGCTTTGATTCTGTTTTCCTAGCTTGTTGCATCATTTCCCTCTGAGTAAGAAGAAGAGTTATCAGTAATCTGCAATTCCAAGATAGGGAAGTCTAAATACAATAGATTTAATTACAATCCAAAAGACCCATACCTCATAGACATGGCGGAGGGTACTCGGCTTAAAGATATGAGTGAACAGATCAAAAATCTTGAGGAGCAGGTACATGCTATTTCCACTGAGTGCCATTCCCTCATTGAAAGTAAGTTGCAACAATTTGGTAGTGAATACAACCAGAGATTTGGCAAGTTAGGGCATCAGTTGGATGAGATCCAGTTGTTAAGTCAACAGAGGTATGAAGCACAACAGTCGGAATCAGTTAGAAGACATGAGCAGTTGATGAAATTGATAAGTTCCCAAGTTCAAACCCACAAAACCGAGCCAATGCCAAACTTTCCAATGAAGGAAGGTAGAGGGGGTTGTACAGGCATGCCAGGAAGTAGCACCAAAGGTATTCACAGAGAGGATAAGGGCAAAGGAGTATTGCCGACGCCACAATTGGGAATAGAAAATCAGGCTATTCCACAAATGCAAAGGCAGTCATATTATGTACCATACCCGAAACTAGATTACCCCTCATTTGGTGGGGAAGAGCCTAGGGAGTGGTTAAGTAGGAGTGAGCAATTCTTCAAGTTATACCAAATTCCGGAGGAGCAGTGGGTGGATATAGCTACGATGCATTTTACTGGAAAGGCCCACAGGTGGAAGGAGGGTTATATGGTTGACAAACCAGAATTGGATTGGGTGGAACTTATAGATGCTATATGCCGTAGGTTTGATGGGGCATCTATGAAGAAGTTGGTTAGAGAATTTAACAAGCTGGAACAAACTACAAGTGTAGAGGCTTACCAAGAGAAATTTGAGGACTTAAGGGCCAGAATGCTGTACTTAAACCCTACCTTGAGTGAGGAACAATTTATCCAAAGTTACATTAGTGGACTCAAGGAAGAGTTAGTACCATTCATTGATCTTTCAAACCCATCTACCTTGGAAGAAGTTTTTGAACAGGCTAAACTTCATGAGCAGGCCTTAACAATGATGTGGAAGAAGCAAAAGAACATGTACAGGACAGGCAGTGGGCCTACTACAGGTTACCAAATTTCCAAAATTTATAATCAGAAGGGCAATACTAAAGGAGCTGAAGAGAGTAAACCCACTAACTACAGAAATTCCACTTGGCAACCTGGCCCTAACAAACAGTTAATAGAGCAGAGAAGGGCAGCTGGATTATGCTTCAAGTGTGGAGATAAGTATTTCTCAGGTCATCAGTGCCAGGGTAAATCCCTAAATCAGTTAGAAGGAGAGTCAGAGGTAGAAGAAGTGTTTGATGAGGGAATGCTCCAAGAAGAAGAGGAGGAAGAAATCACTGAAACAGATGAAAGAGCAATTTCTGTTCATGCTTTAAGTGGTGAAGTGCCTCAAGAAACCATCAAGGTGCAGGGTGAATGTGGAGGCAAACCACTAGTACTACTCATTGACACTGGGAGCACTCATAGTTTTATAGATTATCAAGTAGCTAAAGAGATGAAAGCTACCCTGACTGCAGCTACCCCACTTATAGTTACCGTGGCAAATGGTCACAAGGTATTAAGCAAGCTGAAGTGTACTGGGTTTCAATGGTTAATGCATGGAGAGTCTTACCAAGCTGACTTGAGGGTCATTAGGCTTGACGGATCTAGCATAATACTTGGCATTGACTGGCTCAAGAGATATGGCAAGGTGACTTTTGATTACTCCAATCACTCAATTTCTTTTAGCAAAGATGGGAAGGCAGTAACTATAGAAGGAATTACTGAGGGAGCTAAGCTCAAACTTATAGGGGCTAAGCAGTGGATGAAAGCTAGTATGCAGGGTAACTGCTGTGCTATAGCCCAGCTCAGGGATAATACCAAGAGCTGTGAAGGGACCATACCCGAGATCATACAGGAAGTATTGGATCAGCATGCGCAGGTTTTCCAAGAACCAAAGGGGCTGCCTCCAAAAAGAGACCAAGACCACAAGATTCTTTTACATCCAGGAACCAATCCTGTTAACTCAAGGCCGTACAGGCACAGTTATGAACAGAAAGAGGAAGTGGAGAAACAAGTAGCTGATTTACTGAAGTCACATTTCATCCGGAAGAGCACTAGCCCCTATGCCTCCCCAGTGCTGTTAGTAAAGAAAAAAGATAACAGCTGGAGGATGTGTATGGATTATAGGAAACTCAATCAAGCCACTGTGAAGGATAAATATCCCATACCTATCATCGATGATTTACTGGATGAGTTAGGGGGCTCGAAATGGTTCTCTAAAATTGATTTAAGATCGGGCTATCACCAAATCAGGATGCATGAGGACTCTATAGAAAAAACTGCGTTTAGAACACACGCTGGGCATTATGAATTCTTAGTTATGCCTTTCGGCTTAACCAACGCCCCAGCCACGTTCCAAGCAGTAATGAATGAGGTGTTCCAACCACACTTAAGAAAATTTGTTCTTGTTTTCTTTGATGACATCCTTGTCTATAGCAGAGATTTAGTGGATCATGCCCATCATTTGGATTTAGTACTCAGGCTGCTTGAAGAAAACCAACTCCTAGCTAAAAGAAGTAAGTGTTCCTTTGGGCAAAATTTTGTGGAGTATTTGGGACATATTATATCTTCTGAAGGAGTGGCCACTGATCCAAGTAAGATTACAGCAATGGTAGAATGGCCACAACCAGTTTCTATCAAGGGATTGAGAGGCTTCCTTGGTCTTACAGGGTACTACCGCAAATTTATTAAGGGGTATGGGGGAATCAGTAGACCCCTAACTGATCTCTTAAAAAAAGACAATTTCCATTGGACAGAGGATGCACAAAAGGCTTTTGAGAGATTGAAGATGGCTATGACTACTGCCCCTGTCTTGGCAATGCCTGACTTTACAAAGACTTTTGTAGTGGAAGTGGATGCATGTGATACAGGAATGGGGGCAGTGCTATCCCAAAGGGGCAGACCCATTGCATTCCTCAGTAAAGCTATCAGCCCCAGAAACCAAGCCCTTTCTACCTATGAGAAAGAGTTTCTGGCCATCTTATTGGCAGTGAGCAAATGGAAGCATTACTTAAGCCCTCGTCCTTTCGTCATTCATACTGATCACGAAAGTCTAAAGTATTTACTTGAACAAAGGATCACCACAGCCACTCAGCAAAGGGGTATGCTTAAACTCATGGGCCTAGAGTATATAATTAAATATAAGAAGGGAAAAGAGAATCTAGCTGCGGATGCACTCTCTAGAGTGGTGACAGAGAGAGGTAGTAGTCAAGCCTTATCAACCATTCCTTCGTGGATAGTTGAAGTAGAGGAGAGCTACAAAGAAGACAAAAGGGCTCAGCAATTGTTGGTAGGGACACTTGTTCACCCTGAACAGTCAGGGCATTACACCCAGAATCAAGGGCTGTTAAGGTACAAAGGCAGACTCTATATAGGCAACTATGGGCAATTGAGAGCCACCCTGGTGGATCAACTTCACTCTTCAGCTTTAGGGGGACACTCGGGTATAGACAATACCTACAGGAGGATCAAATCCTATTTTTATTGGCCTGGGTTAAAATCAGATGTGGAAAATAAGGTAAAATCTTGTGAAGTGTGCATTAAGAACAAAATAGATGGTACCCCCTATGCAGGCTTGCTGCAACCCCTACCAATACCTACACAGGCTTGGCAAACAGTAAGTATGGACTTTATCGAGTCCTTACCAAAATCTGAGACTCGAGACACAATCATGGTAGTAGTGGACAAACTAACCAAGTATGCCCATTTCATCCCTCTCACCCATCCTTACACAGCTCATACAGTTGCTAAGGCATTTCTTAATACTGTCTACAAGTTGCATGGTATGCCTAAGGAGATAATCTCTGACAGGGATAAGGTGTTTACTAGTGACTTCTGGCAGGGACTGTTCAAAATTTCTGGAGTAAAACTACATATGAGTACGGCCTATCACCCCCAGACTGATGGCCAAACTGAGAGGGTCAATAGATGCCTTGAAACGTACTTAAGATGTATGTGTTGTGAACAGCCGAGTAAGTGGTCTAGTTGGTTATCCCTGGCTGAGTGGTGGTACAACACTAGCCACCACTCCTCCATAGGGATGACCCCTTTCGAAGCTCTCTACGGCTATAAAGCCCCCACGACCACTACTTCTCAGGCAGCCACAGAAGTCGTACCCACAGTGCAAGAGTGGAGAAAGGATAGGGAACACATGCTACGGCTCCTTAGAGAGAAACTCCAAGAAGCCCAGAATCGCATGAAACAGAATGCGGACCGAGGACGGATAGATAAGGAGTACAAAGTTGGCGAAAAAGTATACCTCAAGCTTCAACCATACCGGCAGAGCAGCGTCGCGGTACGCAAGAGTCTGAAGCTTACCTCCAGGTACTTTGGTCCTTACGAAGTGCTTCAAAGGATCGGGCCAGTGGCTTACAGGCTGAAACTTCCGGACGGTGCCAGGGTTCATCCCGTCTTCCATGTCTCGCAGCTTAAGAAGGGTTTACCCCAAGCAGAGCAACATCCTGAGTTGAGACTTGAAGGTGAAGAAGATGGTCACCTGACCACACGACCGGAACGCATCTTAGCCAGACGAATGTTGAAGCGCGGGAACAAAGCTATCACCCAGATACTTGTACAGTGGAGCAACTTGGGTCGGGAGAGGGCCACTTGGGAGGATTACGAAGAGGTGAGAAGTAAGTATCCCACCCTTGATCCTTGAGGACAAGGATGCTCTCAAGAGGGGGGGAGTGTTACAACCCGAGCAGTAGAGGTGTCATCGGAGTAGAGGAGGTGGTATGGTGTGTGGGGAAGAGAAGGTAGAGAAGTAGTAGAGATAGAGGAAGGGGGCGAGGTAGTGCCTAACCTGATGGGAGTGACTAGGGCATAATGCGGAGTAGGTGAGAAGCGACGGATTGCCAGAAGTGCCAGAGGTTCGAGAGTCTTCGGCGGGTCGGGCATCAGAAACGGATTGAGGCCCGAGTGAGATACTTCCATGGATCGGGGAAGATGCTGGAGCGGCGAAGGCGTACAGCTAAGGGACAGCCCAACCAGGGCCCACATGCCTATGAATTGAGCCCATTTCGGGTCCAGATACATAAAACAGTTACAACTACCTACCATAGTTATTACATAACCGTAAAACATTCTTAGTAGTAACTGAGTATAAATAGAGCTTTGTAAAAGGTAATTAGATATGAGAATACAATAGTTTCAATTCCCCCTTGAATCTTCTTTCTCTCTCTTCTTCCCCAATCTCTTTTCTCCAATCTCCTCCTCCTCCTCCGATCCCAAACCTCCCCAATTCCTGCATCCAAGCTCTCCTCAACCTCAACCAACATCAAATTGATCCACTGATCAATTGATTCTCCATCATCCTCACCGCAGCTGAGCTCAGAGAATTCTCATCATCGTTCAAGCCGCGGATCGTCCGGGAAGTGATCATCACTCTTGTCGCCAAGCCAGGATCTCAGCGCGAAGCTCTCATCGATCGGCTGCGACTCGTCAGATCGTTACATATATGTGTTAGGATTTAGCTGGGTTTGAAATTGACTTGATCCTGCTTATATGTGTTGAGGACTAGTCGATATTAAACTCTAAGTATACGTGTTAGAGTTTAATTGGGTTCAATTGGCTCTAAGTATATGTATTAGAGTCCAATATATTGATTTCGCATTTGGCGTATGTTCCAAAGTGGAGACATGACCAAACCCCAAGGATATGTATTGAGGTGGGTCGGATTTGATGCTACTCGAAAGTAGGAGGTGGCTAAGTCCTATATGTATTAGGATTGGCCGAGTTTGATATGTTTTTCACTCTAGTTATATGTGCTAGAGTGAGAGGTTGACTAACCCTAAGTATATGTATTAGGATTAGTTGAGTTGATTTGGTTTCTACCCTAGATATCTGTTGTAGAGTAAAAGATTAATACACCCTAAGTATATGTATTAGGGTTAGTTGGGTTGGTTTGGATGAACTCTATGTATATGTGTTAGAGCTTGATCGAATTTGATTTGACTAAATTCTAAGTATATGATTTTAGAATCTAGTCGGTTTGGATATAGTTTTGCCTTAATTATATGTTAAGGCGATGAGATTGAATGGGTTTTGGATTTTTTTTTTTTTTTTTTTTTTTTGGTTAGAATGGGTCTTGGGTTTTATTGTGGGACTGAATGGGTTTTGGGTTTTTTATTTGTGGACTGAATGGATTTTGGGTTTTTATTTGTGGACTGATAGGTTTTGGGTTTTATTTGTGGACTGAATAGGTTTTGGGTTTTTATTTGTGGATCCGGCTTTGGGACCCGTATGTGGTTGGGATCATTGGTCCTTTTTGAAATCGGACTTAGACTCCAAGTTGATTAGGATCATTTGAATTTTGTCTCGATTCAAAGGAATTCCCATTTATTTCAATATCCCGTTTATTTTTTTATTTTATTTTGCGTCCGAAGAAAATTTCCTAATTTTATCTTGGGGTTCGCAGAAAATCCCTTATTTTATCTTGGGTTTCGGAAAGTACCGTTATTTTATTTTGATGTGGGATCCAGTAAATTCGCTTTTCTTTTTTTCCTTTTTTTTTGTTTTTTTTTTTTTGAAATTATTTGGGATCCGAAGGGAACTCACTAATCTTATTTTGGGATTCCATCCCTTTTATCTTATAATTTGACTTGGGATCCGAATCAATCCACTAATTTAATTTTGATGTGGGGCCCTTTTTGAAATTATTTGGGATTCGAGAAAGTTTATATTTTTGAAATTATCGAGGATCCGAAGAAGTCCTCTTTTTATTTTATTTTATTTTATTTGACTTGGGGTCTGAAGGAAATCCACTTTGACTTAACCTAAGTTCGGATGTCGAAGAAATCATCCGAATCGTTTGGGCCTAAAGTGAGGGCGTCCGGAGAGGTCCTAACCGGCTTTGTTGACTTTCTTTTTTTTCTTTTCTTTTTTTTATTTTTTTTTTTATTTTTTTGAGCCTAAAGTTAGGGCGTCCGGAGAGGTCCTAGCCGGCTTTGTTGACTTTCTTTTTTTTTCTTTTCCTTTTTTTTTTTTTTCCTTTTTTTTTTTTTATTTTTTTTTTTTTTATTTTTTTGAGCCTAAAGTTAGGGCGTCCGGAGAGGTCCTAACAGGCTTTGTTGACTTTCTTTCCTTTCTTTTCTTTTTTTTTTTTTTTTTTTTATTTTATTTAACCTTTTTTTTTATTTTTTTGAGCCTAAAGTTTAGGGCGTCCGGAGAGGTCCTAACCACCGGCTTTGTTGACTTTCTTTTTTTTTTTTTTCTTTTTTTCTTTTTTTCTTTTTTTTTTTTTTTTTTTTTTTTTTTTTTTTTTTTTTTTTTTTTTTTTTTTTTCTTTTTTTATTTTTTTGAGCCTAAGTTAGGGCGTCCGGAGAGGTCCTAACCGGCTTTGTTGGACTTTCTTTTTTTTTTTTTCCTTTTCTTCTTTTTTTTATTTTTTTATTTTTTATTTTTTTTAGCCTAAAAGTTAGGGCGTCCGGAGAGGTCCTAACCGGCTTTGTTGACTTTCTTTTTTTTCTTTTTTTTTTATTTTTTTTTTTTTTTTTCCCTTTTTATTTTTTGAGCCTAAAGTTAGGGCGTCCGGAGAGGTCCTAACCGGCTTTACTGACTTTTTTGTTTTTTTTCTTTTCTTTTCTTCTTTTTTTTTTATTTTTTTTTTTTTTTTTTTTACTTATTTTTACCTGAGAAATTCGTCTGAAAAAAAGAAGCCGAGGAGGTCAATTGGGGGTGCCGAGGAAGTTGACCGGAGTTGCCGAGGAAGTTGGCCGGAGGGGTGGCCGGAGGGTTGAGGAAGTTGACCGGAGGGGTTGAGGAAGTTGACCGGAGGGGTTTAGGAAGTTGACCGGAGTGCTGAGGAAGTCGATCGGAGCTGTGGATGAGGTGGAATATGGTACGATATATATATATATATATTTTTTTTTTTTTTTTTTTTTTTTTTTGGTGGAATATCGGACAAGCTTTTTTTGTGTGGAATATGGGATGAGCTTTTCTTTTTTTTTGTGATGGAATATCGGACGTGTTTTTAGACCAGCCCCGAAAGAAAAAACCTCCTCTCTATTTATAGTGGGAAGTGGCAGAGAAATATCGCGTGGGGTTTGTTAGGATTCGTTGAGGGTTGGCGAGAAAATGTGAGTTTGTTGAGGAAAAGACGTGCGTGGGTTCGTTGAGGAAAAGACGAGGTTCAAAATTTGAATACGTTGAGAAAATTATTATATTCAAATTTCAACTTTCAAATTTTAAATTTCAAATTTCAAATTTCAAATTTTAAAATTGAATATGTTCGAATTTAAAATTAAAATGTTATGTTCAAATTTCAATATTGCGAGAATATGGTTATATTCAAATTTTAAATTACAAATTTCAAGATTGAATGATATGTTCAAATTTCAATATGTTGAGGGAGTATGGTTATGTTTAAATTTTAAATTTCAAAATTCAAATTGAATATGTTCGAATTTTAAATTGAAATGTTATGTTCAAATTTCAATATGTGTTCAAATTTCAAAATTGAATGGTTATGTTCAAATTTGAGGAAGTATGGTTGTATTTAAATTTCAAAATTGAATATGTTATGTTTAAATTTGAGGAAGTATGGCTGTATTTAAATTTCAAAATTGAATATGTTATGTTTAAATTTGAGGAAGTATGGCCGTATTTAAATTTCAAATTTCAAATTTCAAAATTGAATATGTTCAAATTTCAAAGTTGAACGGTTACGTTCAAATTTGACGAAGTATGGTTGTATTTAAATTTTAAATTTCAAATTTCAAAATTGAATGGTTATGTTCAAATTTGAGAAAGTATGGTTGTATTTAAATTTTAAATTTTAAATTTTAAATTCCAAAGTTGAATATGTTCAAAATTGAGAAAGTATGGTTGTATTTAAATTTTAAATTTCAAATTTCAAAATTGAATATGTTCAAATTTCAAAATTGAACGATTAACGAACGAGGAAAGTTCAAAATTGAATTGAGAGATATTTTAAAATTTGGTTGGAGATTTGAATATGAATTTGGATAAGTCGGTTGAAAAATATTTTGAAATTTGATTGAAAATTCAAAATTCAAAATTTAATTTGAATATAATTTTTTTTTGAAATTGATTTTTTAAACAAACAGTTTACTATAATGTAAGTCCCGCTGGGCACAAAAATAGGATCCGACTGGTTTGGTAAACTAAAAAATGACGGTGCTTTGATGAGACCTATAAGCTTGTGTTCACAAATAACCTAAGCTTGTATTCGCAAATGATCTATTAAGGGTGTTTGAACTTGTAGTAAAATTTGTTTGACCCAAATTATTAATATGTTAAAAGTTTTGGGCTTATACGGGGCTTATACAGACAAATCAATAATACGGACCAACCACAATCTTTCCCCCCTTTTTTTTAAAAAAAATAAATTTTTTTTTTTACCTCAAACACACACGACTCAACCTTTTTCCATACGCTCCTAGTAGATCTTCTCCGCTCGCTCCGCAACGCACCTCGAATCCACAATTGCGTCCAACGCCGAATCCACGGCGTCCAACGTCGAGTCCACGACGTCCAACCGAATCCACGGTCTCCACCAAGTAGCACGTCTCGATTACACGAACGTACCTCGCTCCGAATCCACGAGAGCGGTAGCACCTTGAATCCACAAGGCTACGCGAATCCACGCGCCGATTTTTGGCAAAATCGTTATTTTTGGTGGTGAAAATCCGCTGAATACTTAGATTAAAGATAGATCGGAAATACCATCTAAGTATTCATTAATTTGATTCTACTCAAAATCTGAGTTTGAAATTCTAGAATCAAATTAATTAATATAGATGAAGAAACATAGAATTAAATCTAGTTATGTCCTTTCTTCTCTATATGTGGATTTTTCTCTCTTTTTGGATTACTCTAAACGATGAATCATAGGGTTAATTTATAGGTTAGAAACCATTGGAAGAGGATAAGAATAAAAAACTGACTGTAACAAACTTTTTCCCGCACGGCGGTCCGGACTGGATTTGGCTTGATCCGGACTGTCATTGTTATTCAGAGAATTCCTGAAAAATAGGTGTTCGGGGTCCGGACTGAAATTCCCACGATCCGGACTGTTCATGCGATTTCTGCAAAATCCACGTTCGGGGTCCGGACTGAACCAGGGGTGTTCCGGACTGGATTTGCGCATGAACTTACCTATGTTCGGGGTCCAGACTGTAGTGCCCTGATCCGGATCCTGAACATATAACAGTCCAGTTTCTTGATTTTTAAGCAATTAAAAATCCATCTAAGTGTTTCTACACTATAAGAAGTATTCGGATCACCAAGGTTATTTAATTAAACGTACCTGTTCCTTTTGAATTCTTCTTTCTTGAGATTGAGGTATATGATCCAAGCTTCTTCATCTTCAATCTTCAAGACTTAAACACTTTCACGAAAATACGCCAATACAAATTCCTTAACACCTCCCTCTCCCGTACAGTGCCGAGCTCCTCTCCCGCACAGTGCCGAGCTCCTGTCGCCGTCGCCGTCGCCGAGAGGAAGCACATTGTTGCCGTCGCCGTCTCTCTCACTCTCTACATCTCTCACTGTGAGCCTCGCTCCCTCCCTCTCTCTCTCTCTCTCTCTCTCTCTCTCTCTCTCTCTCTCTCTCTCTCTCTCTATCACTGTGAGAGAGGGATCTCTCACGGTGAGATCACTCACTGTAAGAGATCCCCTCACAGTGAGATCGCTCATTGTGAGATCGCTCACAGTGAGCGATCCCCTCACTGTGAGAGTTCTCTCACTGTGAGAGGGATCTCTCACAATGAGAGAGTTATCTCACTGTGAGAGATCCCTCACCGTGAGAGTTCACTGTGAGAGTTCTCTCACAGTGAGGGATCTCTCACTGTGCGAGAGATTTTATTATGTCCGCGCGAGATCGCGCACTGTCGCTCTTAGCATTACCTTGCGAGATCTCACTGTGAGAGGTTTCACTGTCGCTCTCTCACGGTGAAGTTCAAATTAGTATTTTAAAGTGCTTAATTTTTTTTATAGTTAAAATGGCTAATCGTGGCATGTCACTAAGTGTTCATTGGGTTGGACAGTTAGTTATCGATGAGAATGGTCCAAAATATATCGGCGGTCGAAAAAAATTAATCGCGATACCTTTTGATTCTACATATACTAGTTTCGAGACGAGAATGTATCGTTTAACAAATTATAGAAGAGAAGAATTTCGTTTAAGATTCACTATTCGTTGCCCCAGTGTCGGTAATAAATATTTAGCTCACGAAGTAGTAGATAATGAATCATTGGAGGGAATGATTGGATTATGTGAACATTATGGTTTTGTGACGGTATACATTGAGAAAGAGCTACAGCCATCGAAAATTTTTGAACCGCAAGGTTATTACACAAGAATGCTCCATAATTATATTGATGTGGGTCCTTCCGCCAATGTAATGGATGATCCAAATTTTCTAAGCTAAGGTGGTGTAAGAATTACAAGGTTAGTAAAATAACATAATAAATTGGTGATTTGTAATTTTCTGTAATTAGACTTAATCATTATATATACTGCAGAAAAAGTGAGTATTCGCCTATTGAGAGTGTTGTAACTTGCTCGGTTAGTGTGCCACCAACGACCACATGTGTGCCACCAACGACCACACACACGCAAGCCAAAACCTCACGTGGACAATGCACGACCTCACGCGGACAATGCACGACTTCCCGTCTAGAACCTGAATCATCTCATTTACAACTAGAACCTTATGATTGGGGGTAAGTACAAATCAAAGTAATTTTTAAATTAATGGGATGTGGAGGTGGTAATGTTTACCAAATGTGCAGGTTATCTACTTCCTATGAACATTGGAATAATCCTGCTATTAATGATTTTGGTACTAATGTTGATGAAGGAGGTGAAAATATTGATGAATGAGATGCTAATGTTGACGGGGGTGGTGATAGTGATATTAATCATGAGGATTCACCAATCAATGATGATCACAATAGTAGTGAGGATGACGATTTGAATGATCAAGCTGTAATAGATCTACTCCGTCAGTCTGGATTTTACGGGGTATCACAACTCAGACGATTAGTGCTGGATCAGGCTCTGCTGGGCGCCCTTGCTGAGAGGTGGAGACCGAAGACCCAGACCTTCTACTTCCGCCACGGTGAGATGACCGTCACACTACAGGATGTGGCGGTTATTTCGGGTCTCTGTGTCCATGGTGCGCCGGTGTCGGGATCTACGCTTCATGATTGGCCAGCTCTCTGCGCAGATTTATTGGGGGTGGTACCTAGTGACATCAAGGGGTCACAGGTATCTCTAGATTGGTTATATCAGCATTTTCATCATTTACCTCTAGATGCCCCTGCCGTAGCAGTCGCAGCTACGACCCGTGCATACATGCTATATCAGATCGAGGGTAGTTTGTTTCCAAACCCTAGCGGATATAGAGTTCATCTAAAGTGGCTGTAGTGATCCAGGTTTCCGTGCAATTTTTTCCGTGAATCCACAGTGTGAAACACCTATTATTGGTGTATCGGGGCCACAGTGCATCAAAGGGATGCTACAGATGGACCCAGTGTGGTATTTACAGCTAGTTTGGCCTTCGGCTGCTTTTGCTGAATTTTAGAGGGGGTTTTGAGCCAAACGGAGGTTGGATATGGATTCAGCACGGAAAAACGCTTGAAAACGGCTATTTGCTTGTTTAATTCTGAGTCCGGATGCCCAAAAAGGGACACCCGGAAGTTTTACTGGATTTTCGGTGCATGGGGGAGCCGTGGACCGGCGGGGGTGCCACGTGGCAGCCGCTGGTTGGTCGGCGCACGCGGCCCGGTCCACGGAACTGCTGGAAGAGGCCTAGGGTGCACGGCTGGAGGCGTGGACCGGCGGGGGTCCACGTGGCGGCGCGGGAATGGTCGGCCCACGCGCGCTCGGTCCACGGGAGCGCGCGGGGGAGCCGTGGACCGGGGCGCGCCACGTGGCAGCCCCGGGTTGGCGGGTCCACGGGCGCGCGGTCCAGCGCGGGGGGCAGGCTGGGGCAGTTGGCCCGTACAGTGGGCAAGTGGGCAGTGCCACATGGCGCCCGCTGATTCGCGGGCGCCACCCACCGAGCTGACTGCAGGCGGGGACACGTGGCGGCCCCTGGCGGGGCTTGCACGGCTGTCCCGTGTTCGGGGGACACGTGTCAAGCCCCGGGGCGGGTCGGATGGAGGTGGGATCCAGCGTGCGGGGCGGGCCGGGCTTGGGCCGCACTGTGCGCGCCCGAAACAGGCGGGCCGGGCCTTCGGGCGGCACTGTGCGCGTCCGAAAGTTCGGGCTGGGCGCCCGAAACCGGGGACCTATCCGGTATTTCTGGATTTGTTTTAGTGGGCCTATAAATAGGGCCCGAATCCACTTCTTGAGCCCTTTTCTCCCATTTTCAGGCTTGATCTCCCCGAGCTCCCTGCTGCAAAATTTCTCCTCCCTCTGTGCTGCACTCACCTGAGGAGTTTTAGGATTTTTGGTGGCACGCATCCCGAGGTTTCGAATTTTACGGCGCGGCACGACGTTTTATCTCAGGTGATCTTCTTTGTCGCAGTGCAGTGTGAGGACTCCCCTGGCCCACCCCGACCTCCGATTTCGACGATTCTTGCGCCGACATACTCCTGAGAGTTAGGGCTTCATCTTTCATGTTGATCGCGCTCTCCCGTTTTGGGTTTTTTGCACGATTCCTGAGGTGCCTTTGTGACCCTTTTTTCTGTGTGGTTTTTGGGACAGCACTGGAGTATTTTGGCGATATCTTCGCGCACGAGCATCGGATTGAAGCGTGCCTATACAAGTTTTTCATCTCCACATCACAAGGAACATGCTCATATTTTTCTTGGATTTTTCTGAGTTTTTATTGGAGGTGAAAAATCCCTTTTCCCTGTAATCAGTGTTACAGTTTTTGGTACAGAATTCTTTTGAGTAGGTCACCTTGCCGAATTTGTAACTCGGCCTACGGGGCTCGGATTTGGACGTGCAGGTACCCGTTTCGAAGGTCTCGACGCGACGATCGCTGTGATATTTTTATTGGAATTTTCTGAGCACTTTCAGCAGGTGGAAATTAAGCATCTTTTGACTGAATTCTTGGGGACTGTGAATGATTGTGGAAATGTTGTTTAAATAGATATCGGTTGGTGTAATTGCAGGGTTATTGCATTTCTTGTATTGTGGGGTGATTGTTGGAGACTGTGAATTCTGGCAGCGAGGGATCTTGTTTTACTGTTGTGCACGCTTCTCGAGGTGGGTAGTTGTTATGGACCTCAATTTTGATCTACTCACTAGGAATACTAGAATAAACCCCTATGTTGATTGATGTATCATGATAGTTATGCATGCTTACATAGGCGGACTTGTGATATGTTAGCAGGTGGTATACCTTTGTTATTCTTATTATGTGAAATTTAGCATGCCTGAAATAATGTATGATCAACAATAATTACCTTGCTTTTATCAATATGAGGACACTTGCATACTTGTATGGACATCTAGTTAGGCCACTTTTTTCTGCTACACTATCATGCTGGAATTGACTTAGGAGAAACCTTTTTATTATTCTTTTCTCCTTTCAGTTGAGGCTCATGGTATTTGTAGCTCGTGCGCGAGCTGGGTTGTAGGATAGTGTAGCCGGGTTGTTGAGTGGGTTCGTCATACTTGATTGGGGTTTTGGGTTATTGCGGCAACCACGGACATTGGGCGGTTGACCGGATGTTTACTTATGCATTAGATTGGGGGATCGAGTTATCTTTAGTGGAGGGGTTTTCCCACTTCGATCATTGTCATGATCCAGTCCTGCTACAGTGAGGTATTGAGACATGATTTCCTTACTCGTGTGGATCGCTCCCCTCGAGTGCCACTCCGGAGTGTGCGACCGGACGGATCGAGGCCGGTCTGTTATTACTTTAGTGTATGATCGGACGGA
This sequence comes from Tillandsia fasciculata, assembly GCA_029168755.2. Taxonomy (NCBI): domain Eukaryota; kingdom Viridiplantae; phylum Streptophyta; class Magnoliopsida; order Poales; family Bromeliaceae; genus Tillandsia; species Tillandsia fasciculata. The sequence continues at coordinate 15,845,700 of CM054933.1, read as the reverse complement.
CAGAGGCCGATTTGTTACTTACTTTGGGACACGACCATACCGGGCAGTAGTCGGTCAGTACTCCCACAGATGAGTTTAGCAGGCAGTGCCAGTTTTTACTGGTCGTCAAATTGGGTTTATACAGTCAGGCATTTTCACTGATGCATTCTTTTAGTTACATCGTTCCGACTCTGCATTTAGAGGCATCGTAGTGGTAGCTTCATTTTCTTATCAGCAGTACCGTTTATAGCTTACCACTTCTTCTTTCCTTTTTGCCTCTGGTAGACCTAGTGGGTGTGTCAGGATTTGAGGCTTTACCCACTAGGGGAGGCTACTGTTTTTATAGTAGTTCTTACCCCCATTGTCTTTTCTTTGTTTTTCCCCTTTTGTTTTGCAGAGTCCTCTGCGGGAGTTGCTGGACCGTCAGCAGCGGATCGAGGTAAGAGGATTGCGGACTAGATAGAGAGTCCACCCGACAGTTGTTAGCTGGAGTTTTTGGTGTACCCTATTTTCTCAGACAGTTTCTTTGTAGTTCTTTTTGGGTCTGGCTTTAGCCAGCTAGTTGTATATTTGTGGTGAGCTGGGAGAGATATTTGTATTTATTTTACAGTTGTTATTTATTTACTTCCAGCTGTTGTCTGAGATATAGTAGTTTAGTTCAGCTCTGATTTTATACTCTATTATTATTATTTCTTATATCTGAGCAGGTTACCAGCGCTTCGTGTACACGAGAAATTCCGTGTACACGGCGGATCAGTGGACGAGCCCGGGTTCTGGTTTACACCCGGGGCGTGACAGTGGCTACCACTTTTAGCTGACTTTGATATCTGCGGCGCGTATGCATGGGTTGCTGTGACGCTAGCCTATCTCTATCGAGCGCTTGCAGATGCCGCGCTGAAAGGCCGAATGTTGCTGTTTTGGGACCCTTTTGCAGGTATAAAATCTATTTTTTTGATTTTAGTATTATCTTTATATATTGGTATTGTATATTTTATTTATTATATTAACCCGTTGGCGTTACTTTTTATATCTAGGCTTGGGACCATATTCACATCGGCCGACCTACAGGCGTCATAGCGCTGCCCAATATAGTCGATCGACCTCTGGGTTGCCGGTAAGATATTTATTTGTTATAGTATATTTTTGTATTTCAAATGTAATTGCAACTAATATATGTTTTTTTATAATCTAGACAGGGCAACGCTGGTGTGACGCCCCACTTCCCAGGGGGTCACCCATCCTAGAACTACTCTAGCTCTAGCACGCTTAACACTCATGTTCCCTTGGATCTTGCTACCATCCAAAATGCTATAGCCGGGTTAGAGATTTAGTCCTATTATATCATTTATATAGAGGACTAATCCAAATTTCGGGGGAAAGATCCAAGGGAACATGAGTGTTAAGCGTGCTAGAGCTAGAGTAGTTCTAGGATGGGTGACCCCCTGGGAAGTGGGGCGTTACAGTTGGTATCAGAGACATTCACCCGTCGGAAATGTGAGATGAGTCTCGGCTGAGCCAGGATTATATAGCGGGTAGAGCGAGGCTCCCCGGCTAATGACCGTTGTGAGTGGAGTGCAGCTCCTCACAAGGTCGGCTAAGGCTAGCGAGACGAGTCTCACATCGCCTGGTGCTTGTGAGTGTGCTTGAGCCTGACGTGGACGTCAGGGCTTAAAGGGGGGAAGAATGTGACACCCCCGGAATTTGGATTAGTCCTCTATATAAATGATATAATAGGACTAAATCTCTAACCCGGCTATAGCATTTTGGATGGTAGCAAGATCCAAGGGAACATGAGTGTTAAGCGTGCTAGAGCTAGAGTAGTTCTAGGATGGGTGACCCCCTGGGAAGTGGGGCGTCACAGCTGGAGGACTACGTTTTGGAACCAATGTGAGGACGAGTGACATTGAGTTTTATATAGACGAGCTAGATCAGCAGCGAGAGGCGCAGGTATGTAGATGTTTTATTGAATACTTTAAGTATATTTTCTTCATCACTTTTATATTAACTGATCATTTTGTCCATTAACATGTTATATGGATGCCGTACACAGATGAGATTATAGCTACATTACCAGATTTCTGTGTGCAGGGCTCAACAGTCTGGCGTGCAAGAACAGTCGTTATTTGCTTTCACATTGTCGAGATGCACGTGCCGGACCGAGTACTGCGGTAGTTCGGTCTTCTCCAGCATATACCTCGCAATGTGGAGTCCTTCCGACGCATCACATCACGTGGGCGTCCGGATGAGGATTGGATCGCATTTCATGCTATCCACATTAAGAGGTGGTCCGGAAGGCTAGAATAGATTTTTGATCAGCTCCCGGCTGCTGGTGAGGACCCATTGCAGGCGGCATCCGTATATATGCAGTGGTACTGGACGATTACGAGAAGATGGATATCTCATCCAGTACAGCATCCTCCGCTAACTTTTCATCCCCGTGGGCATGTCGAGAGGAGACTGGTATAATAATTTATATATATAAATTTAACATGTTCAACTTATTTAATATAAATTTAATTTCTAAATTAAAATACAGGCCGACACACTACGACAGGTTCATACTATTGTCGGCCAGTTATTGCATGACCGACCGCCGCCTGAGTTCACATTTGGGACTTTGACAGAAATGAACGAGAATATTCAGATGGTACTACAGCATGTACCATCTGAACCTACGGCCAGAGTTTGAGGCGGACCTTCATATGAGGGAGCGCCCTCAAGTCATCAGGTACTATTTAGCATAGAATTCAAATTAAGTTTTTAAATTCAAATTAACAAACTATTTACACTCTTTCAGGTGCCACGATCTCTATCTCCTATTATTCAGGCCCCGACGACAATTCCTTCGACGCCAGCGTTGCTCCCGCCACCAGTATCACGGACTTTATATGCTTCTACATATTCACGCCGTCGCCCCTCGTCATCATCGCCACAGGAGATCCAGCATATTGCTGAGCAGGATGAGAGTGGTATCATCGAGGAGCTCGATCAGTTGGCAGCAGTCGAGCATCTCGATGATATCCTATTATCGAGCTTGTTGTTCCCCGTGGGCGAGGGCGTGAGCGAGGGCGTGGACGTGGGCATGGCCAAGGACGTGCTCAAAATTGAGCTTTTGAGGTCGAGGTTGTATTATAGACATTTTTGTAATGTTCATTTTTGGTTGTTACTCAACTGTGATTTATGAATGTCATGATTGTTGTGAAATTTGGTGTTTGTGAATGTTGTTTTGGAATTTTGAATGTTAATTCTCATTATTTGCAACTTATTGTACAAATTTGAATTTTTTTTAAAGTACACTAAAATTATGAAAGCTGTTTCAGCTAAAGGCGCTGCGCGAGTCAACGCCTTTAGTGTTCTACACTAAAGGCGCTGAGTCGCTCAGCGCGTTTAGTGTAAAACACTAAAGGCGCTGAGTTGCTCAGCGCCTTTTTTGTAAAACACTAAAGGCGCCGAGCAACTCAGCGCCTTTAATGTTTTACACTAAACGCGCTGAATCATTCAGCGCCTCTAACAAATATGTTAAAGGCGCTAAATGGTTCAGCGTCTTTAACATCATATGGTAAAGGCGCTGAATGGTTCAGCGCCTTTACCATATGATGTTAAAGGCGCTGAATTATTCAGCGCCTTTAGCAGAAGGCGCTGAATTATTCAGCGCCTTTAACATCATATGGTAAAAGCGCTGAACCATTCAGCGCCTTTACCAGAAGGCGCTGAATTATTCAGCGCCTTTAGCAGAAGGCGCTGAGGACTAAGCCAATTTTCGCGAAAATTAGCCAAGTCCTGAGCGCCTTAATAGTATATGCTGAAGGCGCTGAATGAATCAACGCCTTCAGCATATACTATGAAGGCGTTGATTCATTCAGCGTTTTCACAGGATTTTTGTGAAGACGCTGAATGATTCAGCGCCTTCAGGTCATCCCGCCTCCGTGGCGCCCTGCTGGCAAAAGTAGGGTTACTTTTGCAAATTTTTTTTTTCAAGAGTTAGTTTGCAAATATTAAAAGTTTTTAAGATTAGTTTAAAAAAAATCCCTAAACCAGGATTCTCCTCTGAAATAGGCCCCCGCATAGGTAGCCATAGCAAGGAGAGTGGGACCATTAAGCAACATTTCTCCATTTCTTTTTTACAGTAGAAATCTACAATATATATAGAAAGAAGCTCTTTTTTTTCTTTTTTGAATAATTTTTTGATGTGTTCTTCACCTAAGCCAGACTCTGACTGAGTAAAACCGAGCACCAACTCTACAATAAAAAGAAAACATGTGCAAAAGAAGTGCTTGAATAAGCATCTATATTCTAACTGAATTTCAATTAGTAAAAGCATACACATCATTACCGAAGAAAAATGATGTTTAAAATAAGCATATGTATAATTTGCATTTATTCCGATAGAGTACTACTTATTGATGCTTTATTGACGCTTCAATATCTTGTACATTTCTCATAAATTTCTGGAAGATAACAAACATCTTAATAATATCACATTTTCTTTCACAGATAATAATAATGTTGGACCCTCCAATGATCGATATTATTACCTATGAGGTGAATACAGAACACCTCATCTACTGAATTAACTAGGTGGGAGCCATATTCAATGGCAATGTTATTATAACTGCTATACACTGGGCGTCATTCACCATTTCTAGAGAAAATAATAAATTCAATTGAAAATCGGTAATCAAAATCGACACCTAATAACCCGGTTCTGCAGGAAAAATGTGAAATAAGAATAAATTTAATGTCCAAGAAGAGGAAAAGTGGGCCTTTGCAACAGAAGCTCGAATCGATGTCCTCTTCAGAATTAAATTATGAGACACCTGGATAATGAAAACAGTGAGATAAGAAAAGAGAAAATATTAGAAGAATAGAAACAAGGATAAGACATTGCGCATACGAACAATAAACCTATCGTCTTCCTTTGTGAATGATCTTCTTTAAGTATATGAAGTGAAAAGCAGTTGAAGTCAAAACAAATGAACTGCCATTTTAAGCTTGTTTTGCTTCCACTTTGGTAGCTTGTAGAAGGCGGCCTTCATCATATTAAATTTCTCTTTGAACTCTTCTGAAGATAAATAAGCCTGAAGTGGAGAATGAGAATAAGAATCCGAGAGATCAAAAGGATATTACAACAAGTAGGCTACTTATTTACCTCTCGTTTTGTTATATCGATCTCTGTAACAGGATCGGCCGATGAGGTCTTTAGCCGCTCATAGGGAAATATTGCAAGGCCTTCATCAATGTCGGCTTCACCTTCCTTCGCATCTTCCTCTATGGTGAGATCACAAACTCCACTATTCATTGTGGCCTCTGGGTTTGAGAAATATATAAGCAAAGATTAGGGATTTCGAGGTAAAATATCTTTATCCTCATAAGTTTTAACATATATGTTGTCCTGCATAATTATCTATTTACATATGTACTTCTGCAAAAGCTGAGTTTTCTTTTAATAAATGCCCTTCAAATACTTAATTACTTACATGTACGCCTTTGTAATCGAAAAAAAAACCCTCTTTTCTAGAACAAGACCAACTTATCCCCATGAATTGGGGAGGAATCCTGAGTTGAGTTGAGACGGGCAATTTTGTTTGTACACTCATAGAGAGAGAAAATGGACATGAAACTATTGATAGGATTTGGATGGTAATACTATTGAAGCTCCTTCGCGTTATATGATCGGATGGTCTCAATATGGAGAGTAGAGATGGTTGGTTGAAGGGTTTTGTTAGTTTAACATTGTACACTAGTCCAAATTAGTTTAAACTTGGCTCGATAATTATTTTCAGATGTCTTGGTCAAGTAAAATGGCTCATGAACCCGTTACTAAATTTAAGAAGCTCTTTCAGTTTGCATTATTCATTTTTGTTTGCCCTAAATGCATAGTTCGAAGAGCTCCAAAGATTATCAAACTTTTCAAAGATCTAAATAGTTTAGATCATGTGTAACAGTATGGATCTTCAATACAAAAGTCGTATTTAATTTTGACTGAGCGTAATATTACCATCCAAATACTCACTAATATGATTTTGCATGGATCATGCATGTAAAAACCCTTAAAAATTAGAAGATTTGAGTGAAGTACCTTTGGATGATTTTGATGCAATACTTTCTCTTGGAAGTTCAAAAGTAGCAGTCAGAGCTGCAATTGCTGCTGATCGCGAAGCAGGCTTCTCTGAGTCTGGAGCCATAGCTTTCGGGTGAAGCTTGCTTACAGCCGGAGGCGGGGTTGAGAGATTCCTGGGATTAGGGTTCTCAAATGTAGCGGCTAGGGCATTAAATGCAGGGGATCTCCCCCTTAGGCGAAATCTGTCGGGACTGAATGACATGCTTCTCGAGCGCTGAGATTTGTCGGGTATGCTCGATCTACTACTTCCATGTGTAGGTATCCGCCTCTTAGGTTTCTGAGAAATTCAAGCAAACTTATAGCAGTTATCAAAATACAATTACGAAGCAAAATAGAAAGAAGATGCCGCAGAAAAAAGAAAGTGTAAGAAATACTTCAAAATATTAGCTATTTTATCAGAATGTGCTTGTAACAATCTTTCAGTGGGTTGCATAATTCAACTTACAAACCAAAGAATGCAGCAGCATAATTCAACTTACAAGCCAAAGAATGCTGCATACTGATGGAGATAGCCATACTAATAGACTCAGAAAGAATAAACTTTAAGTTCGAGATTGAGATGTGGGCTGCTTTAAATACTTAATGGAAATTGCTTCCTAGTTTCAAATTCAAATAACTAGTCGCTTTTTTTTTTTGAAAGTGCACATAACTCTGTCGTTTTAATTCCATTAAAGATAGTATGACATCTGGGTATTGATTTTATAATATTTGTGAAGCAGATTTATCTTCTGAAATTTGTAGTTTATTTGTGAATTGTCGGTTAATGAAAATCGAATGGACTTAGCACCTTGCAATTCATCTCTAATGATGGCTGTTTTTGCATTTTGGTTCCTTATGAATTAGATTGGATGGTCCAAATTGAAAAAGCAATGAGCCAACCATAAATGTAATTGAAATTGATAAAATAACAAATTAGTCTCAATGCCTCAACTTACCATTTAATTTGTATTTTTAAATTGCCCAACAATTTAGCTGCAAGTTGCAGCTAGAAGAGAAATCCTCAAATTGGACTTCTGCTTTTGGGGTTGGAAGTCCTCTTCAGACTCTCATCACAGCTGAAGATTCAAATTTAAGGATTTTCGAAAGCTTCGTTTGTGCTTTGCTAAATAGAGAAGCTGCTGTCCAAAAATACTTAGATATATGCAAATGAAGCAGTGCCTCTTCTTGAGAAGAAGAGAAACGAGAAACTAATACAATTTAACGGAGAAGATTTAGACTCATCCTTAATATAAAGCAGTAAATGGAATCTCAGAAAATCTCAATAGTACACAAGTCAAATCAACCACAATGGCTCATAATTGCATAAGGAAATAAAAAAATTCAAGTAACTTAGAGTGATGGTTTGAAGCCAGATGAGATTAAACTGATGTATCATGTTGTGGAATGTTCTTTCATCTGATTTTTTGAATATAAATATCAACTCAACATTATAAGTATGCTTTTCATTATTTCATAGAAGAGGATAACAAATTGAATCAGGTTCCCTTTTATAATCTCTCTCTTTCTCGAGTTGAGTTGAGATCCAGGAATCTAATGTGCGTTGGTATGTTTAAAAATGCAAGGCTTAGGCCTTGTTTTGGCATTGTTGTTGTTTTTGTTTTCTATAAATGCTAATTATATATAATTTGATATACCGGCGAGAGGACTTTCTCTTGTTGTCAAGATTGCTTAGTTTATATGACGGCATAACAACTTATTTTAAAAAAAATTGGAGGCGAAAAGAAAAAGTCACGCAAATTTTTATTTTTTATTGCCAAATAAATAATTTGGTTTAATGTTTGCAAGCAATCCATTGTCCGCTTCTACATTGTTCATGTCGCAATTCTATTTTAAAAAACAAAATAATGGCAACAATGCCAACTAAGGCTTTAGATTTAGTGATTTAATTTGCTATCTATAATAAGCATTTCTACCGACAACTTAAAAGGAAACTAACCTATGCAATAAAGAGGGAATAATACTAGGGATGTCAGCAGGTCGGATTGGGGGCGGATTTTTAAAAACTCGAACCCAAACCCAACTACCAAACCCAAAACCCGAACCCAAACCCGAACCCAAATTTGACAGAATTTAAAAATCCATATCCAAACCTGAACCCGGGAAAAAATTTGAAACCTGAACCCAAAGCAGAAAACCCGAACCCAAAACAATTATCTCTTTACGATATTTCAAAATATATTACATTAAATCTAAATTTATAAAATAGAATTTCAAATATTGTATTACTAGTGAAATTAAACTTTGAAATTTGAATAATATTTGAATTTCTGGGAATTTTATTACTCGAAAATTCGAAATTTCGAGGGTATTCCTGAAGAAACGACTAATGTGACCTAACGAAGTCCAAACGCAACGAAACAAAAGTCGCTACCTAATCGGTCTCGTCGAGCTAAACAACGTGGTAACGTCCGTTTTCGAATTCTGCGAGCCAAAACCATGGAAAAACGTGTAAAACACTATTTTACAGTGTATTTTTGCAGAAAAGCCTATATTTTATGTGCCAAATTGGGCGAAACTTCACGTGGAAGGGCCTCTTTGCCTGTTTCACCTATAGTGAAGGACTCATAAAGAAATTCAAAAGAAAGGAGGACTTAATAGCATATTTGTCCATCCGCATAGACCCCGAGCCCCCCATAGCACCTACTGTGATGAGCGGGAGCTTTGTGGTCGTTGTACTTTTAGGTCGGAGGGCTTTGACCACACCTTTTCGGTGTGTTGGAGTCCTCGGTTCGCCAAATGGACGAGAAAAATGGATCTAGCGCGAAAAATCGTGAAAAATACACTATTTCTGTGCATTTTTGGACTATTTTGGGACTTACTGGCGTTTACTGTGCTGTGGACTGGGTCCACAGCACAAACCTGCGCGGCCGGTGCACCGCGCGTGCACCAGAGACCTCCGCACGTGCTAGCACACGCGCACGCGTGGGCGCACGCCCGCGCTGGGCCGGGCCACCCTGGGGCACTCGCTGCGCGACGCGTGGCCGCCCGTCGCGGATCCGGGTCAGATCCACCCCGGTAAAAGGGAAACATAGGACCTTTTTGGTGGGTTTTTGATCTTTTTGATCAAATTTGAAGGGTTTTGATGGGAGAAAAAAAGAGCCCTTTTGCCCAAAAAAATTTCTGAGCTTTTCTTCTTCTTCTCCAGCAACAAGGAAGGAAAAAATACCATCTTTTTAGCATTTTAAGTGGAGCTTGAAGTTTACATGTTGTGTGGGCCACTTCGTCACATTTTCTTCCAGAGGACCTCCGGAGCTGTAGGAGTGGAGTTTGAAGACGATTTTTGCGGGGTTTTCTTCAGGACTTCGAGCTCTACGACTTTGATTCTTAGTAGGAAGGCTGGTTTCGTCTCTAAACCAGGTAAAAATGATGATCTTTGAGATACTTGTTTTCAGCTTGTTGATTTTGAGCATAGTTCAGTGTTTTTGCTCCCCTAGACAGTACAAATAGAGTTTTGAGTTGATTTTTATTGGGAAATTTGCAAGACTTAAAGATCTTCAACTTTCGTATTTACTGGAATCTCTATTTTGGGCCTTAAGTTAGGTAAATTAAATCATCTATGAGGTTTTAATGCACAGCCTAAAGTTTTGAGCAAGTTTTGAGCAATACTCTGTTTTTACTCTCTTGGGCAGCAGGATTGGAATTTCGAGGTGATTCTTGTGGGAAAATTTCCAGGACTAAAAGCCCCACAACTTTTATATTGAAGAGGAAGGCCAATTCTTGCAATTGATCAGGTAGGTTTAATCATCTTTGAGACCCTTTGTTCAGATTGTAACTTTGGACAGCTTGTGGTAATTTTGGGATATCTCCTTCTTCCTTTCATGAAATGGTGAATTTTAAATTGAGTAATCTTCTAGACTTCAAGAGGAACAAATTGACACCTTAATTTCGAATTTTGGATAAAAATTAATATACCATCCTTAATTCTCTTTCCAGATCAAGGTTGCTGAAAAATCTGCATGTTTATTAGTACTCCTTTTGTTGTTTAGTTGAGAGTTGGACCTAAATTTTGTGGTTAAGAATGGTTTTGGGGGTTAACTCAAATGGATAATTATAATCTTAGAAGCATGATGAACAATTCCACTTTTGGTTTCAACTGGCAATTATAATTAAATTGAGAGTTATAACAAGTTGAATCTCAGTTCAAGATTTATGTTGAACTTTTGATAGCAGTGGTATGTTTTAATTGAGCATATTGGAAAGAATGGAACTTAATTATTGGATGAACCTCTTGATGTTCATATATTATTGTGAATCTAAGATGCAAGTTTGGGGCTGTTGTGATAAAAATTAATGGGACAAGGGTAATAGTTTTGGTATTCATTTATACTGGTTCAGGTTCGGGAAATTCGTGACAACTGGTAATGTGCACGCTTTAACTTGTTTTCCAACTGGGTCTTGGAGGAGTGCTCGGATTGCTGAATAATTATCGACCAAAGGATTGTAACTGCCGAGAATTAGACCGAGTGAATTGCGAAGCATTGAGCTTGCAGGTGGGTTACTGAGCACATCGAAACTTTGGCTTATATGTTGATGCAACCAAAAAGTTAGCAAATATGGAGTTGTTGTCTTTAGTCTTTACTTTAGATCCAAGCATATTACAAATGAGATTTATGTCAGAACTACATCTTTTATTGTGAGAATCATCCCATGCTTGTTTGGACAAATTGCTAAGTTACATTTTCTTTATATACTATATTATCATGCTGGATAAAGAACTTTGGAGAAAACCCTCGTTGCTTTTCTCTTTTATCATTGTTGCTTCAGTTAGAGAGCAGGGGTGGGAATAGTATAGTTATTTCATTGAGTCGGGTGGGATAGCACCAGATTGATGACTCGGGAGTTGTCGACAACCACGGATCTTGGGTGGTTGACCGATTAGTGTTATGCATCAGTTGGGATAGGTGTTCTATAGGTGGTTTGAGCCTTTCACCTTGGTCAGAGAGACGACTTGCACCTACCATGCACTCTAGTGAGATTCTGTTACTCGAGTTAGGTCGCGCCCCTCGAGAGCCACTCCGGAGTTGGCGAGATCAGGTTGGAGTACCGATTGGTTATATGGACCAGGTTGGTGTACCGGGCGATGAGATTGATATATGGACAGGGTTGGAGTACCGGTAGAGATAGACTGTGACATCGAGAGTGGTTAGAGACGGGTTGTTGGACCGGACAGTGAGTTGAGTTATGCTTTAGTAGCTTAGTTCAGCGATGCATATACACATATATATTAGCCATCATGTATCCATCATTGGCATAGTAGAGTAGCTTTTATTTCAGCTCTCATTTCATCTTACTTTATCTCCTACTTTGCTTTTTGGTAGACTCAGTGGGTAGGTCGGAGGTTCGATGACGTACCCACTGAGGACTACTTGTTTAGTAGTTCTCACACCCGTTGTTGCTCCTAGAGACTTCCTCAGCAGCGACGACGCAGGTAGATCGCAGCAAGGGGGTTGCGCACTAGCTAGAGCCCTTCCTTGGAGATTGCTAGCGGTGGACCCGCTACTTCCCTTTTATTTCTTATTTACTTTAGTTTTCAGACTACTGTATATATTGGGTCTGGCTGGAGCCAGCTGTATGTATTTATGTTTTGGGAGTTATGTATTTTGGAGTGGATAGTAGTATAGTATTTTGTAGAGTTGTTATGGTGGAGTTGTATTATTTAATGTAGAGAGAGTTATGTTGGATTCATGTAGCAGTTGTATACAGTGCGATTTTTAGTTGGGTTGTACTTGTTTATTTGTGGAGTTGGAGCGATAGCTCTATGTTTGGATTTTGTATGTTGGGAGATGTTTTGTACTTGGTGATGTTATTGTGGTCGTGACTGTGGTGGCTTGGGTCGGAGAGTGGTTTTTATTTTTATACAGTTAGCCTATGTTTATCTTTCGCTCTGTACCACTTTTTGTGGTTATACTTACTCTTGTATACATCACCTCGTTGCTTGAGTTATTGTATCGCTTCGTATATGTGACGAAGTGGCCCACACAACATGTAAACTTCAAGGTCCACTTAAAATGCTAAAAAGATGGTATTTTTTCCTTGTTGTGTGCTAAGGTGCTTTAAACTTGTAATGTACCAGATTCTGGTATATAAATAAAAATAAATAAAAATAGTATGAAATACTATTTTTATTGAATTTAGAGAAGTAAAGGATGATCTGGAAGCGAATTGGGCCGAAATCGGATTAAAAAGGAGGCTTTTGGAATCTTATATGAGAGAGTGGGACCAGATTTTTAGCAGAAAATTCAGTGTCAGAAAATTCTGAGAAAATTCTGAAAGCTCCGTAATTATGTTTTAGTGCCACCGTAAAATTTTTGCATTGATCGGATACCCGGATAGTGAGAACGGGGTCCGCCTGTGATTTCGATTACAGCAAGGCTTTTGGCGACCTAGAAGTGGGCCAAACTGAAAATTTAAAGTACCTTGAGGTACGTGCTCCGTTTTGCGTGCAGGTTGAGTTGACGTGCACCGTTTTGCGTGCAGTCTCTAATATTGTGCACCATTTTTCGTGCAGGGTTAGAAAAACGTGCACCGTTTTGCGTGCAATATTGAAGAAGGAACGTGCACCGTTTTGCGTGCAAATTTGAGATACGTGCACCGTTTTGCGTGCAGGTTGAGTTATTGTGCACCGTTTTGCGTGCAACTTGGATGAACGTGCATCGTTTTGCGTGTAGTCTGTAACGATGTGCACCGTTTTGCGTGCAGGTTCGGAGGACATGCATCGTTTTGCGTGCAAGCTCGAGAAAATAGGAACAATCGTGCGGAGACCAATTGCAAGTGTCTACAAGCAATTGGGTACACCACAAGGTGGGAGATTCTGCCGAAATTGGGTGACCTCTCCCCTTGCTCCTTTGCTTTTGGATTTAGAAGCATGATAGTAGCCTGTTAGAGGCGTTAGGTAATTATGATTAAGAATGCATGTGTAAATGGAAATAGAGGAAAGTAGATTTTTCTAACGGTCAAAATGTGGGATAAACTTGTATGTGCGAATGGACACAGATGAAAAGTGCAACTGTTGGTTGCCAAAGATAGATGATAAATGTGCATGTGTAGAGGAACTTAGAGGAAAGTACTAAATTATGATTTATCCAAAATAGGGGATGAACTTGCATGTGTAGATAAACCCAGATGGAAGTGCAACTTTTAGTTGCCAAAAAAGAGATGATAAATTTGCATGTTCAAGTGAACATAGAGGAAGATGCAATTGGATTATCTAAATAGATGATAAATTGCAAGTGTAAATGGACATAGAGAATAGTGTTTCTTTTCCTAATTGCCAAAAATAGAAGATAAATTTGCATGCGTAGATGGATACAGATGAAAAAGTGGAATTCTTCTAAATTTCCAAATATGGATGATATTTGTATGCGTAGATGGTAAATTTTATTTATGATCGAGATGGAAGAAATTGCCCGCGTAAAAGTGGTTATTGATTGATGATTGTGATCATGTTAGGGTATAACCCTAGGAATCATGTGAAAGCATAGGGAAAAGAACATGTTGGTAGCAAGACTAGGAGAAAACCTAGATTCAGGGTTAACGAGTGACATCAAACTTAGGAGTTTATCCTAGGATTGAACGAGTGGCATTGTCTTAGAAGATAACCTAAGGACATTGGATAGAGTGATCAACATAGAGTCAAGGAACTCTAGGATGAGCATGATATGGAACTTAGGTAAGGAAACCTAAGATGAACTAGTGGAGTTTAAACTCACAGATAATGAATTAGAGTCAAAATAACTCTAAATGCAGCGAGGAACAGGTAAATAGAGTTAATTTAACTCCAGGTTCAACGGGGAAAAAGAAAAAGAGTATGTGGCCACAAAGTTTAAAGAATTAAACAGATAGCAAAGTGATTAACTTAGAGTCAAACTCTAAGGACAAGTATGTGTGATCACAAAGTTACAAAGCCAAATAATACAACCCTAGAGTGGAACATAGGGTGTCTGGGCAAATGTACAATCACTTTAACTTCAATTTGAGTTAAATGAATGAAAGAGAAATGATAAGAGTCCAAGAGACTCTCTAGTTATCCTTATGGCGAGATAGGATAAGAGGTAAATTAAAGCAGAAGGCAAAGTTTAAAAGCAAGCTAAAAGTGGCAAAAGAGCATAAAGAGAATGTAAGTAGCGCATTCGAATTTGAGACTCGTCATTGTGGAGCAGGACTCCCTGGGCAGCGACCCGTCGGACGAGGTACTTTCGAAAGGCTAAAAGTGAAAGTAAAGAGCTAAATGCTTAAAGGAAAGAGAAAGAGATTGCCAGTGGCAAAGGGAGCTATAAGCTCGAGTAAGAAAGGGAAAGCAAGTGCTTAAGAGTAAAGACAAAGGCAAATGTATAAAGTGCAAAAAGAGGCTAAGTGCTAAAGTAAAAGAAAAGAAAAGAAAAAGATAAAACGGGCGTACCTTTGGGGGTGAAACGTAGCCCTTGTTGGAGTTATGGGCAGTGTCCCTCTCCCGGGCAGTGACCCGTCTGGCACGTTTCTCCCGTAGGACGGGGTAACACTTGCGGGTGTTATCAGCAACCATAGAAATCTTGTCTTGTGATAGCATGACTACCGGGCTGGGGCCCGTTGGACAAGAATTTTCAAGGGTTAACTTTAACTAAAGCACCAGAATGTAAAGAATAAAGATAAAATAGAGTGGCCAAGGTGGCCGGATTAGTTTAACCCCTTTTTACAGCGGCATAGTCTCGCCGAGTTTGTGGATAGTAGCCTGGTATGGCTGGACATAGTGGTATTGGGTCGATGAGTATACATTGATAATGTAGTGACCTTTATATGCATATCAGCATGTTAAATCCTGAATTATAGTTTCCTAGCATTCTACTATTTTTGTTTCCATTGGACCAAGCGGTGTAGGACACTTTTTCTCGGTGGTTGAACCCACTGGGAAGTTTAAGTAGTTCTAACACCCTCGGGTGACCATTTTTTCAGGTTCAGATGCAGTCAGCGAGGCATGCGACAAGGGCAAGGGCCCAGCAGCATAGAGACCTAGAGGGTCTAGCAGAGGTACCATTTTTATATTTCTTGAGTGAACCTTGTATGGTGAGGAAAAAAATGTAAAAGAATTGTAATATTATTCAAGTGCAAGTTGAGAGATGGAAATGTAATAAATTTAATTTATGGTTCACTCTTGTATGCTTTCATTTCCGCTTAAACTGTTTGTTATTGAATTAAAGTTTTAAATTAGTAGTGATTTTTAGTACTCTGATATTGAGCTTCCGCATACACTTGATGTATTGTCTTGGATTTTACTGTTCCTTTCGGATAGTGAGAGATCATACTCGATTGGCGGGTCTGTTGGCGTGCCCGAACTGTACAAATTGGCGGTCTCGGGGCGTGACAAAACTCATCTAGAACCAAAGTGAAAAGAAAATGCTGAAAGAGCAAAAGAAGCTAAAGGCTTAAATGAATGAAAGAAAGTAATGCTTAAAGAAAGATCAAAAGAAAACAAAGTACATTGGGCCGAGCACTATAGGAGGCGGTGTTTACAACCAGTTCTTGTTTGATTGGGGCTATAGGCATCCGTCTTTTGGAACCCTCGGACCCGGTAAATGTAAGCTTTAAAAGAAAAATCTAATGGCTAATGGGAGGGTTGAGCATATGTCACTCCCAAGAGAATTAAAGAATTAAAGGCAAATTGCCAACGGGAGGGTGAGCATATTTCACTCCCGGGAGAAGTGTGTGAGCAAGACTCGGCTTCCCAAAGGAAAGGCAAGGTAAAGAGCTAAAAGCTTAATGAATGAAAAAAAAATGGATAATTGTACCTTCGGGGGTAAAATGTAGATCATGGGTCGGAGTAATGGCAAGGACCATCTCCCGGGCCGGGCCCGTATGACCAAGTTCCCCGTTGGGCGGGGTAGCACTTGCGGGTGCTATCGGCAACCTTGAAAATCAAGTCTTGTGGTAGCATGACTACCGGGCTGGGGCCCTTTGAGCAAGAATTTTCGAGAGTTCAACAATTTGAACTACAGCACAAGAATGTGAAACAGTAAAGAGAATATAGAGTGGCCTATGTGGCCGGGTTAGCATAACCTTTTCGTAGCGGCATAGTGGCCGGGTATTTGGATAGTAGCCCAGAGTGGCATGATTGACAGTAATGAGACAAAGAACATAAACAGATAGTGTAGTAGTATTCATATATGTGTATGAAAATATTTGTTAGCATCTGCAGTTATTTTTAGCATATGTATTATCTTGTTATCCTGCTTCCATTGGACCAAGCGGTGTAGAACATTCTTTCTCAGTGGTTGAACCCACTGAAAACTTTAAGTAGTTCTCACACTCTTGGGTGACCATTTTTCCAGATTCAGGTGCAGTCTGCGAGGCATGTGACAGGGGCAAGGGCCTAGCAGCATAGAGACCTAGAGGGTCTAGCAGATGTATCCCTTTTATATTATATTTGAGTGAACTATGTATTGTAAGGAAAAAGATGTAAATTGTAATAAAATGTTTAAGTTCAAGTTGAGAAATGAAAATGTAATAAATTTTATATTTTGGGTTCACTCATGTATGCTTTCATCTGTAGTTAAACTTGTTGTTTATTGAATGAAAATTTTTAGTTGTAGTGGTTTTACTCTGATATTGTATCTCATCATACACATTGTTTGATTGGAGATGGATGTTACCGTTCCTTTCGGGTAGTGAGAGGTCATGCTCGATTGGCGGGTCTGTTGACGTGCCCGAACTGACCAAATTGGCAGTCTCGGGGCATGACAGCTGGTCCCCGGCTCGTTGTACCCACTGGGATTATTCAATTGTATCTCACACCCTCTGGTGACACCATTTTCAGGTCCGTTAGGTAGTGAGATGTCGGGACGATGATATGAGAGCACACGATAGAGCTGTCCCCCTTTTGCTAGTGTAATAACAACAATTTTTCGAATTTCGGAATAATACGAAATTTCGGTAATTGGAATGAAATTGATTTCTTTCGGAATTCAAAAAGAGTGCTGTTATTAGCTTTTTAAGGATTTATTCCTCGGAGTGGCTTTCATCGAGTTATAGGTGAAAAGTAGCTTAAGGGACTGGTCAAATCCGTTTTTAGATTCGGGATCCGTGTTGCACCGGAAAACGTGAAAAATGAATTTTGACACGTAGGCGGGTTCTCTCCGTAAAATATTCGAGTTGACTTTTAGATGAGTTCTTCGGACAGGAAGGTCGTCACCTTGTCGGCATCATCAAACGGAGAACCACGGTGCGATCGAATTTCAAATCCGACTTACAGATCTTCCGGAAATGCACTTTTATCGTAACGGATCCGAAAGGCAGTTTCGGGTATTTTTAGTACCCATTAAGGGATATCTGTGCATCGAAATGCATGAAATCCAACAAAGAGTTTTGAACGCTTTTCAAGGATTTTGGTGTGAGTGTACGGTTTCTTTTGAAAAAAGGAAAAGAAAAAGAAAAAGAAAAAGAAAAAGTTTATCTTGGGGAAAAAAACTATTATTTATTTTAAGTTGTTTTTAGGTGTGGGGTCCACAAGGGTAGTTAGGATTAGGCTTTGGGTAAATCCTAATTAGCCTTAACCTATCTTCTTCCTCTCTCATCTGGGGAACAAGAGAAAAAGAAACCCTAGACTTGCAGTTCTTCTTCTTTCTCCTCTCCGAATGCCGTCGCACCGCAGTCGAAGCCGGAGCCGAACTGAACCTGGGCGGGCCCTCCTGCCGCGCTAGGGCGCGCGGGCCCGAGCACGGGCCGCACGCGCCGCGCGGGCCTGCTTGCAGGGAGGCTTGGCCGCGCCCATTCCTTCCTTGTGGTCGTGGGCGCCCAGATCTGGGAATGCCCTGTGTTGCTCCCTCCACGGCGGCAACTCCACCTTTCCCTTGGCTCCTCTCTTTTTTTGGGCGGAGCAACGATGGTGGTTTGTTTTTCCTCATTGGCTGCGGTTATGGTTGGCCTGAGCCATCTTGGTCTTCGTCATCGTCATCGCAGCAACATCGCCGGGCTCCTATATCGTCTCAGTTTGCGTGTCGGGCTGTGCCACATCCGACAAAAATAGTTTTGGAGGTACAGTTTGTTCCAGCACGCTCCTCGGTTATCGTTTTTGTAATGTACCAGATTCTCGATATATAAGAAAATATAAAAAAAAATGGTATGAAATACTATTTTTATTGAACTTACAGAAGTAAATAATAGTTTGGAAGCGGATTGGGCTGAAATCGAAATGAGGAATTTAGAATTTTATATGAGAAAGGGGGCTTAGATTTTGGAAGAAAATTTACAGTGTCGGAAAATTCTGAGAAAAATTAGGGAGGTCCGTATTTATGTTTTAAGGCCACAATAAAAGTTTCGCATCAATCAGATACCCGAGCAGTGAGAAAGGGGTCTGCCAACGATTTTGAATACAGCGAGACTTTTGGTGACCCATAATGGTCCAAACTGAAAACTTAAGGTAACACACGATAAGTTAACTTAAGTCGAGTTTGCCAATCAAATTTGGGCGCAAACGGGACGAAAACGGATGAAAACGGTTGAAAAAGGGCGAAAAGGGGCGAAACAGGCGAAATACGGATTTGGGCCGTACTTTCGGGCGCCCGGTTTTTACTGTAGCAGCCCGGTTGTTACTGTAGTAGGCCTGTACGGACGGCCCGGATGAAAAGTTACGGGCACGCATCCCGAGGCGATGGGCATGCATCCCGAGGCAGCCGGCACGAATCCCGAGGATTGGCGCGCGGTGCAAGGTGCGCAGGGGGCAGTTGGGGGCGTCACGTGGCGGCGCCCCACTGGCCACAGCGGCCGAGGCGCAGGCTAGCGCGGGGAAGCGCGCAGGGAGCTGGCGCGGGTCAGCGGGGGGGGGCGCCATGTGGCGGGCCCCCGTTGGTTGTGCCAGGCGACGCGTCGCGGAGGCCGTGTTGACACAGGGGGCGCGGGTGCGGGGACACGTGCCGCTCCCCGATTGGCTGCAGCGGGTGACGTGGACGCGCATGCGTCCACAATAGCAGCACGAAGCAATTTTGGGCGCCCGAAAGTAGGATTCGGGCGCCCGAATGTGGGTTTCTCTGGCTATAAAAGCTCGGAATCCCCCCCATTTCTCCTCTTTTCTCCAACCGAGGGTCCAAGGGGGAGAGAGGGATTTCGTGGGTGAGGAAACGGGGTGCCGCGAGCGCGACGATGACCTCGTGGAGCGCGCACAAGGTGTTCCAAGGAGTCGGACGGTCGTGCGTGCGCGCATTGGACGGCGCGTCGATGTCAAGGTAGGTTTCGTGGTTGTTTTGCGGTGTTTTTTGACAGTCTTTTTGGAGATTTACCTATTAGGTTTTGGATTTGACCCTATGTTTTGTACCTGTTAGGAACTGAGGATTTTCGGTGCCGTTTTGCTGTGCAAAGTACCACCGGGCATTTCGGGGTGCGCCATTTGCACATAGGATGCACCGTTTTACGTGCAAACTCGAAAGGACAAGAAAATCGCGGGGAGACCAATTGCAAGTATCTACGAGCAATTTGGGGGGAAACCAAAGTGGGGGATTCTACCAAAAAGGGGTGACCTCTCCCTTTTTCCTCTGCTTTCGATTTTAGAAGCACTGTAGTAGCACGTTAGTGTAGGGCGATTATGAATGTGGATAAAATTGGGTATAGTCCAAAAGGAGAGTTGTGATGAGCTTAACATAGATTAAATTTGCATGTGTAAATGACCTAGAGAAAAATGCAATTTTTGATTTATCTAAAATAGGTGATATATTTGCATGTGTAAATGAACCTACAGGAAAATGCAATTTTTGATTTACCTAAAATAGGTGATATATTTGCATGTGTAAATGAACTTAGAGGGAAATGCAATTTTTGATTTACCTAAAATAGGTGATATATTTGTATGTGTAAATGAACCTGGAGGAAAGTACAATTTTAATATAGGTGATATATTTGAATGTGTAAATGAACATAGAGAGTAATGCAAGTTCATGCTAAACCTAATGTAGGTTATTTATTGCATGTGTAAACAGCAACGGTTCGAATTATGTTTGTAATCATGTTAGGAAAAGATCCTAGTAATTGTGTAAATGAACTTAGAGAAAAATGTAAGAATGATGTATGACTTAGGAGAAAATTGCGTCAAATTGTACGGATGTGAAAACTAGGAGAAAACCTAGAGTAAGAGTGTATAATGCCACATAGTAAGGGTGTATAATGTGTGGCATTAACCCTAGAAAGATGACGCGCGGCATATGTTACAGATTAAGTAAGGTTGTGTGTTAGAGTATTAACTTAGGGTCACAACTCTAAGGATCGAATTGTTGGTCAAGACTATAAAGAGAAATGAAATGCTAACCCTAGAAAGTGGTCTTAGAGTGTTTGGGCAAAAAAAAAAAAAATGGATGTTCACTTTAACTTCAATTTGAGTTAATAAAAGAAAGTGAAATATTTAAAATTCTAAGAGGCTTTCATTTCACCCTTGTGGGAATGGACCTAGGACAAGAGTTGAATGAACAAAAGATAATGCTTGATGAGCATAATAGGCTAAAAGCTTAAGTGAATGAAAATGCATAAATGCAAAAGGGGACTAAATGCCAAAATGAAATAAAAGAAAAGAAAAAGATGGACGCACCACGGGGGTAGAACTCATATTGGAGGATAATGGAATGGACCACCTCCCGGGCAATGACCCTTATGAAAGAGTTCCCCGTTGGGCGGGGTAGCACTTGCCGGTGCTATGGGCAACCTTAGAAAATCTTGTCTTGTGGTAGCATGACTACCGGGCTGGGGTCCGTTGGGCAAGAATTTCCGAGGGTTTAGCAACTAGAACTAAAACACAAGAATGTGAAAGAACAAAGAAAAATAGAGTGGCCTAGGTGGCCGAGTTAGCTTAACCCCTTTTTATAGCGGCATATTGGTCGAGGTTATGGATAGTAGCCTGGTATGGCTGGACATGGTAACAATGGCTCGATGAGTATACACAGGTAGTGTGGTGAGATTTTATATGCATATCAGCATGTTAACATCGAGGTTTAAAGTTTTCCTAGCATACTATTATTATTGCTTCCATTGGACCAAGCGGTGTAGAACATTCTTTTTCGGTGGTTGAACTTTAAGTAGTTCTCACACTCTTAGGTGACCATTTTTCCAGGTCCAGGTACAGCCATTGAGACAGACGACAGGGACAAGGACCCAGCAGCATAGCGACCTAGAGGGTCTAGCAGATGTTACTTTTTTGTATTTTGAGTGAACTATGTATTGTGAGGAAAAGATGTAAAAATTGTAATATTATTTAATTGCAAGTTGAGAGATGAAAATTGTAATAAAGTTTATTTTATGGTTCACTCTTATCATGCTTTCATTTACAGTTTAAACTTATTGTTTAATGAATGAAAGTTTTAATTAGTAGTGGTTTTTAGTACTCTGATATTGAGCTTCCGCATACACTGAATGTGTTGTTTTGGATGTTACCGCTCCTTTCGGGTAGTGAGAGATCATGCCCGATTGGCGGGTCTATTGGCGTGCCTGAACTGATCAAATTGGCGGCCTCGGGGCGTGACAGTTTTCGCTCCGGGCAGCGAGCGTGGCGTTCCTTGCGTCGAGATCTACGAAGCCTCGCTGCTGGTTCGCCTCCAATGTGCACGGTTTTCGGTTCAGTCTTTGATCGGGAGCATCGTGAGAGTTAGATGGTTCGCCGGTTCAGGTGGGTACACCCTTGGAACTCTCTTGTTGCACATTTTGATATTTATGCGTAATTCTTTACATGAAAAAATATTTCGGGTGTTATTCTATGGGTTTTGACCTCCCGATGAATGAATGTCGCAGTAAAAGTTTTTGTGGACGACGGTATAGTCGTTCGGGGCATATTTTGACCGTTTTAGTGGTCGGTGCGACTATTCGAAAATCGAGAGGGGGTTTGGTAAACTGGAACAAAGGGTATCTTGGCACAGTGGTCGGGACCACTAAATTGCCGGTTAATGTAAAACTAGATATTTACTATTAGTGGATCTTGGATAAGTCCGGATGATTCACAGGTGTTCGTGGAGGAGTCATGGACTCAGGTTGACCATCCGGTAGAGATGGGTATCCCGATCTGAAGTCGGGAACATTGGAAACTCGGTAACATCAGACCTTGCTCCTTTTTATTATTTCCTCATGACTAGTGTGTGTCAGTAGGATGGTTGTCGGTCACGGTTATTGTGACGACGTAGTATAATATGATATATCTCTTTTACCAAAGGGTGTGCACTGAACACGGACTTTGTGTAGCTTATCCGACCGTTGGACGGCATAAGCAGCTAAAGTGCACTTTTCGGTAATTAAACAACATAAGTCATATGATGATAGAACAAAGGACATTTTGGGTAGATTCTTGATATCATATTTGACCTGTGGATCGGTTTCTTCTATACATCACATGGGTGACTGTTCGTCACAGGACGAGGTTTCGGTTTTGATATACATCACTTGGGCGATTGTTGCCGCGAAGAGAGGGACTTGTTTTGGTTATGTGATTGTCATTCTTATGGCGCTTGTCACGCACACCAGCGGTTTGGCCACCGCGCGGGTGTACTTTTCCGGAGAAGTGGTCTGTTTGACCCGTGATCCCTACGCGGCTGTTATTGCGTAGGGGACCCCTCGCGATTTTCTTTTGCGGCGGGGTTGTTTTGCACCGGTGATTGAGCAGGGACAGTTTGCCTGAGGTCGATTGACCGACATGGCGGTGTGGCAGTATCGTGACTGTTGCGATTGGGGTGGGTTACACTCGTTTGCCTGAGGTCAGTAGACCGACATGGCGGTGATGTTGGATAACAGTGATGTGGTATACTACTCGTGGGATAGTTTGGTAGCGATATGGTATTCTGGTATTTTGATATACGGGTTGGTATACTTTGCTACTATAGTATTTCCGTTTATACTGATTATAGTCATTATGTTTTATGTTATCGTCGTTTATGTTACCGACTCCCACTTTGTGACAGGTTTGGTCGGGGTGGGGATCAGGGCGTTGGTGAGGACGCTATCTGGTGAGGTATAGGTTTTCCTCGGTCAGGTTCTTCTCCTTTCTCCTTTCTTTCGGTTATTTCCTTTTATAGTCGTATATTGTGCATGTGGACTTTGATATTGTGGATGCGTGGATGTTGAGATGGTCTTGCGATATTTGATAATATATCTTTTGAAACTGTGCTTTCGATTTGTGGTTTTATATATGCGTTCTGTGGACACGGGTTTTCAAGTATTATAAAGAGTTTGCGAAAACATTCTCAGAAAAATTGTGTCGTGTGAACACTGTTTTAAAATCTTGTGGATTTATTCTTTCAAATATTTTGAAGCGCCGAATGTGTGCCGTTTTATGAAAATAAGATAATAGCGCCTTTAAAGCTTCTACTCTGTCATTTGTAAATCAAATGGTGAACGTGGTTGATATGCATGTTGTATATGTATTTTGCACATGGGGACGCCGTGCATATACAGAGGAGACTCTGTCCGTTTATACAGAGAGATCTTGTATATGTGGCAGGTCTGACACGCGCCAGAGCGGGAGATCCAAAAAAAAAAAAAAGAAGGTTCCAAACATTCAACTGTTTCCGCTTTAAAATTGCTCCTGGGGCGTGACAGCTAGCTAGATAGCTAACCTGTCACATGGATCATTTATATTTCGCTTACAGTGGTTTATGATCATGAGTTATCAACCTGATTATTCCTGCTTTTAGTTGACTTTATTATGTGGATTTTAGTTGTTTTAGTGATTATGGATTATGTTAGCATACGATGGAGTAGTTGTTTCATTTAAGTAATTGTGTTACATTTTAGTAAACTCTGACTGATTAAAGTATCTTGCCTAGCCGTGCGTGTATAGGGGAGACTTTGTCCGTTTGGATTGTGAATTCCTCATGCACGTGGCAAATCTACTCACGTCCTGGGGCTCGATGTTTTGAACGCTAATTTAAAAAAAAAAAAAAAAAAAAAAAAAAAAAAAAAAAAAAAAAAAAAAATAGACCGCTTTTAAAAATCTAGGTGCATGACAAATATAGCATCAAACATATATATATATAGAATTGAGCTCCTATACTTATAAAAGTACAAAGTCATTGGTGCTTGTAGGATTTTAACCCTTGGATGAAAGGATGTGCGGTTAGGATAATAGTGGGCCCCTTGGGTTTAGTGGGTGGTTGGTGAAATAGCATGATCTAAGGAGTGAAATTAGTCAAAGTGATAGATCTAACGGTAGAAGACTTATAAGCACCAATTGCTTGGTACTTTTAAAAGCATAGTAGCAAGACTATATATAGAGAGAGAGAGAGAGTCCGGCTACTATGCTATCGATAGCACCAAAACATTTGGTGTTATCAAGTTTTCTACCCTTAGATCAACCGCTTTAATCATTTTCATCTATTATATTTTACTATTTTCCCAACCACCTATTAAACCCAAGAGGCTCACCATCATCTCAACCACACATCTTTTAATTCAAAGATTAAAAACTTAATAGCACTAATGACTCAGTGCTATTAATAGTATTCCAACCTAGCTCTCTCTCTCTCTCTCTCTCTCTCTCTCTCTCTAGATATATATATATATATATATATATATATATATATATATATATATATATATATATATATATATATAAAGTCCAACTTGTGTGCTTTTAAAAGCACGGAGACCTCCGTGCTATCAAGTTGTTTCTGATATTGGGACATCCAAATCGACGATCGGCTCGGTTAGACTTAATCTAGAATATTTAAAGTACCTAGAAAATAAATTTCATAACTTTTCGATATCATTTACCTAGTGATCGAAATGGCTCAAAATCAATGGTTGAAAATAAAAATCTCAGAAAATGTAATGATATGACACTAAAATTTTAGATCAAAGTTATTGATCTTGTTTTGTAAAATATAAAAAAATTTCTATCCAAATTTCACGTGATTTGGATATTTCTACATAGTTAAAGTTGCAAACAGCTCACCACGACCATTAAAATTGTTGATTTTGAACCCCTTCGATCGCTAGACAAATGATTTCAAAAAATTGCAAAATTTATTTTCTAGATCCTTTAAATACTCTAGATCAACTCTAACGGAGCCGATCGTTTATTCAGAAGTCCCAATATCGAAAACGACTTGGCCTCCGTACTTCTAAAAGCATACAAGCCTAGTAATATATATATATATATATATATATATATATATATATATATATATATATATATATATATATAGAGTCCGGCTGCTATGCTATCGATAGCACCAAGCATTTGGTGCTATTAAGTTTTCTACCCTTAGATCAAACCCCTTGATTATTTTCACCCGGTAGATTTTACTATTTTTCCAACCACCCATTAAACCTAAGGAGCCCACTATCATCTCAACCACACATCTTTTAATTCAATGGTTAAAAACTTAATAGCACCAATGACTTGGTGCTATTAATAGCATTCCAACCTAGCTCTCTCTCTCTCTCTCTCTCTCTCTCTCTCTCTCCTCTATATCCTCAATATCTCACCTCGAGATCTCTCAGAGTCTCTCGAGAGCTCAGATAGATCTCTCTATATATATATATATATATATATATATATAGATAGAGAGAGAGAGAGAGAGAGAGAGAGAGAGAGAGAGGTATATATATATATATATATATATATAGAGAGAGAGAGAGAGAGAGAGAGAGAGAGAGAGAGAGAGAGAGAGTAGGACTTGTGTGCTTTTAGAAGTACGAAGCCCTCCGTGCTCCCAAGTTGTTTTTATTGTTGGGACTTCCGAATGGACGACCGGCTCCGTTAGACTTGATCTAAAATATTTGAAGTATCTAGAAACTAAATTTTGTGATTTCTCAATATCATTTACCTAGTGATCGAAAGGGCTCAAAATCAACGGCTGAAAATAAAAATCTCACAAAATATGATGATATGATACTAAAATTTTAAATCAAAGATATTGATCTTGTTCTATATAGTATAAAAAATTTTCTATCGAAATTTTACGTGATTTGAATATTTCTACATCGTTAAACTTGCAAACAACTTACCACAACCATTAAAATTGTTGATTTTGAGCCACTTTGATCACTAGGCAAATGATATCGAAAATTCGCAAAATTTAGTTTCTAGGCTTTTTAAATACTCTTGATCAAGGAAGCAAGTGCCGCCCGTGCCGGGCCGGCACGGGCGGCACGTACCGTGCCCCTCAAAGAGGGGCACGGTACAGGGGGGGGTCTCGCACCCCCCCCCCCCCCCCCCCCCCCCCCGTCTCGAGCGATACCCCAGGGTATCGCTCGAGACGGAGCGATACCCTGAGGGGTATCGCGAGCCGTGCCGGCCCGTGCCGGCCGGCACGGCCCACTTTTTTTTTTTTTTTTTTTTTTTTTTTTTTTTTTTTTGGTTTTTTCTTTAGTTTTTTTCCTGTAATTTTTAAAACAGGCTTAGTTAGGTTTTTTTTTTTTTTTTTTTTTTTTTTTTAGTCACATGTGTACAATAATGAATAGTAAATTTTTTTTTTTTTTTTTTTTTAGTCACATGTGTACAGTAATGCATAGTAATTTTTTTGTTTTTTTTTTTAAAAAGTATCACATGTGCACAGTTATTTTTTTTTTTTTTCCTTTAGATTTTTTTTTTTTTTTTTTTTTCCATTCTCTTGAATCTTCCCACGTGAAGATTTTTTTTTTTCTTTTTCCTCCCTCCTCCCCCTTTCCCTTCCCCCTCCTCTTCTCCTTCCCCTCACGGCAGATTTATCCTCTCTCTCTCTCTTTCTTCCTTTCCTTTCCTTTCATTCTCACGCAAGCAAATTTTTTTTTTCTTTTTTCATCGCTAAAGAAAAGACGCGGGAAGTGAAAATCAAAGATCTACTTATTAGGTAAGTAAAAATTGTTATAATTTAAGTTTTTATTTAGAATTTTTAATTTATAATCAAAGATCTTTTTTAAAATTTTTTTTAAATTAGTTACTTATAAATTATTTAATTTTAAATTATTTAATTTTGAACTATTTTCAGGATCCATTTATTGATCTCTTTCTTTATAATTTATAAATAGTTCAAAATTAAATGGATCAATAAATAGATCTTGAAAAGTTTTGAGAAAAAATATAATATTTTCTAATTTTATATTTTATAATTTTTAAAATAAAAAAAATGATAATATCAAAATAATTTTCAAAATTGATATATATAATTTTCTCATCTTTTTCTTATTCTTTTAAATGAATTTTAAGATAGTTATTTGTATGTAAAAAAATTGTGTAGATCATAATGGCACCTAAGAAAATAGAAGATTATGGTTGGCAGCACGGACGAATGATTGATGGAAACAGATTTCATTGGAAGTGTAATTACTGTAATATGGTCGGAATGGGCGGAGGTGTCACCCGCTTAAAGAAACATATCGCGGGAGGTTTTTCTAAAGTATCGAAATGCACTAAAGTTCCTCAGGAAATAAGACATGCAATGAAAATTGAGTTAGAATCTACAAAATTAGCAAAACAGAAAATGAGGGATGATCGAGATGAACTAGATAAACGGGCAGCCGAGTATCCCTCTGCTGACCCATATGAAGGTACAGGTGATGAATTTGATATTGATACTAGAGCTGCCATGGAAGCATCTTTACAGGAAAGATGGCAGCAAGATGAAGTCCAACGACATAGAGCACAATTTGCGACCTCTCAGTTTGATGCCGGTGGCGGGTCTAGATCTGGCTCTGCGCCATCAGGTTTATCTCGAAGTGGTTCTGTTGGCCGCATGTTCGACAGATTAAAGAAAATACCAAAAGAAAAAAGTAGAAAAGGTCCAAATATTATAGATATAGACCCAATGGCATTTCCTGGTCCAGATGCTCAACAACAGCGCATAGATACAATGCTCAAAAAAGATAAAAAATGCAGAATTGGTCGAGCAATAGCAAAGTTTTTTCACTTTAGTCATATTCCTTCCCATGTAGCAAACAGTCCATATTATAGATCAATGATCACTGCCGTACAAAAGGAGGGTCCAGGAGTTGAACCCCCAACACCGTATGAGATCGCCGGCAAATACCTTGATGCGGAGGTCAATGATATCCATGCATGGGTAAAAAATTTCAAACAACAGTGGGAGATGTATGGTGTTACCTTAATGTGTGATAGTTGGACATCACATACACATTTGAGCATCATAAATTTTTTATTTTATTGCAATGGCAAGGTGGTCTTCCACAAGTCAGTTGATGCGACCGGTCGATTTGAAGATGCTGATTATATATATGCATTATTGGAGCAAGTTCTTGGTGAGATTGGTGAGAAAAATGTGGTACAGGTAGTGTCAGACAATGGTTCAAACTACAAGAAAGCTGGCAAACTACTGATGCAAAGGCATCCACACATATTTTGGACTCCTTGTGCGGCGCATTGTATCAACCTAATGATGTCTGACTTTGGTACGATAAATCGGGTAAAAAAGATTATAGATACTGCACAACGTGTATCTAAGTATCTGTATAATCATAATTGGGTCAATGCTTTAATGTCCAAATTCATTGGAGGAGAGATCTTACGTCCTGGTATCACACGATTTGCCACAAATTTTATCGCTCTAAACAGTTTCCTTAAAAATAAAAATGGTTTAAAGTCTATGTTTGCATCAAATGAGTGGCAAACATCTCGTTATGCCTCCAAGCCTGATGGAAAGAGTATTGAGCAAATAATTCAGTCCACCAAATTTTGGGATTATGTGAAAGAGATTGTTGATATTGTGGAGCCTTTATACGTGGTCCTTCGATTGGTGGATCAGGAAAAAATACCTCAAATGGGACACGTCTATCATAAACTGAGGATGGCTAAAGAGACTATCAAGAAAGTCAATCCATTGCGATGTCAATCTTATCTAAAAATTATCGACAAACGTTGGGAAGTTCAGATGGGTCGGGATCTGCACCTAGCAGGCAAGTATAAATTATAACAAAACTATTTGTTAGTGATTATTCAATTGTATTCTTGCATTGTTGATGGAGTTAATTTTTTTTTTAATGATAGGTTATTATCTTAATCCGTCGTACCATCATCGTTATAATCTTGGATATGATGATGAATTATTAAAGGCATTACGAAATGTCATCAATAGATTGGAAATGGATCCAATGCATGCCGCTCTTGCCATAAATGAGGTACAATAGTTTTTTTAATATATTATTAATTTATTATATGTTAATATGCTAATTTCTCATTATTATAATATATTATAATATTATAATATAGGGAAAAATATTTCGTGAATCCACTGCAACTTTTGGCGATGCGGGTGCAATTAACGGGAGACACAACACCGATCCCAGTAAGTAACTAAATAATTACATATTTTATATCTAACGATAAACTTATTTTGATATAATTTTAATTTTTAATTGGACAGCTGAGTGGTGGCTACAATACGGTGGATCAGCAAAGCATTTAAAGAAAATTGCTGTGCGCGTTTTATCTCAAACAACAACGTCTAGTGGATGTGAGCGCAACTGGAGTACCTTCGCATTGATACATACCAAAGTGCGTAACCGATTAGCGTACGCTCGATTAGAGAAGCTAGTTTATGTCCACTATAATATGAGGCTCCGTTTAAGATGCATGCGAGCGGAGTATGATAGGGAAAAGGAATTAAAAATTTATGATCCCTTAGATGCAAGCTTTATCAATGATGAATCCGACCCTATATTTGATTGGCTACAAGACAAAGAGAATCAAGAGGACCCTTTGCTCGATGAGCCTGGAGATCCACCACGACCATTCAGGATAATTGCTGAGGAAGCAGGAGTTAGTGATGCAGAAAGATGGGCTAATGAGAATATAGAGGGGTCTCATAATCAGTTAGGTAATGTGCAAGAACAAGCATCTTTGGGCGAAGAATCACAAAATCCCGTGGATGACTCTGATGCAGAATTTGAGCGTCTTATGATGGGACCTGGACATGGTCGCCCACGTCGTACTCAAAGTCAATCAAAAAAAGAGAAGACATCGTCTGTCGCAAAGAGACCTTCAACAACAGTCATAAGTGGTAAGGGTAAAAAAATTATGACATCGAAGGATCCATTAGATGCAGCTGATGCAATCTCGCTTGATGAAGATAGCGATACATCGACACCATCAGATTCTGAGTTACCACGGTCCAAAAATGAATGTAGCGATGACGATGACACCACCAATAGCAGTGGGGATGGTGGTGAATGCATTCCACCAACACAACAGGAGGGTGGAGATGAGGGCAGAGGTGGTCTTATATTTACTGAAGAGCAAAATTTCACTCATGCCACTCAAGATGCTGATCATGGGTCGAGACCACGTCAAACATCTGGAGTGGTATATGATCGCAGAAAAGGTAATAGGCCCTCACAACAAGATTATAGGGAGATGAGAGAGGGTTTGGAAGCGGTGTCAACTGGGCACCCACGAAGGGATGATAATTTGCGCACACAGTTTGATAGTACTTCAGATTCATCGTATCCCTCATATCAATATGGCTTTTATGGAGAGAGATATGATTATGATCCATCCATACCTTCATATAGTGAAAGTTCGTATGCCGAATCGTATAGTGATAATACTGCTCCTTCTGATGTTGCAGTCCATATGCCAGTACAAGTAACTGTTGTCGATCATATCAGCGATCCAATTGCATATGGACATTACGTACGCCAATACAATGACATATATCACGAATATATGACTTTTCCACAATACCAGGAATATTTATACCAACATTGTCAAATAAATCTGATATCTGCAGATCACACTATGCCATATGATCAACCGCGACAATCTATGTGGAATTAAGCAGTCTTCTCTCTATAAATATGTAAATTTAAATACTTATTATACTTGTGAATTTATTTATTATATTGTTATTTCTATTCTCTATGAGATATAGTTGTACTTTATATATAAAAAATAATTATCAGTATATTAATTGGTGAGTGTAGTAAGCTATATATAGTCAATATTCATAATTTTTTGACTAAACAAGTCAAAACAATATTATAAGAGCTTATTGGGAACAAAAAAAACAAAAAAAGACCGTGCCAGAGCGTGCCACTGGGAGGTCATGCGTATCCATCGGCACGCAAGCGTGCCACGTGTCGGCACGGGGGCGTGCCGGTACCGTACCGTGCCAGGCGGCGAGCGGCACGCCCCCGTGCCACGGCACTTCGAACCTTGCTCTTGATCAAGTTTAACGGAGTTGATCGTCCATTCGGAAGTCCCAACATCGAAAACAACTTGCGAGCACGAGAGCCTCCGTGCTTTTAAAAGCACACAAGCCTAGCTCTCTCTCTTCTCTCTCTCTTCCTCTCTTCTCTCTCTCTCTCTCTCTCTTATATATATAGATATATAATATATATATATATATAGTCGGCTACTATACTATCGATAGTACCAAGCACTTGGTGCTACCAAATTTTCCGCCATTAGATCTACCACTTTGATCATTTTCATCCCTTAGATCACACTATTTTCTCAACCACCCAGTAAACCCTAGAGGCCCACTATCATATCCCTTCATCCAAGGGTCAAAAATCTAATAGCAACAATGACTTGATGATATTAATAGTATAGTAACCTAGTCTAGTTCTATATATATATATATATATAATATATAATATATTATATATATATCTATGAGAGAGAGAGAGAGAGAGAGAGAGAGAGAGAGAGAGAGAGAGAGAGAGAGAGGGAGAATTAGGCTGGAATACTATTGATAGCACCAAGTCATTGGTGCTACTAATTTTTTAGCCCTTGGATTAAGGGATGTGCGGTTAGAATAGTAAAATTTAGTGGGTGGCTGGTTGAATAGTAAAAATTCTAAGGGACCACAATAATTCCAACCGCACATACTTTCATCCAAGAGCTGAAAACTTGATAGCACCAATTGCTTGGTGTTATCGATAGTATTCCAACCGAACTATATATATATATAAATATATATATATATATATATATATATATATATATATATATATATATATATATATGAGCTGAAATGTTATTGATAGCAAATAGGCTCCGTTGCCACCCATTTATTTTCGATTATAGAACGATTGGTACTGTTAAATATGATCTAGACCATTTGAACTATTTGGAAATTAAATTTCATGCTTCTTCGATATTCCTTTCTTGTCCATCAAGTGGACACAAAAATGAACGGCCGAAAATGAATATCCTTCAAAAAGTGATGATAGGAGTCTCATAATCAAGATCAAGAGTATAAATCTTGTTTTAAATAGTTTAAAAAATTTTATAATCAAAATTCAATTAATTTAGAATTCTTTACACCGTTAAACTAGCAAAAGACTCATATCTATCATTAAAATTACAAATTTTGCAATCCTTTCATCATTAGGTCAATGATGTCGAAGAGATTTGAAATTTAATTTCTAGATACTTCTAGTGGTTTAAATCATATTCAACGGTGACGATCGTCGATTTGAAAGCTCTATCATCGAAAACAAATAGGTGACAACGAAGTCCGTAAACTACTGATAGCATTACAACACAACTCTCTATATATGCATATTTGAAATTCTTTGATCACTTGGTAAATGATGTCGAAAAAATATGAAATGTGGTTTGCAAATATTTTCAATAGCGTAGATCAAGTTTAATAGAACCAATCGTCGATTCGAAAACCACATCATTGAAAACAACTTGGTAGCCTCCGTGCTACTGATAGTATAGTAGCCTAGATATATTTGACATCGGCCATTAAAACTGTCATTTTTGAAATCCTTCGATCACTTGGTAAATGATGTCGAAAAAATATGAAATTTGGTTTACAAATATTTCTAATAGCGTAGATCAAGTTTAACGGAACCGATCGTCGATTCAAAAACCGCATCATTGAAAACAACTTGGTAGCACGAAAGTCTCCGTTCTACCGATAGTATAGTAGCCAGACTCTCTCTCTCTCTCTCTCTATCCTATCTCTCTCATATATATATATATATATATATATATATATATGAGAGAGAGAGAGAGAGAGAGAGAGAGAGAGATACTATGCTATCGATAGCACCAAGCACTTGGTGCTACCACGTTTTCTACCGTTAGATCTACCCCTTTGATCATTTCTACCTCTTAGATCATACTATTTCCCCAACCACCCATTAAACCCAGGGGGCCCACTATTATCTAAACCGCACATCCTTCCATCCAAGGGTCAAATATATAATATATATATATATTATATATATATATATATATATTATATATATATAATTAGGCTGGAATACTATCCATAGCACCAAGCCATTGGTGCTATCAAGTTTTTAGCCTTTGGACTAAAGGATGTGTGGTTAAGATGATACTGGTCCCCTAGGGTTTACTAGGTGGTTGGTTAAATAGTAAAAATCTTAGGGGACCACTATAATCCCAACCGCATATCTTTCCATCCAACGGCTGAAAACTTGATAGCACCAATTGCTTGGTGCTATCGATAGTATTCTAGCCGGACTATATATATATATTATATATATATATATATATATATATATATATATATATATATATAACTAGGCTAATATACTATTAATAGCACCAGGTCATTGGTGCTATTAGATTTTTGACCATTGGATGAAGAGATGTGCAGTTTAAATAATAGTAGGCCCCTAAGGTTTAGTGGGTGGTTAGGAGAAAAGTATGATTTAACGGGTGGAAATGATCAAAGGGGTAGATCTAACGGCTAAAAACTTGGTAGCAGAAAGTGCTTTGTACTATCAATAGCATTGTAGCCGGACTCTCTCTCTCTCTCTCTCTCTCTCTCTCTCTATATATATATATATATATATATATATACTCTCTCTCTCTCTCTCTCTCTCTCTCTCTCTATATATATATATATCTATATATATATCTCTACTCTCTCTTCTCTCTCTTCTCTCTCTCTCTATATATATCGATATATAGACGAGAGAGGAGAGGGAACCGAGGCAGAGGCGAATATAGAGGGGCGCACAGGTGATGTGAGAAGAGCGATCGAGAGAGAAAGAGAGTTTGAGTTGGAATGCTATCAGTAGCAAACGGACTCCATTGCCACCCATTTGTTTTCGATGATGAAGCTTTCAAATCGACGATCGACACCGTTAAATATGATCTAAACCATTTAAACTATCTGAAAATTAAATTTTATGCTTTTTCAGTATTTTTTTTCTTGTCCATCAAGTGGACACAAAAATGAACGGCTAAAAATGAATATCCTTCAAAAAGTGATGATAGGAGTCTTGTATTCAAGATCGAGAGTATATATCTTGTTTTAAATAGTTTAAAAAATTTTCTAACCAAAATTCAATTGATTTTGATTTCTTTACACCGTTAAACAAGCAAATGTCTCATATCTACTATTAAATTTACAAAATTTGTAATCCTTTGACCATTAGGTTAATGATGTCGAAAAGATTTGAAATTTAATTTCTAGATACTTCCAGTGGCATAGATCATGTTCAACAGTACCGATCGTCGATTTGGAAGCTCCACCATAAAAAATAAAGGGTGGCAACGGAGCCCGTTTGATACCGATAGCATTCCAGCTCAACTCTCTCTCTCTATATGTAGTGTACCCGGACTTCGTATAGTGCACTGACTCTGCAAGATAGCGTGGTGCGGGGAAATCGCCTGGAGCGTGTTCCATTTGTGTTTACAGATGAGTTCGGAATGATTTGAATCGACGCGAGAGCCTTTGGGTTGAAAAGTAAGTTAGTGGCGTCGAAATTTGGAAGCTCCAGCTTGTTGCAGTAATCTGGGACATTGCGTACCGGAACGCAAGTGTTGGTACTGGAACCAAATGCTTTGGAGAAAAACCGAAGAGAGTTCGGTTGAGGAAAATGTGGAAAATTTTCTAAGTCCCTGGGTACCGGTACTGGGCAGTGTGTACCGGTACCCCATGTGCATTTTGGCTTGAGTACCGGAACGCGGGGGCGGGTACCGGTACTCAATGATGGATTTATCAGAGTTGGTTCTCGGTTTGAGATTTTTGAGCTTGGGTACCGATACAGGGACCCGAGTACCGGTACTCAGCCTCCAGATCTTGGAGGCAGTGAGGGTAAAAGTGTAAATTCACTTCCCACCTCCCCTTTTGCCTACTTATACGGACCTTCCTCCTCCTCTTTTCCTGTGGGATCCAAGCAAAGAAAGAGAGAAAGAACGAGAGGGAGAAGGAGAGAAAGAAAGAGATTGAGAGTGAGCGAGAGGGAGAGCTCAGTTGGAGCTCGCGCGCACGGACACAGCCAGTAGAGGTGAGTACCGTGCTTTTTCCGAGTTTTCGAATTTTCTCGGATTTTGGATTATGGACAGAGGATTGGGTTTTGGAGCTTGAAATGGATTTTATCCATCTTCTTTTCTTCTCTTCCCTATGTGAGTGGAGCAGCAGGGTGCTGCGCGTGCCGTGGAGGAGCGTGCGTGAGTGCCGGTTGTACTGTGCGGAGCCGCGGAGGAGCGCGGGCTGAGTTCGCAGGTGGGTCGGCAGATTGGATTTTCATGTTGCCCGGAGCCTAGAGGGTCCTTGTGCGTGGCTGTGGGAGTGAGCTGAGAGCTCCTGGAGGTCCCCTTGGGCCGCGGCAGTGGTGCGCGCGACTGAGAGCCGAGGTACAGTTTTCGGCAGATTTTGACACTGAGCGGGTCCGTTCTTCACCGATTTCAGCGTTGCATGTGGAAAGCGATCTAGGTGGGTTGGAAATTCTTCTAAGCTTTGTGGAATGCCTTCTAATGCTATTGTATGCATGTTTAGCATGTCTAGCTTAATTGTTATTATAGCTGGTGAATCTGATAGTTGCCTAGAAAATTATAGGAAGACAATCCTAAGCCTCAGATATTTTTAGCATGATCTAGAGATGATTTGACACTAGACTGCATATTTTCTTGACATTCGGGATGCATCTGGACCTTCATAAAATTTCTATAACCGGTTTTAAGTTAAACTCTGTTTTTAAAGTGTTTTAAAATATCGAGAGCATTATGGATGGTCCAGGTAGTTCGGGATGCATGTATCCTCGTGCCAGGGGGCCGAGTGGATTTTTAGAACTTTGTGAGATGAGTTTCTAGTGACATGAGAGGTTGGGCATTTGTTTCACTTCAGGGGCGGAAGCTACGGGCGGCTGTGCCTGCAGCCTGTTCTTGTTTGATTTGGGTTGTAAGCGTCAATCTTTCAAAATTTCCGGGCCTCGTATGTGAGAGATTGAGAACTGATTCCATTATTGGGTCGGAAGCTACGGGCGGCTGTGCCTGCAGCTTGTTCTTGTTTGATTTGGGTTGTAGGTGTCAGTCTTTCAGAATATTCGGCCCTCCATGGAAGTTGATTGATTTACTCTAGATCATGGGTTGGGCATTAGCTGATTGAGTCGTGGAGGGTTCTCCGACTTAGCTATGTTTCTTTGGGCATTGTGAGATTGAGTCGTGGAGGGTTTTCCGACTGAGTGATGGTTATTTGGATATTCGAGTTTCCGATCTGTTTGATCGTGGATTATAGCCTGCATGTGCCGCTTTTTATGCCAGATGAGACACGCTTGAGCTCGGTGGGGTCGCTCCCCTCGAGTTACGCTCCGGATGCGATGATGATGATGATGATGATGATGTGCCTAGTTGATATACTAGAGGTCGCTTTGCGTGATACTGAGATAGTCCGATGTGACGCCCTGGTTGATACACTAGGGGGCGCAGGCTTTGACTGGACCCGATGTGGCAGTCACTAAGATTTGAGTTATTGTGAGCACCTCGTGAGCGAGTCGATGCATAGCATGTTCTTAGATGAGTTTTCCTTTGAGCATGGTACTTGAGGCATATTAGCAGTGGCGAGTGTATGCATAGCATGTTCATAGTAGAGTTTTCCTTTGAGCATGATGTTTGAGACATATTAGCTGTAGTTCTTTTCCAGCTTTCCTATTATCTATCTGCATACCTATCTGTTTTGCCTCCAGTAGACTTAGTGGCCATACCGTGAATATTGGTGACGGTACCCACTGAGAACTACCTTCTGCAGTAGTTTTCACACCCGCTGCGGTGACAGGTTTCCAGAGGTTGCTGTTCCGGCTTGTGTTCGTACGGAGACAGCTGATCGAGGTAAGAGCGTGACCGAGTAGTTCCTTACCAGCATTTTGAGAGTCAGAGGTAGATGTACCCTGTATTTTTCTGATTCCAATTTTGTACTGGACAGTCTGAGAGATTTGTATTATATTTATTTTACATAGAGTGAGAGACTTTGTATTTGAGGATTTATTTTATTCAGATGTTCAGGTTATGATTTCTATAGCTACTAGTTTTATTTCAGCTCTGATACATGTTTAGCTATAGATCTGACTTGCAGGGTAGACGGTTCGTCTGTGCGGGGGTTTCCGTACAGATGGCGGATCTGTTGGCGAGCCCGGATCGCAGTTTCGACCCCGGGGCGTGACACTATATATATTATATATATATATATAATATATATATATATATATATATATATATATATATATATATATATATATGAGTCCGGCTGGAATACTATCGATAGCACCAAGCAATTGGTGCTACCAAGTTTTTAGCCCATGGATGAAAGTATGTGCGGTTGGGATTATAGTGGTCCCCTAAGATTTTTACTATTCAACCAACCGCCCACTAAACCCTAGGGGACCACTATCATCCTAACCACACATCTCTTAATCCAAGGGCTAAAAACCAATGACTTGGTGCTATCGATAGTATTCCAGCCTAATTATACATATATATTATATATATATATATATATATATATATATATATATATATATATGAGTTAGGTTGGTATGCTTTATAAGCATAGAGCCCTCCGTGCTTATAAGTCGTTTTCGATGTTAGGACTTCCGAATTGATAATCGGCTTCGTTAGACTTAAGTATTTGACCTAGAAAATAAATTTCGCAATTTTTCGATATCATTTGCTTAGTGATCGAAGAGGCTCAAAATCAACAATTTTAATGGTCATGGTGAGCCATTTGTAAGTTTAACGGTGTAGAAATATTCAAATCACGTGAAATTTTGATAGAAAATTATTTATACTATATAAATAAGATCAATATCTATGATCTAAAATTTTAGTTTCATATCATCATATTTTGTGAGATTTTTATTTTCAACCGTTAATTTTCAGCCTTTTCGATCACTAGGTAAATGATATCAAAAAATCGCAAAATTTATTTTCTA
Source organism: Tillandsia fasciculata (assembly GCA_029168755.2). Lineage (NCBI taxonomy): Eukaryota > Viridiplantae > Streptophyta > Magnoliopsida > Poales > Bromeliaceae > Tillandsia > Tillandsia fasciculata. The sequence goes on along the minus strand of CM054933.1, from coordinate 15,807,533 downwards.
GATACTTCAAATACATTAAATCAAATCTAACAGAGCCGATCGTTGATTCAGAAATCCCAACATCGAAAACGACTTATAAGCACGAAGATCTTCGTGCTTATAATAAAAACATACAAGCCACACTCATATATATATATAGAGAGAGAGAGAGAGAGAGAGAGAGATGAGAGAGAGAGGGAGAAGAGAGAGAGAGAAAGTCTGGCTACTATACTATCGATAGCACCAAGCACTTGGTGCTATCAAATTTTCTACCATTAGATCCACACCTTTGATCATTTCTATCCCTTAGATCATACTATTCCACCAACCACTCACTAAACCCTAAGGGACCACTATCATCCTAACCGCACATCCCTTCATCCAAGGGCCGAAAACCTAATAGCACCAATAACTTGGTGCTATTAATAGTACAGTAGCCTAGCAATATATATATCAAGGATTAAAGTGTAGTGGCACGGGAGCGTGCCGATGGTTGTCTGGCATGGTACAGCACAGGCACGTCTCTATGCCCACCGATGGATACGCATAACCTTCTAGTGGCATGGTCTGACATTATTTTTTTTTTTTAGTTTTTTTGTTCCCAATAAACTTTTATAATGTTATTTTAAAATATTTAGTTAAATAATTATAAATATTGACAATATATAACTTACTATACTCACCAATTAATTTAGTGATAAACTTTTTTATATGTAAAGAATAAGTATACTTCATAGAGAATAGAAATTAAAATACAATAATAAAATTCACGAGTGCAATAATTATTTAAATTTACATCTTTCCAGAAAGATGACTACTTAGTTTCACATAGAAATTTTTTTTTCTCAAAATTTTTCAAGATCAATATATTGATTCGACAAGAAATCATATGATGACTAGAGAAACCAAAATAAAATCGTAACTACATCGATAATTTTTTTATTTTTGATTTTTTAAAAAAATATTTATTAAAACTTTGAAGAAAATAATTATTTTCCAAATTTTTAGAAAAAATGAAAGACTTTATTAACTTTTAAAATTATTTTGATTTATCTTTCTTTTCTTGGAATTTAAAAAAATTATAAAATACAAAATTAGAGAAACTTTTTTTCTCAAAATTTTAATGCACATTTGCAAGATTGATCCATATTTGATTCGATGAAGGACCACATGATAATTAGCTTAACTATAATGGGACCGCAATTGCTTTGATAATTCCTTTCCATTTGAATATTTTAAAAATATTTATTAAGCATTTAAAAATTATTATTTTTTATTAAAATTTTTAAGAAAAATGGTTAGATCTATCTATAAAAATTTAGCAATACATTATATGACAAATAAATTAAACGAATTTAAGTATCAATTGCTTTAATTTAGCTTTTAATTTTATGAATATTTTCGATATTCTAAATCCAAAAATAAAATTTTCAAAATTAAAAATATTTTTGTCGAAAATCTCATATTAAATACTCGATCTATCCAAAAGAAAAGAAAAAACCACCAAAAAAAAAAAAACGGGTGGGGGGCACAAACGCCCACCAAAAGAAAAAAAACACGAGCGACACAAAGAGAGAGAGAGAGAGAGAGAGAGAGAGAGAGAGAGAGAGAGAGAGAGAGGCACCAAAAGAAAAAAAAAAAAAAAATCAAGTAGGGGCACAAAGGCCCACCAAAAAAAAAATCACCAAAAGAAAAAAAACCACAGCAAAGAGAGGGGGGCGGAGAGTGGGTACGCACAAAAAAAAAAAAAAAAAAAAAAAAAAAAAAAAAAAAAAAAAAAAAAAAATCCGACACGGCGGTACCGTGCCGTGATACCAAGGATTTAAGTTCCATGGCACGGGATTGTGCCGAAAACTTGCCGGCACGGTACGGCACGGTGCGTGCCGAGCCATGCCGATGAGTGTCGGTCACAAAAAATACATGCGTGCCGACACATAATGGCATAAAATATTTATTTTCTTTAGCAATAAATTTTTTTAATTGCTTATTATGTTTCTTTACCTAATATTTTGAACTTTATTGAGAAAATTACTTAGTAATTTTAAGAAAAAATAATTTTGAACTGTGCCATCAGCACGGGGGCTGTATCGTGCCGGTATCTTGTTAGCACGGTACGGCACGGTGGATACGGCCCGTGCCGATGGATACTTAAATCCTTGCGTGATACCCAAGTGGGTCTCGCATGATACCCACTTGGGTATCGCGGCACGGGGGGTCCTAAGAGACACCCCTATATTAGGGGCACGGAACGTGCTGCCCCATGCCATATAGCATGGGACGACACTTTATTCCTAAATATATATTATATAATATAAAATTAATTCTGGTTTTAGTCAGGTTCGGATTCGGGTCGGGTACAGACAAAATCCATACTTGAATCCAAATCTATCGGGTTCTCGTTTTTTATCTTCGTATTTAAAACTATATCCGTTTAGCATCGGATAAATCTGCCTCGTTCGGGTTCAAGTTCGGATAAAATTTCGGGTATCCGTGCCCATTGACATCCCTAAATAATACAACAGTAAGAAGAAATATAGTAGAATGTGGGAAGAGAAAAGGACATAAAGAAAATTTGAAGGTGCAAGAACATATATGTTGCTTTTTTGATGGAGAATAATACACAAAAGAAAGTTAAATGCGGGTAAGATTAATAACTGTTGACACACTCCTTTTCTTGCTGCTATCATTGGCTAATATAAAAGCATGATAAATTGGAACAAGAAGAGGAACAATATAATTTGACCAAGAATCCGCTAGCTTCAGTAATATGGCAATATTTAGAACTTACCACAACAGTTGGAGCAACTCCGTTTTTAATCAGGGCAAGCTTCCTTTGGTATGAATTACCATGCATCTGCACGAAAAATACAAATAAGAACTTCAGAGCGAGGAAAACAATTCTTGCACTTTAAGACAAACATTTGGACTTCTAAGTTCAAATCAGATTTGATTGGATGTTCGAACCAAAGATTTAAGTGCCAGTTAGCAAAGGCGGTGTCAATGGTGCCATACTGTGCCGACAAGATAGATCATTTAGTTTATTTATTATAAGCATCATGCATGAATTAGATTGAAAGTTTCAATTAAATTAAGAGATAATTTGGGGTTATTTGGTTTTCAATAAATTTTAATCTTTAATCTTTTGAAATCTAGTGCCAGTTTGAAAAATCATTTTGAATTTGGCAACTTTGTCAGTATAGTACAAAAGATAATTGATAGAAACATATTTAAGAACAAACTGGACATATTGCTACCAAAAAATCAAAATGTTTTGTGCAAAAGCTTGTTGCACATGGAATAGTATGCCATAGCCCTGCAGGTTGTGCCCACATGCGTGCCAAGTCTTGCCAACAAGTTATTGGCATGTTCTCATTCCTGGGTACTTAGAACCTTGGTTGGATGTTGGAACAACTGCTTTTTATACTGAAAGCAATTGGATATACAAAGCACACTTCTTGTTCAAGGAACATCAGAAAGGAATTGAAGCACACAAACTCGGCACCAGAAATACCATATGATTCCTGTGATAGCACGAAATTAAAGAAATGTTATTTTATATAACTTACAGATGATTTTGCAGAGTCCCAAGTGAAGAAACGTGTAAAAAATGGGGGCTCAAATCCTTCCATTACAATGAATATTGGAGTTTCTGGAGAGAGCTTCTCGTGAAGAAAATCATGTTCAATGAACTCCTGGAAAGAACAGAAGCCAAAGGTAAAAGTAGTCAAATTAGAAGTGTTAGTTTATATCAAGGTTCGAAGTGTCGTTGCACTGGGGCGTGCCGCTCGCCGCCTAGCACGGTACGGTACCGGCACGCTTGCGTGCCGACACGTGGCACGCTTGCGTGTCGATTGATACGCATGACCTCCCAGTGGCACGCTCTGGTACGTTTTTTTTTTATTTTTTTTCTTCCCAATAAGCTCTTATAATATTGTTTTGAAATGTTTAATCAAAAAATTATGAATATTGGCTATATATAGCTTACTATACTCACCAATTAACATATTGATATATTTTTTTTTTATATATAAAGTACAATGGAGTTTTTTTTTCAAAATAACCCTCTAAAATTTTATAATTTGCGAAATAATCTTATCAAAATTTTATTTGTAAAACTAACCCTATTTTTGCCATATCAGCTTGCCATATCAGCGCCACATACAGAAGGCTCACCGCCTTCTAAAGATGGTGGATCGCCTTTAGCTATAATTTTCATGATTAAGTTAATTTCAAACAAAATTACTGAGAGATACGTAAATAAAATGGAAATGTGGGTACGAGTCAGATTTTTAATAGATTTAGGTTGTTATTGTAAAAAGATAAGATAAAATGAGAATGTGGGTACCGATTAGATTTTCAAAATATTTAGATTGTTATTATTCATAAACTAATATAAGAAGGAAAAGAGATAAAAAATATTTTTAATCATAAAACTTAAATCTTTAAAAGATTTAGATTGCTATTAGTTAGTAAATAATAACAACTTAAATCTTTTAAAAATCTCATTTATAACCATATTCTCATTTTATCTTATCTCTTTACTTTTTATATTAGTTAGTAAATAATAATAATCTAAATCTCTTAAAGACACTCACATTTACTAACAACCTAAATTAGTTAGTGAACAAAATAACCTAAATCTCTTAAAGATTAAAATAAAAAAACAAAAAATATGTACCGTACAATATGTGATTTTTTAAAAAAAAAACAAAAAAAAATATTTTACACATGTGATTAAAATAAAAAATAAAAAATAAAAAATAAAAAAAAATAAGGGGGAAAAACTTCCGTGCCGCACGACACAGCGATTCCCCATGGGTATCGCCATGTCTCGAACGATACCCAACGGTACGTGTCGAGCGATACCCAACGGTATCGCCATGTCTCGAGACGCGGGGGGGGGGGGGGGGGCGGGGCAGGGCGCGATACCCCCCTGTACCGTGCCCCCATTTGAGGGGCACGGTACGTGCCGAGCCGTGCCGAGCGGCACGGCCGGCACTTGATTCCTTGGTTTATATAGACAATCAAGAAAATAAAGATAAAAGAAAAGAAGAAGCCACTTTCGCTATACCTCTGCTATTTTAAGTGCTTGACGTTTTTTGTTCATGTCGACCTGCTGTCCAACCCAAACAAAAATGGTTGAATGACAGTCCAGAATAAATGCATCTTCTGTCATTAAGTCATCTTGGGTGAAACTGAATATCTCTTTGACCTAAAAATTTATGTTTTCAGAATTAAAATGTTTATAATTAACGAAAACAAATAAGAAACATTAGCAAAATGTAGTTAATTCTCAGGAAGAAAATTAAAACTGTTCGAACTTTGGCATTACCTTTAGATTGCCTGCATTTAAAAAAAGGAAGAAAAAAAAGAAAAAATAAAAAGAACGCATTAGCGCATGTAAATAACTGTACGCTAACAATTTAGAGGAAAAGGCATATTAGCATCCTTACCATTTGGAAAGTCACAAGAGAGTAAATGAGGATCGCCCTCCAGATCTTTTTCAATCTTTTGGCTGGTGTATTCACTTTTGCCACCAAGTAAATTCCAGAACTGTTCAGTTTCCGCCCCTTCTTTTTGCACTTTGGGCTGAATATTTGGCTGTAAAATCCAACAAGGCTATAGGAAATGAGTAATCAAGGAACGCAACATATCATATGGTGCTTCAGTGAGGCTCATCACACACAAAGAAAAAGAGAAAATACTAAAATGTCAGAAATTGCTGATACATCATGTCAGGAACAGCTTTAAGCAGAAAAGCCAGTAAATATTCTCGAAGTATCATAAAGTCGTCTAATCAAGATAACTCTGTTTTAAATCAACAGCCGCATAAGATAGATGAGGTAATATTGCATGGGAATTTGACAGATTCACGTTTGTTAGCTTAGTACAAGACATTATTTACAATTTACTAGCTAGAAAGAAGAATGTGCATTTCAAACATAGGTCCTAAGTTTTACAAACACCAAAGTAAACCAAACCATCTTTGTTCTCCAAAAGAATGATGTTTACTATCAAAACATTTTGTAGCCCATGTATTATCAGATGTTAAGTCTACTGGCAAATTACAATTTAGTGTTTCTTTGGATATTTTACATAGTAGTCGAGCCACCTGAAGATTCTTTTAACTTGATTACTGTGATCTATAGCTTGTGAGTTGTTCTTTATCATACAATTGAAGTTACACTTAAAATAAAAATAATTAACGTGGGCTGAATGTTTTGGGAATTTCTAACTGCCCCCTCTTTTTTCTTTACTTTCACTGTTAGTTATTATTTCTCAAGGATATTAACTAATAATGGTAATTATTAATAAACAATGGAAGGTGAAGAGAAAGTAGAGATTGATAAAATTGGCAAAATAAAAGATAAAAATAGCCTGCAGTCATTACAAATGAACCAGGAAAAAAGAAATACGAAAGAGGCAGTATTAATTTTCATCAACAACACAAAAAACTCTATTATATAACGACCATATGGAGTCATTATGTGCCTGCAAAAGAAATTATATGCATGCAGAGTTGTTTCAGGTTCAAATGTTCATTATAGTATTTAAATTGAAGTAGATATTGCTTTAAATCATGGCGTAATTTGAAATAACATACTTAGAATTAAAAAACACACACCTTAATGTGATCAAGTTGTCTCTCCACAAGTTCTTGATTCACTGGGCTAGTCAGGCTTCCATACCACGTAAAAACAGTATCACCATTGTGCAATATATAACAATAGGATGAGTTCAACGACGACCCAACCTGACGAAAATAAAGCTTATGATCGGTAATGATAGTCCACTAGAAACACAAGAGCTGCTAGTGTCTTTCTAATCTAGTTCTCGAAAAAAGAAAATTTCAAAAAACCTTTGAGCAAGTTAGCTAGCTAATGGTCAATTCATGTGTGAGGAGACAACATGCAAGTAAGCAATAAGCCACAAAAAGCAACATGCATAGGCATAAAGCATATAATTGTTGTATTTACACCACTACAAAATTAGCTATTTACATATATATATTCCTACTAAGTCTGGATCATCATAAATGGCCATCAAAACTTACTTCTTTACTTATATAAAAGAGTACTAAAAAAAGAGTCAATCTCAAGGGACATGCATGAAAATCAAGATATTTCAGGGTACACGTGCGCAAATAGATGATTTCCAGGAATATTCGACGAATATATATACAAGGAGCTCTACAAGATGAACCAAAGGGCAATATGTCAATTCAGGTAAGACATACAGGTTCTAATTGAATCGCCTGCATATTATCTGGTCCAGAGCCTTGGACCCGAAAAAGTGCAAGCCCATCTTCTGCGTATGTCTCATCAGCATTTTCATTTTCAGTTATGAAGTTCTTATAACCAGAGCTAACACCACCCTGCGAAAATTCAAATTGCAAACTAAATCCTTAACGGAAAAAAAAATGTCAACCACAAAATAAAAACACCATATTGTTTGATACTAACCTTGTACACAATAAAGCTCTGGAAGATTGAAAAGAACTGGATAGGCTCCTTTCCTTCATATAAGCGAGTCTGTGGTTATACCATAGAGCATTGTAATTCTTGCTATATATGAAGGACAATAATGCAGAAAAAGTAAACTAAATATCTTGCCAAGTTCCTAAGAAATACTCGGCTTCTTGGCCTAAGAATTACTACCTGAACAGCCTGCGACTTCAAAGAATCGACCAGCTTGTTGACAAGTAATGTTGCTTGAACCTTATCTTCCTGTGTCCAAATTTAGATGAGTTATTTATACATCAATAATGTAAAGCGCTAAAAGAATAATATTAGTACTTTCATCGTAGATCATAAATCTAGTAAGTTGCTTGAATATTAGAAATGTAAGACGAAAAATTGGAAGAGATAAACCAAATAGGAATAGAAAAAGTATGTTTCAGGATTCAAAATGACTCTCTCAGCCGCTCCAAACCATGACGGATTGTGCAGGCACGAACATATAATCTGATGAGTTCTAAACTCTATCAAAATACGTGTCCTCAACAGGAAATCTAAAGCCAATTCCACACTAACATCTCTATATAGGTTCTATCTCCAGTTATTCTCCTTATGGTTAGGTTCTAACCGTCGTAATCTTCTTTGTCAAATCTTCCCAACTACCATTTTGATTCTGTTCTTTGTTAAAACAACCCAATACACTCTTATAGAGAAGAAAGAACACCCCATCGAGGCAAATACCAATTCCATAAGAGACCACGATCATTTGTTCTACCTTCCAGTAATTCATCACAAGTTATAGTTTTATCTGTGTTCATATTTAGTTCTACTTATGTCCATAGTTTTTGCTTTAATGCTAGTGAAGTTTTATATACCATCATAAATGGAAAAAATAATACAGGACTACCACAAAGCCCTTCATCAACCAATTCCAATCTGCTAAATTACATTTCTACGAAGGACATGTATATGAAGTTATCTTCAAAAATAAATAATGCTCCAATGAGAGGTTGAAAGAACATTCTGTGGCCAGTTTTTAAAAGGGTCAATCTTCAATTGACTTCTATGAAGGAGGAATTATTCCTTGGAATCAGCAGATATGATGAAGGAAAAGGACTCTTTTTCCTTGTTCAAAACTAGGATTGGCAGAGTGGCTCTTTAATCTTTTCAATTTATTGAAGTGGCATAGAAGGAGCAAACAATAACAAGAAACAAAGATTAGCATAAGAAACCAGCTGCAAAATACAAATAACTACTGATTGGACTAAACCAATGACAGTACAACAACAATCCTAATCCAAAATTAAACTTTTGCTTTGCTTTACAATTACAACCATACAGTGATAATATTGTTCTCAGATTAAAGATTAGAAATGACTCAGACCACATAATATATTAGCAATTACAGTGTTCTAAGTCTACTGTACAATAATAAGCTAGATTAAAGGTTCTTGTTTACCTCAGTGCTCTTCTTCCCAAACCAAGTGCCAACGAGGTGCTCATCTTTGTCATCTCCAGGATATGTATATTGAAAAATATAACAGTCACCACCATAGAACTTAGACTGGTCAGAAGATGAGACTAGAATCTTTTGATCACCATCCACACGCCAAACCTATTATCATCATGAAAAACAAAACTTAGCATTGCAAAACTCAAGTCCATATAGTAATCAAAATCAAGGTAATTCTATTACTACATAAAGCAACTAAATAACAAAAAAAAGCTAAACCAACACCACCCCCGCCCCCATCGCCCCACCCAAACAACCATAAAAAACACACCCAATTACAGGTGATTTGCAAATAGGTCGTTGAACTATATTTTTTTTTGGATTCCAGACCCCCAACTATCATGCTGTTTGATTTTAGTGTACCTCTATTAAATCTAACAAACTTCATTACAATAATTAGAGGATAGAAACAATTAAGTTAGGACGAAAATTTTGAAACAAAAAAAGTATATAATTGGGGATCCCAATCCAAAAAATTGAAAGTTCAAGGACCAATTTCCAAATAATTCATAGTTGAGAAGAGTGTGGATACATTTTAGCTAGAACAAAATCTAAGTAGTAGAAGACTGTAGCTGGCATAAAGGCTGAATCCATGTGAGAGCACCTGAAGATTGCCAGTGCAATCGATATATGGTTGAGGTTCTTCTTTTATAGGATCCGACTTCACAAGACCCTTCACATTCAATCCTTGGCGTTTCAGAAGTGCTACCAAAGTGTACAATAATATTAAAAAAAAAAAAGAAAAAAAGTAAGTGAGAAGCTTGTTCAAAATATTCAAAAGTGCATTTAGGGCCCATTTAGCACCCAAGATTTGATTAGATAGGGTAAGATAAGATGGCATATTGGAGTAAAAAGGAGAATAAAATATAAATTTTCAAATCCGACACGATTCTATCCCACCTCTGGGGAGGGGAGGGATTTCATAATCCCATCCGAACATATTGTTGGATCAGACTAGCTTTGACAAATCTTGTGACTTTCTATACCTCAAAGTCGCCAAACACTTCTTTTCATGCAACGCCACACTCTTATCTTATCGTATCCAATCCAGCCTTAAGTGCCAAAAAGACCCATATATTAAAAACAAATGAGTTTATTTTGCAGATACTAACCTGCCACCTTTCCTCTTCCTTCTTCTGGTGCAGTTACACCAACTGGTTGTGGCCATGAATCAAACTTAGAGCAAAACATGACAGTCTCAGACCCTTCAGTTACTCGGATCACATGAGCTTTAGGTTGGTCAGATCCATTAAGTAATTCCTGCTTAGAGTTGTAATGCACATTTAATATTGCATTAAGGAAAACTGCATAAAGAAGAAAGGAAAGGAACTTCACTTCCGAAAGAAATGTATCGGCTATTACTTCAGCTGCAGTGATTGCACTCTTCCTCTCCTCAAGAGATGTACTTTTGCCCGCCCACAAATAAATTTCGATACCACAATCCAGCAAATAACACTTGTTCGTCTCTAACAATTCTCGTGTCAAGGAATCAGATTCCACTCGTGTTGTTTCTCCTTTGTCAACACTTAAAAAGACAAGCATATTCATAAAAAAAAAATCATCCGGAAAATCTCAAAAAAAAAACAACTATGAATTCGTGCATTTTTGAGGAAACATACCAGAGAAGTTTAGCTGGAGAGGCCTCCTCATTTCTAGCTTCTCCCAAAGCTGCTTTTCTTGGAAGCGGAGCAAAGCCACCAAAGAAGCCCCAAAATTCTCCAGCCTCGACATCCGCCATCAACTTTCCATCCTCTAATAATAAGATAAGTGTACAATTGTGAGTAACTTTAACTGAATAGAAGCTGTTGGAATAAAAAGAAGAAACACACTTACCAACAGCTGCGACCTCACATTTCCCATCATGATATGTATCTTTAATATATTGGACAACTTCGAGGGCTTTTGCTCGCTCTTGAATAGAAGAGTTGGATCCGTTAAATTGAAAAATCTTAGACTTGGTATCCAGTATGAATATGTCATCATGGTTAAGGGATGACCGTGCAAATGGAACCTGAAGATATTGCAAGATTAATAAAATCCCAATCAAATTCTGCCTGAGAAACATTTTTTAGGATTAGCTAAAGATTCAGTCCTCAAAGTTTGACCCCAGTTTCAGTCTCATCCTTAAAGTTTCGATTGGAACAATGGTCCCTAAAATTTGTCCCTCATCACAATTATGCTGTCCTATTAGTCAGCTATCTCAAGAAAGATGCAACATCAGTCTCATTGCTGGACTAAAAGGGTTTGCCAGTTACAAAGATCAGTTTAAGCGACTAAATTGTTACAATTGAAGCTCTTAGGATGAAACTGAAATCGATATCAAACTTCAAGGACTGAATTTTCATGTAAACTTTGTGTTTTTCCAATAGAACTAATGTCAGAGATACAAAGCACTTGCCTCTTTTACATGGACAGCATGTTTCCCTCTACAAACATATAGACGAGTCTCATGGCTATTCTCATTAACTTCAACATGGTTAAATCCAGAAGCCATTCCACCTTGTTGTGGAATAATACAAGGTTTAAAATAAGACAAAAACTTCTCGCTCTCATGGCCTTGAATCTCGCGGTATTGAACAGCACGCCCGCCAAGGACGGCATCAAGTTCCACAGTTTTGATGGCCGCAGCACCCGCTTCATCCTATTTATTTTGACACAACAGGCTACAAATGCTGTATTGCTATAAAATGAAATGAAAGGCAGGGCATAAAAAACCAACCTGACTTGTATCTTTACCAAGCCAATAATGAATATCGTGACGCAAAGCACCATTCTTTGAGGAGGTTGTCTGCATCATTATTGGAAATTTTATCTAATTAGATACAAGAAATAATGTATTGCTGGAACTTTTCACAAAAAACTTAACGTTCTACACTGTTGTAAATAAGAGTAGAAGTTATAATTTATAGGTCACATATATATCCATGTGCATGTATAAACAAAAAAGAATATCTTGATAACATGCTAACAAGCATGAAAATGATGGTAAGATGCTCCAGTGGCACTGAAACTACAGGATCCATCCTGGTAATGAACAAACATCTCTAACGTCCAATCCTTTAAAGAGATATCTTATCTTCGAGGTTCGAGGCCTTATTACTTACTGTAAAAAGTTGCTTTCTTATATAAATTGTATTATTTAGCGATTTTGGCTTGCACACAGCTATCAACTCAGCATTGTCTTTCCACCAAAATGTAGAGATATTTCTGTCGATTTTGCACTAAATGACGCATCAGAATTAAGGAACCAATTTGGTAGCAGAAGAGGATTCCAAACATGTAGTAACCGCCTTTTTAAATGTATTTCGGATTTTTTATTAATTACGTACCACTTTTAGTGGTCCGGCGGGTGGGTTAATAATTCACTTTTTCTGGGCAGACCGTCGGGGCTCGCGGGTATTTTTAGGCGCTAGAGCTCGCGAAACGGAGAACGGCAGCGCGATCGGATTTGAATTCCGACCCCGGGATCTCCCAGAATAATTTTTCGAAGTTTACTAGCGGTTTCGGGTGCATCAAAAAGGTGGTCGGGCGATTAGCACGCTTTTCGAGGTAAACTTGGACTCTGGTTCGCACCCGATCTTTAAGTGGTGAGTTTGGGGGGCTAGGGTTTCTTTTCCCACTGCTCATCGCATTCGTGTCGTGCGTTAGGGCTTTTCTGAGGAGTGCGAAAGGAACCCCAACCCTCCTCCTACCTTCTTCCCACCATCCGACAGCCGGCGTGAAGGAACGAGGCGACGAGGACGGGACGATCCTCTCCCTTCCTCCTCCCTTACCGGTGAAACCAAGGTGCGAAGGTTGGTGATTTTATTATAATTTAAATTAGTTTTATTTCGGTTCATCATTGGTTGGTCGGGGAAGAGAGACGGGGTGCTCACGGTCGGCCGCACCCGCCGCCGCCGCGGGGCGCCGGACGCTCGCGGGGAGAACAACCGCAGGCAGGGCAGAGCGCCCGCGCGGGCCGGGCGCCGCGCGGGGCCGCCGCTGGCAGGGCGCCCGCGAGGGCCTGGCGCCGCGCGGGGCCGCCCGCGCTTGCGGGCAGAGCGCCCGCGCGGGCCGGGCGCCGCTCGGGGCCGCCCGCGCGGGGCCTGGAGCCGCGCGGGGCCGCCCGCGCTTGCGGGCAGAGCGCCCGCGCGGGCCGGGCGCCGCGCGGGGCCGCTGCTGGTGGGGCGCCCGCGCGGGGCCTGGCGCCGCGCGAGGCCGTCCGCGCTTGCGAGCAGAGCGCCCGCGTGGGCCAGGCGCCGCGCGGGGCTGCCGCTGGCGGGGCGCCCGGGCGGGGCCTGGCGCTGCGCGTGGCCGTCCGCGCCCGCGGGCAGCGCCCGCACGGGCCCGGCGCCGCTGGCGGGGCGCCCGCGCGGGGCCGCCCGCGCCCGCGGGCATCGCGCCCGCGCGGGCCCGGCGCCGCGCAGGGCAGCCGCAGGCGGGGTGGCCGTGCGGGCCTGGCGCCGCACGGGGCCATGTACACGCGCGGGCAGCGCGGCGGCGCGGGGTCACCTGCGCCACTGTTTCCGACCCGGGCCGCCGCCGCCGCCGTCGGATCCGAGGGCCCCGTTCCGCGACGGAATCGGACGGTATACTTTTCCCTTGATTTGTGTTTTGTGGGTACTGACTTCTCCCCGGGGGACTGTGTAGGTTCGGGGAGCGCGCCGAGACACGGAGGAACCGAGCGTTGATCACTGCGCAACGAGAAAAGGTGGGTTTCGTTCGAGACTTAGTGTGGGACTTTCCGAAAGCTGTAAATAATTTTCAATTATTAGTTTAACTGTGCTAACGTCGATAGTCTTTATGGTTCTTACTATTGAGTTATACATTGTGTATTTGGTTATTATGCTCGAGGCTGCGGCACGCGCACCCGCGATTTGGCCACCGCAAAGGGTGCGCTTTTCCGGAAAAGTGGTCTATGACCCGTGTGAACCCACGAGGTGACGTAGTGGGGGGCCCCCGCAGGTGGGGGGTTTTGAGGCGCCAAGGTGTGAGCGGTGCGACCCGTCGGGGTAGGTGCTCGACGTGGTTTACCGAGGTAGGTGCTCGGTTGGGTTGCCGGGGCAGGTGCCCGGACTAGGTTATCCAGGGGTTCGTGTTTTTCCCTTTTGGGAGGGTGGTTGCTCCGGATAGTTTACGGTTGGATTTACGTACTTTTCCCTGCTTTCCTTATTTTTATCGTGTCGCTGACTTTCCACTCCGTGGCAGGTTCTTTCAGGGGTGAGAGCTAGGCGACGGTGAGGCCGAGACAGGAGCTTTTGGGTCCATGGAGGCCCTAGACTGTATTTTCTCCTTTATTTCGCATTTCATTTGCTATTAGTAGTCTACTGTGTGGTTCTCGATACCCTCGTGGGGTCGGTGTGGATGTCGGCTTATTACTCTTTAGTTATGAGGATGTTGGATTTTGTTTCCTTTCTCTACTTGGCCGTTTTCAAAAAGAAAAAAAAAGAGAAAAAGAAAAAGAATTGCGAAAATTTTCAAAAATCGGGGTGTTGTGTGGGCACCGTTTTCAAAACCTTGTGGATTTATGGATTTCGAAAACGGATTAAAAACCTGGGTGTCGTGTGGGCACTGTTTTTAAAAACTCTGTGGATTTATGATTTTCGAAACTGTTTTAGAAATCTGGGTGCCGAGTGGGCACCGTTTTCAAAACTGTGGATTTATCCTTTCAAGTTGATCGGCCTCGAGAATTATTCAGTTCTGTATGTGTATGTGTTTGAAAACTGTTGTGATTGAATAAACTGCTGTGATTGGATGTTGTACTAGCCGCGACGCCGTGCATATACAGAGGAGACTCTGTCCGTTTGCAGGGTGAATCTGTGTATGCGGCGGGTCTGGGCACGCACCGGGGAGGAAGGAACTTCAAAAAAATTTATACGCAAAACAATTCCTATTTTCTGTTGACTGTTTTCGCTGAATGAAACCCCCGGGGCGTGACAAAACAATATGGCGCACCCTAGCATTTAATAGATTATCAAATATTCATCCCATATCTATGAGATATAAATCCTTCTTGGTGGGGGGCATGTTTTAGAGGAAATTCCAGGTTATTACGAGGTGTCTTCTTCCTATTCTTGATAAAATATACATTCTTCCCAAATTTACTACAAAGACTATTTTACAATGAAATATGCTACGGAAAAAAAAAAAAAAAAAAGTGCCATCCGAAGCCACGACTTAGTCAATGTGCCAGATGCATGTCACTGGTATGGTGAAAACCCAAAATTTTCCCCTTTTTTATATTTATTTATTTATTTTATTTATTAATTTTTTGATCCGTTTGGAGCCAAGTTCCGCTTGAAGTGCGGACGTTGCGGCTCGCGTGCCCGGTGCACGCGTGCTCGCCCACTCCTCGAAAACGTTTCCCAAGCGTTCTTTCATGCACTAATTAGAGGGAGTAAATTAGAGGAGTGTACGTTAAGGTAATTAGGATGCGAACGTTGGAAGAATTCCAAAATACTAATTCCTTCTCCACTTTCATCCCTTTTCCTACCGTACATACATATAATTGAATATTATAGAAATATCGTTTTGAGAGATATTTTATTTTTTTTACTCATTTGAATTTTGTGTTGTCGGATGTTGAAGGAGTCTCCGTCAACCTCTTCCACGGTCGTGCTCGTAGGAAGAGTAGTTTTGGTCGTATCTTAGGGTGGTGTCTCCAATTAATCCGCACGAAAGACAGAAATATGCCTTAGAGCAGTGCCTCGCACGCTTCCGGATCAATTTTTTTTTCGTCTACCTTCTTCAACAATTTCTGAAATTTTTGCAGCGTTAAACTGTGTTTTGCAATTATATTTTAATCATAAAATTGTTAGATAATTTAATCACAATCGGATCTTAGTGCGATTATCTTTTATAATAATCTAAGGCGTATTTCCAATTTGATTGTGATTAAAATCTAACGAGTACTAATCAGAAAAAAAAAAAAAAAAAGAAAGCATATTGTATATAATTTTGTTGACGACTTGCTTGTATGATTGACATTCAAATTTAAATATATTTGTATTAATATTTTAAAATTTTAATAGCATATAGTTTACTTGCAAATTTTTGTTATATACATTATTTGCTTTCTACTGTTAAATTTAAAATTAATTAAAAAAATTTGTTTTAATTAGTTTTAAAATACAGTGTAATTCTCAAAATAAAAAATACTGGTTTTTCTATAGTAAATTTTATTAAAAAAAATTACTGTTTTTGCTACAGTACAATTCTTTTCGCTATAGTTAAAGAAAAATTATTTACTTGCTTCTAGGATTCGAACCCACAACAATACTTGATCAAAAACTTTCTACAAGTCCATTTAACCAATATCAATATTTTTCACTCTTACTTTAATTGTTGCTTCTTATAATTTCATACATTGCTTGCAGCATATTAGTTGATTGCATTGATACTTTATATTTGAAAGTACTTAATTGAAATCAAACTTCTACTTGTTTGGGCCATCCGTGTACTGCTGAACCAACTGAGATAAGAGATTAATATTAAAAACTCGAACACTTAAAATATTTTGTTAACTAAGGTAGAAAGCTTAACAACATGTTTATTTTTCTAAAAAAGTTTCTTGAACTTTTTTTGCAGCTCATTCTTGTCATACTTAATTTCTTTATTCCTGTTAGTATTTGCGCATAAATAAACGCAGCGGAAAAAGAAATCAAATAAACAAATATTTAAAAAACTTGAGATCCGATCTCAAAAACCACTCAAAATAGGATCCCTCATATATTTAAGATTAAAAAGGAAGATAGGATCCCTCATATATTTAAGATTAAAAAGAAAGAGGAAGATCTAAACTTCACCTTTGTGCAGGAAGATCTACATCGCAATGTGATGATTGTGGAATTTGGTTCTTTTGAAGCTGCACACGCGTCCGGCCTCTACGGGTATCCATATGAGGTTGTCGATCTGATCGAAATTCTCACCAGGGTGCTAGCTCCCTTACAGAGAACGTCTTTCTTTTGAATGTGGATATTTAGAAAAGAGGAAGACGAGGAAAGAGATGACGGCTAGGATTTTCTCTTTTATTATCTTTCTCTTAAAGAAAACTCATACGTATAAAGAGGGATATAATCTCTTTTATAATCATTAAGATAAACATTAAGATAAATATTCGGATAAACTTAAAATTAGATTTAAGTTTATCTTATCCGTAACATTAAGATAAACATTCAAATATACTCAAAATTAGATTTAAGTTTATCTTATCCGTAACATTAAGATAAACATTCAAATATACTCAAAATTAGATTTAAGTTTATCTTATCCGTAATCGGTTCAATCGATTAAATCCTAATTTAATTCAACTTGAACTCAATCCTAATTTGATCAAATCAAATCATTAATGCAACATTTGCACTTAAGTCCTCTCACAACTCACTAACTATTAGTAAGTCCTCTCTTGCAACATTTGCACTTAATATCCTTAATTTGTAATAATTACAAATTAGTCATATTATCAACATATTGATAATTAAGTCCTCAGGCGATTCTAAAATCGTGATCCGACTATCCGATCAGTCATAACCTCTTATGTGTGTGACCCCATAGGATCTATTCTATCTGGTAGTGAGATATATTGTGATCACCATCAACAATATCGCTGAAACTCTTTTCAGTGGGTTAGAACAATTCAAACTCAGCACAACAAGAATTATCGATCATCCGGATAATTCTCATGAGTCCCACAATCCACCAGTGATGCCTAGCAGCATGTAGTGGCATTCCAATAGAATGAAATACTGAACCTCTAGGTGCAGTTAACGTGTGATACAATCCTTCTATCAGGAGTCCCAACTAGACGAAGGTCATAGAATTGCTCGTCAAACCCTACCGTCTGTCATATGTCAAATTTATTCGACTCGAGTTTCTAATATCGGAAACCCATTCCGTTATTTACTACGCCTTGGCCAAGATCTTCTAAACTTGGTCTCATAAATCATATAGGACTAACTCCCTTATCTACTAAGGGCGATAGATTCCATATAGGTGTACACCCTATCCTACAACAAACCTACTACAGCCAACATGCACTGCAAGAACCCAAATGGCTAGGGACCAAATATATGTACAGTCAAACTACAGTAACCCCGCAGGTCAAAGGACCAGTCACACTCCTGCAACATCGAGTAAGTCACTAACGAGTGAGTAGACATCCAAGTGACTTCTCGTGATGGTCACGCTCGGTACCCTTGTTCTCCAACAACCACCTGCACATTCGCTCCAGTGTCCCCACACTGTTGACTCGAGACTCGTCTACCCTAAAAAGGGAAGCGACCTGTGCACCAATCTCACCGGATCTATCACTGTCTCCATGATGATCCATTGATCGGAAGCATTTAGGAATTAATCACTAATGATACATGTCTCAAATTCTCAACTCTTGAGAATACGTATCATCAACTTAATTATTCCTTAGACAATTCATGGACACATACACAATATGAATGGAAATAAAAATCCAATAACATTCATAATGTAAAATGACAAATACAAATTTATATCCTAGAAAGAAAACATGTGTCGGTCAGGTTGGCTTCTAGGGCATACATCTAACAATTTCCTCATCTAGATTAACCAAAATAGCTTATGATGATTCTTCTAACCTTAAGCTAGAAAAATTTAAAGGGATAGGATTTTTGAGATGGCAAGAATAGTTAGAGGCTTGGTTAATTACCTTAGGCCTCATAACTGCAATTGGTGAAACATCTCCTTATCCTACTTCTAAAATTTCTTCTGCTCCTCAACTTGTGACTCCTCCTGCAGATTCTTGTAAATGTAAAGATTCTTCTAAACCTGCTACTATCTCAATTACTAAACCTGTATCTGATGAATCCCCGGAAGAAATTGAATTTTACTATATATTTAGAATACTTAGTTGTCTATCTGATTAACTTTATAGAACTTATAGGAAATACCTAACTGCCAAAGATTTATGATATACTTTAGAAAATGCTTACATTAGAGATAATGAAGGCGCTGCTAGGTTTACCTTGATTGATTTTAATAATTTTAAAATAGTAGAAAGCATTCCTATAAACGATCTAATACAACAATTTCAGACTTTTATCCAAAATATTAATAGAAATGGTTCAACCTTAGATGATATCTATCAGGCTACCTATCTACTGGACAAATTACCCCATTCCAGATCAAAATTTGCCCGTGAGCTTAGAAGAACCCAGGGAACTCTTCAACTTAGGTCGGTAATCTACGCTATTAAAATAGAAAACCAATACTGACTTAAGGAGATTAAACCGACCCACAATCGATCAAATATAAACCTGAACGAGATTTAGAACCAAAGCCATGAGTTTAAACCCAAAGATAAAAAATTTTAACCTAAGAATAATGGCTTTAAGGGTAGGAACCCGAACCGAAACTGAAACCATATCCAGAAATCCAATACTAACCAATCCAGTGGAAATACGAAGAATGATGGCTTATTTTATGTATGCGGCCAGGACAACCATTTTGCTTCAAAATGCTTTTATCGGAATAAAGAGAAGGTTGTCTACAAAAAGAGCCAAAACAATCATAACAACTATCCTAAACCTCAGGTCAACATGATTAAGGGTGAACCTTCAAACTCCACTTTTAGGTCAGTCTTCTTTATACTCAATGTTAATCTTACCTATCATGATTTAGATTGGTAGTTAGATTTGTCAGCCAATGTCCATGTCTATACTAATAGGTTCTTATTCTCCTCTTATTAGGATCAAGTGGAGGATGTGTGATCGTTGGAGATGAAAAAGCTGTCAATGTGCTCGGAATCGGAACAATTAAATTGAAGTTAACTTCTAGAAAACCTTTGATCCTTTACAATGTGTGGCATGCTCCCGAGATCCGACGGAACCTGATTAGTGGTCTTTATTAGTGCAATTAGGATAGAAGATTGTACTTGAATCCAATAAAGTTGTAATTTCTAGAGGGAAAATGTTTATTGGAAAATGTTTTGTATCTGAGGGTTTATTCAAATTGAATATACTTCCTTTTGCTTATATTAAAAAATTTTCTTCTACTTCTTCTATTGTTTTAAATATTGAATCTTGTGATATATGGCATGGCAAATTAGGGCATGTGAATCTTAAATATATTCTGAAATTGACCAATCTTAACTTTGTACCCAAACTTAAGATTGATCCGAATGTGAGATTTGTACCCAAGCTAAATAGTCTAGGAAACCTTTTAAATCTGTTCCTTATAAGGATACCCAGATTCTTGAATTGATTCATAGTGTTGTTTGTGATTCTAATAGAGGACCTACCCATGGAGGAAGTCGTTAGTTTGTGACCTTTATAGACAACTACTCCAAGTATTATTGCATCTATCTCTTGAAGACCAAGGATGAAATCCTTAATAAGTTTAAACTTTAAAGCCTTTAAAGTTGAGGCTGAAAACCAATTAGAAAAGAGAATTTAAATTCTAAGGTTTGGTAGAGGAGGCGAGAATACTTCAAATGAATTAAATCTGTACGAAGAACATGGAATAATTTATGAAATTACTGCTCAATACTCACCTCAATCAAATGGTGTAGCTGAGAGAAAGAACCAAACTCTATTAGACATGGTTAATGCAATAATTTTAAGTTTTGGTGTACCTCAGAACTTGTGGGGTAAGGCTCTTTTATCAGCTTTTATATCCTCAATAGGATTCCCTCTAAGGATAGAATCCAGATACCTTATGAATTTTGAAAAGGAAGAGCACCTAGGTCGAGTTACTTCCGAGTGTAGGGGTGCTTGGCTAAAGTATCTATTCCTGAACACAAAAGAAATAAGATTAGACCTAAAACTGTAGATGCCATTTTCACTGGATATTCCCTAGATAGCAATACCTATAGATTCCTAGTGATCAACCCTGAAATTTCTAAAATTTTCAATGACACTTTGATTGATTCTAAATATGCAACTTTCTTTGAAAATATTTTTCCTTTCAAAACCCGCAACTCCATATCAACCTCTTATTATCAGCCTGCATTTGATCATGCATATATTTCCAATCATATACCTGCATCTGATTTACATTATAGTTTAGACCCTATAGAATCTAATCCACCAGTTAAATTAAGGAGAAGCAACATAACTCGTTTTGAGAAGAACTTTAGTGAAGATTTCTTTACTTTCTTAGTTGAAAGCACACCTTCATCATATATAGAAGCCAAGGTTTTAAGTGTCGTCCCGTGCCGCTTGGCACGGGGCAGCACGTACCGTGCCCCCCAAATGGGGGCATGGTACAAGGGGGTACCACAGCACCCCCCGTGCCGCGATACCCTCGCGGGTATCTCGCGAGACAGCGCGATACCCGCGTAGGTATCGGGCGGCACGGGGGGCAATGCTGCCTGTGCCGCTCTTTTTTTCTTTTTTTCTTGCCGCTCTCTCTCTCTCTCTCTCTCTCAGTTTTAATTATTTTTTTAAAAAAAAATATTTATTTATTTATTTATTTATTTATTTGTTTATTTGGTGGGTTTTTATAATTTTTATCTATTTTTTTTTCTTTTGGTAGATTTTTTTTTTATAAGTCCTTATATCCTTTATTCGATTTTTTTTTTTTCTTTTTTGGGATTGGACTTTGTATCCGTAGTTTTTTTTTATTTAAATATTTTTAATTTGTAAAACTTTTTTTAAAAAAAATATAAAATTAAATAATTTTTTATATGTAGTTTATAAAAAGTTAAAAATAGATATACTTGATTTAATTATTATATAATTAAATTTTAAATTATTTTGGATAGATCTAGTATTTTATATAAGATTTACGATAAAAATAATTTTATTTTTAAATTTAAAAAATTAAAAATACTTATAAAATCAAAAGTTAAATTAAATCAATTAATATTTAAATTTGTTTAATTTATTTGTCGTATAATCTATTACTCATATTTTTTTTTTCATCATGTTGTTTTTTTTTCTAACTTTCTTAAATAAATTTTACTTGTAAATTTTATTATTATATTTTAATTTCTATTTTCTATGAGGTATAATTTTTTTTTACAATTAAAAAAACTTATCACTATATTAATTGATTTGTATAGTAAGTTATATATAGTGAATATTTATAATTATTTGATTAAATCTTTCAAAATAACATTATAAAAGCTGATTCGGAATAAAAAAATATAAAAAAAAGCATGCCAGAGCGTGCCACTGGGAAGTCATGCGTATCCATCGGCACGCAAGCGTGCCGATACCGTACCGTGCCAGGCGGCGAGCGGCACGCCACCGTGCCACGACACTTTATTCCTTGATAGAAGCTATCAGTTCTCCTAAAGCTTCTTTTTGAAATAAGGCTATAAAAAGTGAGATCCAATCAATTATTAGTAATAACACTTGGATTCTCACTGATTTATCTCCTGATAACAAACCCCTAGGATGTATGTGGATCTTTAGAAAGAAACTTAGAACTGACGGATCAATAGAGAAGTACAAGGTAGGACTTGTCGCACAAGGTTTTCGGCAAAAACCTGATATTGACTACTTTGACACATATGCGCCTGTTGCTCAAATTGCTACTATCCGAGTCCTTCTTGCATTAGCATTCATTCATAAGCTTTTGATCCACCAGATGGATGTCAAGACCGCTTTTCTTCATGGCGATCTTGAAGAATAAATCTATATCACTCAACCTGAAGGTTTCACTGTGTCGGGTCGTGGCTAAGCAGTGGCACGAGAAATTCGGCAATGTTATAGCATCATATGGATTTCTAACCAACGATTTTGACAACTGTTTCTATTTCAAGAGATTTGATGATTGTTGTGTCCTTCTATGCCTCTATATTGATGACATCCTAATTCTTGCTCCTGATCTTGATCTGATTAACCAAGATAAATCCTTCTTATCAGACCATTTTGATATGAAGGATCTTGGTGAAGCAAATATGATTTTAGGAATAAAGATTCTGAGACCATCTGATTCTATTATTCTATCCCAATCTTATTATATCCAAATGGTGCTTGATAAATTTGGGTATTCTAATTGCTCTCTTGTTTCTACTTCATTTGATCCTAGCGTTCAACTTGTGAAGAACACCGATAATTCAGTAAATCAGAAAAATAAGCCCAGATCATTGGTTCTTTGATGTTCCTAACCAATAGGACTAGACCTGATATTGCGTATGCCATATCAAGATTGAGTAGATATATTAGTAGTCTTAGTATGATTCATTGGATTGATCTGGAAAGTATTTCGTTATATTAAAGGTACTCTCTCTTATGCTCTCAGATTTGTTGGCTATCCTGCTGTAATTGAGAGATACAACGATACCAATTGAATTTTTATTCTTTGGATATCAAATCAACTTCTGACTATGTTTTTATTCTTGGCGGTAGTGCGGTTTTTGGCAATCCACCAAATAGACTATAATAGCTAGAAACACTATAGAGGCTGAGTTGATTGCCATTAACACTACTTGTCTTGAAGCCTTAACACTACTTGTCTTGAAGCCGAATGGCTCAAGAACCTATTGTCATCGATTCCTTTGATTTTCGCTCATATTCTACCTATTTTTATTCGGTGCGATTGTAGTGTACTGGACCATCATTACTTATTCGGGCGCATTTCTTTTAGCTGGCCAACACATCTAAAGATGGTCGGGCCGAACAAGAGCCGTTTGGCGTGAAATAGACGCGAAAATGGGCTTGAGATCACAAATTTAGAAGAAACTAAAGTTCCTGCCAATTTGGGCGCCCTAAACAAATTACGGACACCCGAAAAGCACTGTTCTGGCTGTGAACAGTGTTACGTACAAATCTCACCTCCGGGCGCCCGAAAGTTACTGTAACAATCCAGAAAGTGAGTGGTTGGAGTTGCCTCGGGATGATGGTACGGCTGTCAGGGAGTTAGACTTTCGGGTACAGCACAGTAGCAGCGAGCGCAGGATCCGGACACCCTAGTAGATGCGTTGAGGAGGAACAGTGGCTACGAGGTTTTGGGCGAAGCACTATAGAGGATCGGGCACCCTAGGCTCGTTATCATTGTAGCCGCGATGTTTAGGGCGCCCGGATGAACAGTAGGACGCCTGAAACTTATTTTTCCTGCGATGGAGAGGTTAGCTCCATCTGATGTTACGTGGTTCACTACACCAGCTCTTTTCTTCTATTTATACTCCCTCCTACGCCTGTACATCTCTACTACCAAATGCATCCTGAGAAGCTTGGAGAGCACCCCTTTTCTCCCTTTTCTTTTTCTTCCTCCTCTGTGCTGTGGAGCAGCTCCAGCAGGCAACAGTAGTAGCAACTTCAGCTCAAGAGTTCCCAGTTGCGTCAAGCCAAAGCTTCAGACCGTGGTTAAGCGCGTTGGGTGGAGTACCTCAGAGGTGGAGAGTTTGATGGTGGACCCTCCCTCAGCTGGATTATAGAGGTAGGCTGAGAGTGTTTGGGATTTTCGGATTTCTCGGATTCTTTGACGTTTTGATCGTTTTGACTGAGTCGAGAGTTTTGAGCTTTTCTTGATGGGTTTTGGTCTTTTTCTTTCTTCCCCGGGGTGCATGTGTGCACAATTGTGCTGAGCAGGGAGCAGAGCGAGGTGGAGGTGGTTGTTGAGGTGCTGTTTGGCTAACCCTGTGACTGAGCTGAGCTGAGACCCTATACGTGCACTATGGTAGTGCTTAGTGGTGTTGGTTTCTATGCTGGGAGCTTGCATTGCAGCTAGAGGTTGCTTGGTGGTGGCCAGCAGAGCTTCTGAAGGTGGTGCTGGCTGAGGGTGTAGCTCGGGTTTCGAGTTCGTGAGCTTTTGCGCAGCAGGTGCTTCCTCCTAACAGTAGGCTTCGCCACGCCACTTCGACTCCTTTCCGTGGTTGGAGTAGCATTTCAAGTGGGTTGGATTTTACCAAAACTATCGAGCTCCTTTCTATGTCTATTTATTAGATGCCAGCATGCTAGATTTAGCATTTTGACTGTTTGATAAAATCTAGTAGTTGTGTGAAAATTTAAGTAAACTGTATCTAGACCTGTGGACATTTTTATATGAAATAGAGAGCTAATGACACCAGAAAATATTATTATTGGTATTTTAATATGCATTTGAACACCCGAAAAATTACCTAAATCGTGCCTGTTCATATCTACTTTGTTAAGTTTTTCTCACCCTGGGTAGAGGGCTGTGAGCAGTTGGGTTAGTGCAGGTTGCCTTTATACTCGTACCTGGGAGCCGAGTGGATTTTTGTAGCTATTGTTAAACTTGAGTTCTAGTGTCGGGAGCCGTCCGAGTTGATGATGGTCCCGAGCCATTGAGTGTTTTCCGACCTATGCCGTGAACATATTGAGTGTTGTGAGCTTGTCGATCTGGTTGATCGTGGATTTGAACTACAGCCTGAGCCATATTGAGCTTGACTGAGATGCGCAGCTTTCCTCCGTGTGGTTGCTCCTTTCGAGTGCCGAGGAGTCCAGGATTGGAAAGCGCCGAGGATTATGTTCTGGCGCGACAATTAGGGGATGAACCTAGACGGATAAAATGACTACTATCCTAATTAAGGGCATTCGGCTCAAAAGAAAGTAGTTGCTGGATATCCAATAACATCCCCAAATTTGCGCCGATAATTCAAATCGGCGCCTAAATAACACGGTTCAGAAGTATATAAATACCCGAACCATCAAGGAAACGGGGTCCGACAACCTCGTAAGCCCGATACCACCCCAGCTTTTTCATTTATCTAGGAGTAGGTTAACTTAACTCTTTTTTCTTCTTTTTTACTGCTTTTCTAGGAGTAAGCCTTAACTGTAATCCTTCTATCTCTTTTCCCCCACTTCTATCCTCTTTTTATATCAATATAAAGTGTAAACCGACTATTCGGTCGTGTCTTTATTTATGCATTTAAATGTAAACCGGCTCAACCGTGTCTTTATTTGCTTCCCTTTCTTATTTACGCATTTAGAGTGTAAACCAGCCTATCGGTCGTGTCTTTATTTGCTTATTTGTGCATTTAGAGTATAAACCGACTCACCAGCTGTGTCTCTATTTGCCTTGACGTTACAATCGGCTCAGTAGCCATACATTTATATCTCCACCCGGTTCGACTACCCTAGGTCGAAACCGGCGATCCCTCTGTACCTCCGTAAACCCGCTTCGGCTGTCCTCAGTCGAGCGGTCGTGAGAAGTGACCAGAGGAAAACCCGGCCGAGCGGATCCCTTCTCGGCCCGATTGGTTGATTGTTGGCACGCGGCGCACTTCGACAGCTCTGGAGGGTCACCCAAAGGGGCCGATCGCACGCAAGCCACATTTTGGCCCCAACACATTCTTTCATGCGCTAATTAGAGAGTAAGTTAAAGGAGTGTACGTTGAGGTAATTAGGATGTGAACGTTGGAAGAATTTCAACGTACTAATTCCTTCTCCACTATATATATATTGCTTCCTTTTTCCTATTGTACATACATACAAGTGAATATTGTAGAAATATTGTTTTGAGAGATATTTTATTTCTTTTACCCGTTTGAATCTTGTGTTGTCGAGTGTTGAAAGTCCCCGTCAACCTCTTCCACGGTTGTGCTCGTAGGAATACGAGTTTCAGTGTAATAACAGCAATTTTTGAATTTTGGAATTGTATGAATTTTCGATTATTTGAATAAAAGTAGTCTTTTTCGAAATTTAAAGAGGGTGTTGTTTTTAGCTATTTGAGGATTTATTCCTAGGAGTGGCTTCCACCGGGTTATTGGTGAGTTGTGGCCTAAGGGTTTGGTCGAACCCGTTTTCAAATCCAGGGTGCATGTTGCACCGGAAAACGTAAAAAACGGGATTTGACGGGTAAGCGGGTTTTCTCCGTAAATTGTTCGGGCTGATTTTTGAGTGAGATCTTCGGAAGGGAAGGTCGTCACTCTGTCAACGTCGTAAAACGGAGAACAACGGTGCGATCGGATAGTGAATCCGACTTACGGATCTCCTGAAATGTTACTTTCTAGTTATCAGGTCCAGGAGTGTGAGTGTGGGGACTTTCGGTATACGTTAAGCCTTAATGGTGCATCGGAATCCGTGCAAGTGGTTTTAGGACGTTCGGTTCTTTGGCACGCTTTTCGAGAAAATCGGGCAAAAAATCCCTTATTAAAATCGTAGAAAATTAGGAATTCTGAGACATGAAAGAAAACCCTAATTTTCAGTTTCCAAGTATTGATCGCCTTCTTCCTCGTTACGCGCGTCAGAGATCGAAGTCGCATCGTCTTCCCCGTCGTTGCGTAATGGAGAGCGGTTTTGACCGACGTGGGGCAAGGCTGCCGTCGTTGCCCTAGCCGCTCGGCCGCCGCCGCCATTGCCCTAGCCGCAAGGCCGTCGCCCTAGCCGCAAGGTGTAGAGTACCGGGGCTTCATGTACTGCGCCGACTCCGCAGGATAGCGTGGTGCAGTGTAATCGCCCGCAGCATGTTCAGAATGTGATTATGCTTGAGTTCGGATCGTTTCGGATCGACGCGGGAGCCTTTAGATTAAAAAGTGAGTTGACGGCGTCGAATTTGGAAGCCCCAGCTTGATTCAGCAATTTGGGGCATTATGTACCGGTATGCGAGTAAGGGTACCGGAACGAATTTCCTTGGAGAAAAACCGACAGAGAACTTCGGTTGGGAAAAGCAGTGGAATTTTTCTAAGTCCCTGGGTACCGGTACTTGGCTGTGTGTACCGGTACTCCAGATCCCAAATGGCTTAGGTACCGGAACGCCTAGGAGGGTACCGGTACTCTTTGATGGGCTGAGCAGAGTTGGCCTTCGGATTGGAAATTTATGCTTGGGTACCGGTACAGGGAACCCGAATACCGGTACTCAGCCTCCAGAACTTAGGGGCAGTGAGGTAAATCTCTATTTTGAGTGAGGGCAAAAGGGTAACTTCGCATCCCAACCACCCCCTGCACAGCATTAACTCCCCTTTGCCTGTATATATGGACCCTCCTCCTCCTCTATTTCCTGGGGGATCCAAGGAAAGAAAGAGAGATAGAACGAGAGAAAGAAAGGGAGAGAGAGTTGGACAGGGAGCTTCGGTTGGGTGTTGCGCGAAGCCGACAGAGGAAGTGTGAGTGTGCATGCTGTGAGCACTAGGTGGATTTTCTTCGCGCCGAAATTTCGGGTTTCGATCGTGAGCGTGTTGGAGAGCTTGTCCTGTTGAGGAAAGCTCGGATTGGAGCCTGCGCGCGCGAGAAGCAACAATAGAGCACCAGAGTGCTGCGCGTGCCGCGGAGGAGCGTGCGAGAGTGCCCTGTCCACTGTGCGAGCCGCAGACGAGCGCGGGCCGGGCGCGCAAGTGGGTTGGCGGAGTGACGACTGTTTAGACGTGAGTTCAGATGAGGCCTTGCTAGAGGTCGTGGAGCTTGCTGTGAGCTCCTGGAGGTTCCCCTTGAGCCGCGGCAGAGGTGCGTGTGACCGAGAGCCGAGGGTGCTATTTCGGCGGATTTTGACAAAGTCCGCGTTTCACAGATTTCGGCTTAGCCTATGAAAAGCGATCCAGGTTGGTTGGAAATTCTTCCAAACTTTGTGGAATACCTTCTAATACTATTGTATGCATATTTAGCATGTCTAGCTTATCTGTTATTATAGCTGGTAAATCTAATAGTTGCCTAGAAAATTACAGAATATTAACCTTGAGCCCTAGATATTTTTAGCATGATCTAGAGATGATTTGACACTAGACTACACATTTTCTTGTCATTCGAGTTGCATCTGGACATTCATAAAATTTCTGAAACTAGTTTTAAGTTAAAACTCCTATTTTGAATTATTTTTAAATATTGAGAGCATTATGGGTGGTCCGGGTAGCTCGGGATGCATGTATCCTCGTGTCAAGGGGCCGAGTGGATTTTTATAGCTTTACGGGATGAGTTTCTAGTGTCATGAGAGTTTGAGCATTGTTTCACTTCGGGGACGGAAACTACGGGCAGCTGTGCCTGCAGCCTGTTCTTGTTTGATTGGGGTTGTAGGTGTCAGTCTTTCGGAATTTTCGGGCCCTCATGTGAGAGATTGAGGACTGGTTCCATTGTTGGGTCAAAAGCTACGGGCGGCTGTGCCTGCAGCCTGTTCTTGTTTGATTGGGGTTGTAGGCGTCAGTCTTTCGGAATTTTCAGATCGAGTCGTGGAGGGTTCTCCAACTGATTTATGGTTATTTAGGCATTCGAGTTTCCGATCTGTTTGATCGTGGATTATAGCCTGCAGATGCCACTTATTGAGCCAAATGAGACACGCTTTTTCCTCGGTGGGGTCGCTCCCCTCGAGTTGCCGCTCCAGATGCGATGATGATACGCCTGATGAGGCTGCTTTGAGTGGTACTGTGATAGTCCGATTAGACACCTTTCGTTGATACACGAGGGACCCTACGTTTTAGTAGGGGGCGCAGGCTTGACTGGACCAGATTTGGCAGTCAGTGAGATTTGGGTTGATGTTAGCACCTCGTGGGCGAGTGGATGGATTGCATGTTCTTAGTTGAGTTTTTCCTTTGAGCATGATACTTGAGGCATATTAGCTGTAGTTCCATTTCAGCTTTCATATTATCTATCTGTATACCTATTGTTTTGCCCCCAGTAGACTTAGTGGGCATACCGTGAATATTAGTGACGGTACCCACTGGGAACTACCTATTGCAGTAGTTCTCACCCGCTGCGGTGACAGGTTTCCAGAGGTTGCTGTTCCGATTTCAGTTCGTGCGGAGACAGCAGATCGAGGTAAGGGCGTGGCCGAGTAGCTCCCTTCCCATCTTATTTTGAGAGTCAGAGGTAGAGGTACCCTGTATATTTTGATATTCCACTTTTGTACTGGACAGTCTAGGAGATTTGTATATTAAGTTACATAGCATGAGTGACTATGTATCGTGGATTTATGTATATTCAGATATTCAGTTATGATTTCTGTAGCTATTAGTTTTATTTCAGCTTTGATACATGTTTAGCTATACATCTGACTTGCAGGGTAGACGCTTCGTCTGTGCGGGGATTCCCGTACAGATGGCGGATCTATTGGCGAGCCCGGGTCGCAGTTTCGACCCCGGGGCGTGACACAAGGCCACCGCCGTCGTGCCCTAGCCGGTCCGCTTGTGCGCGCCGCCGCACAAGCCAGCGCCGCACCATCCGCGCTGCAGAGCGCCGCGCCGCCGAGTACCGCGCACCCGCGCTACGGTGCGCCGCGCGTGCCCTGCCAGCCCGCGCGCCGCGTTTCAGAACCTGCGTGAGCACTGCCCTCGCCATTGCGCAGCTTGGTCGCCGCCGCCGTCAAGGTTTTGGTCGGGCCTTCGTTCGGCGGAACCGATTTCATTCTTTTGTCGATCGTGGTTCTGCCTAGCCGTTTCTCGTCGCGGCCTCCGTCAAGGCGACGGTAGGGGCTCGGACCGTTATCCGCTGTTTCGTCGACTGTCGAATTACCACCGGGCATCATCGGGGCGTGTCGTAGGGCAGTTTTCACTACCGGAGGGGTTCTTGACACGAGGGTTCTTCGGTTCGGTGTTCCGGGACAGCGGTACAACGTTTTTTGTTTCGGTTTTTTCCTTGACCGCCGAGGCATCGTCTGTTAACTAGGGTACACCTGTAAAACCCATTTTTCGCATAGTTTTGTGTTTTTACACGGTTTCTCTAATTGGGTAGTGTTTGTTGTCCGTGCGGTGACCCGAATCCCGTTGGTTGACCTGGATGCGGGATCAATGGCTTTATGACGCACTTGTCGAGTGTTAGAGGCGGTTGCGCGCGAAACGGACGTGAGAATTGGATTCCGCGCGAAAAACCGGAGGAAAACATGGATTTTTAGGTTTTGGAGCAGATTCGGGCGCCCTAAACAAGATCCGAGCACCGGGTTTTGTGGGCACTGTAGCGCGAGCAGGCACAGGCAGGAGCTGATCAACGCGGGCACGACGGCCGAGGAGCGCGCAACGCGACAACGCGCGATTGGCCGAACAGTGGCTTCGGGTGCGGAGAGGATAAGGCGGACACGTGGCGCTCTACAATTGGCCGAGCGGAGGACTTCTGGCGGGCGCCCAGCGACTGACGCGTGGCGGGCGATGGACAGCGATCGCGATTTCAGGCACACGCCGGATGGACGCCACGTGTCCGAGCGCATGGGTGCCTTGTTTTCGGGCGCCCGGAAGTTGCCCCAAAATCTGAGAATTGGGCATTCTTGTGGACTATAAATTGGACTTCTTCTTCCCCATTTCAGAGTTTTTGGGCCTTGTTCTTGGGAACCATTGTTATAGAGAGAAGCTCATCCACTCCCCACCATTCCTGAGCACACTTGGAGGACTTTAGAGGCTTCATCTTCATCTTCTTCCCCACCATTGGAGAGCTCCACCATTGTTGCAACTGTTGTCTTCTCCGTCGACGATTCGTGCGCGGCCTCCCCAGGACAAAGCGCTTGGAGTTTTTGGAGGAGAACTTCACAAGAGGTGAAATTTGGAGGAGAACTTCACAAGAGGTAGATCTACAACTTTCCTATTGATCACTTCCCTCCATTCTCGAGTTTTCTTGGGATTTTTACTTCAACTCTGGAGCCCTCGTGCACAGGGCAGAGTTCTGGACAGAGTTTAGTATTTATGGATTTTCTTGGTTGTTTGTGCATGGATTTTGAAGTTTAAGAGCTTGATTTTCATCTAGACTCACAGAGAAACACGTTGGTACCCTTCTTGGAGATACTGGAGGTAATTTACACAGATATTTTTACTGTTCTTTCAGACCCTGTGACAGAGCTAAGTGCAGATTTTCTGCTTTGAGCTTGTTTTGATGTTTGGACTTTGAGGATGCAGATTTCGTCAAGATTTTTGGTTTTTTTGTCGATCTCAGAGTTTGAGCACATTATTAAGGTCAAGGTGAGCATTTTCTCTTTTGATTTCAATTGGAGATCACCTTTGGTTTAGCCCCTACACATCATGGGAGTGTTTGTTGATTTTGGGTGCAGTTTTGGGACAGCATCACCTAATTTGATTAATTGATGGCTATTAGGACTTGAAGAAGGATTTTTGTGGATTTGGTGACGTTCTTATTTTAGAGGAGGACTTATAAATCAAATTTGGAGCTATACTTTGAGGTACAAGTAGCAGATTTTGCATCTCCTTCCCTTATTGTTACTAGCTGGAATTTTCTGGAATTTCTGCGCTAAGGTTGTTGTTTCTACGATTGTGCTCAATCCAGCAGGAGATTTTGGCTGATTTTTGATTCGTTGGAAACTTAGGAGCCTGAGGAATGCGCACGCCAAGTTTCAGCCCGATCGGACCCCGGATCGTCGCGTTTCAGGTGGGTTGGATTTCCTCCAAAATTAGCGGGCTCCCTATTAATTCTATTATTGTAGTTGTCAAGCATGCTAGTGGTAGTACTACTCTTGAAGTTTATAATAGATGTAGAGTTGCGGAACTTTGACTAGCACCCTGTCATATATTGTATGATCCCTGACCAAACTTTAGAAAACTCTTAACTTGGGTATATTCTAGCTATATTTGGACTTCCTACACTTGCATTATCTTTCCCTCCTGACTTAATGTCTATCCTTGCCCGGGTATTGGGCTGAGTGGTCGGGGTAGTGTAGGATGCATATTGCGCTCATGCCTGGGGGCCGGGTGGAGTCTAATAGTTGAGGCTAGATCTTATTCTAGTGTGTCGGGAGCCGTTCGGGTAGACGGTGGTCCCGGGTCGTCGAGTGTACGCCCTTCGAGAGGTGGATCTTTTGTGGTGGACTACACCAACCAAAGCGGTGCAAGGAACGCCATGGAAAGAGCTATAGTTGTGGTCAGCCAGGCCACAAGTCCTCAGAGTGTTTTGAGGGCGTGCCTCTAGCCTTGGCAACTGCAATGATTCAGGATGCCCAGTGGCAGGACTTGGAGGCTGTATTTGCCCCTAGCAACCGGGCGACCAACTACGCCACGCCAATCACCGGGTGGATGGGTTTTTGACACTCGGGTGATGGAGGAAGCGCCAGCCGTAGACGACGACGTCGTGGCAGGTATGGATTATTTAATGCAATTGCATACAGAGCATAACCAATATGAGCATTGCATCATGGTTAGACTGGTCGTTTGTAATTGTGCGCGAGTAAGCATCAGTTAGTCTGCTAGTGTGACCAACGAGGTCCGGCGATGACTCGGTGAAAGACCGACTCTCGAGATGATGGTGATCGCTATGTTGCGAAAGCCAAGTTACAATGTCCTAAGAGTTAGGGCAAGAAAGACTTACGGACTGGGTGGCGAAAATTTGCTCTTGATGGCGATAGGGATCGCGTGACGTATCGATTGTGGCTAAATTGCCCACGTAGTGACGATAGCGAGAGGCCCAGAGTAGGCTTCGAGATTCGAGAACCTCGCAATAGAGCAGGAGTTTTGAGGCGCCGGTCCGACGGATCAGTATAATGATAGAAGTTGCCACCATAGAGTTCGCGTATTAATCACCAGGTTTGGTAAACCGTTATTGTGGTGCCTCAACCCCAGTTCGGGAAAGTGCACAAGAGCCATAGGTATGCTTAAGCACATTGCTTAACGCTGATGGATTGTGGGCGTAGGATGCTCAACCGCTTAGGTGCTCGTGGAGCACAAATTCGTTCAACCAGAAAAAGGGCTGGACTGTAGCACTTTAGCGTTTGCTAAGTGTGACAGGCGTCGATAGAGTGTTCGGGTCGTAGAATGACGACTAGCGAGTGGGTATTGCTCGGTGGAGTGTGATAGTCGCGTGACGACGATTAGTGGGTTCGCTGGGGGACGGTCCGTGCCTGGACCATGTATGAGGACTGTAGATGTAGAGTACCGAGGCTTCGTGTAGTGCACTGACTTCGCAAGATGGCGTGGTGCGGTGAAATCGCCCGCAGCAGGTTCAGAATATGATTACAGTTGAGTTCGGGATGTTTCGGATCGACGCGGGAGCCTCCGGATCAAAAAGTGAGTTGACGGCGTCAATTTTGGAAGCCCCATCTTGATTCTGAATTTTGGGCCATTTGGTACCGGTACTGGAGCTTGGGTACCGGTACTGTAGCCCGGGTACCGGTACTCAATGCCCGAGTACCGGTACTCAATGCCTCCGAGAGCTGGGGGCAGTGTGGTAACTTCACTGTTTTGAGTGGGGTGGTCGAGGGTTGGTCTATATAATCCCTCTGAGACATCCACTCCATCATCTCCATCCCTTCTTCCTCCTCCTCAGTAGCAGCAGCAGCAGAAGGGAGAGCTCGGTTGGGAGCTTGCACGCACGAAAGCAGCAGCAAGCTGAGTGCTGCGCGTGACGCGGAGGAGCGCGCGCGAGTTGCCCAGTGTACTGTGCGGAGCCGCAGGGAGCGTGGACTGTGTGCGCAGCGAGCTTGGTGGCGTTGACTGGGATGTTGACCTGTGCATAAAGGGACCTTTTTAGAGGCTGTGGGAGTGAGCTGAGAGCCCCTGGTGGATTTACTGGACACGTGGCAGAGGCGCGCGCGTCTAGGCGCCGAGGGTGCTGTTTTCGGCGAATTTTGACTGAGCGAGTCCGCGCTTCACCGATTTCAGCGTTGCCTGTGGAAACGATCCAGGTGGGTTGGAAATTCTTCAATATGTATGGAATGCCTTCTAATGCTATTGTATGCATGTATAGCATGTCTAGCTTATCTGTTATTGTAGCTGGTAAATCTGATAGTTGTCTAGAAAATTGCAGAAAGACAATCCTGAGCCCCAGATAATTTTAGCATGATCTAGAGATGATTTGACACTAGACTGCATATTTTCTTGACATTCGGGATACATCTGGACATTCATAAAATTTCTATAACTGGTTTAAGCTAAAAACTCAGATTTTAAATGATTTTAAATTAATGAGAGTATTATGGATGGTCCAGATAGTTCGGGATGCATGTATCCTCATGCCAGGGGGCCGAGCGAATTTTTTTAGAGCTCTGTGGGATGAGTTTCTAGTGTCATGAGAGTTTGTACATTTGTTTCATTTCGGGGGCGGAAGCTACGGGCGGTTGTGCCTGCGGCCTGTTCTTGTTTGATTTGGGTTGTAGGCGTCAGTCTTTCGGAATTTCCGGACTTTTTATGTGAGAGATTGATGACTGATTCCATTGTTGGGTCGGAAACTACGGGCGGCTGTGCCTGCAGCCTTTTTTTTGTTTGATTTGGGTTGTAGGTGTCAGTCTTTCGGAATATTCGGCCCTTCATGGAAGTCGATTGGTTTACTCTAGATCATGGGTTGGGCAGTAGCAGATTTAGTCGTGGAGGGTTCTCCGACTTAGCTATGATTATTTGGGCTTTATCAGATTGAGTCGTGGAGGGTTCTCCGACTTAGCTATGTTATTTGGGCATTGTTAGATTGAGTCGTGGAGGGTTCTCCGACTGAGTTATGGTTATTTGGGTATTCGAGTTTCCGATCTGTTTGATCGTGGATTATAGCCTGCAGATGCCGCTTTTTATGCCAGATGAGACACGCTTGAGCTCGGTGGGGTCGCTCCCCTCGAGTTACGCTCCGGATACGATGATGATGCGCCTAGTTGATACACTAGGTCGCTTTGCGTGATACTAAGACAGTCCGATGGGACGTCCTGGTTGATACACTAGGGGGCGCAGGCTTGACTAGACCCGATGTGGCAGTCACTGAGATTGGGTTATGTGAGCACCTCGTGAGCAAGTGGATGCATAGCATGTTCTTAGTTGAGTTTTTTCTTTGAGCATGATACTTGAGGCATATTAGCTGTAGTTTCATTCCAGCTTTCATATTATCTATCTGCATACCTATTTGTTTTGCCTCCAGTAGACTTAGTGGGCATACCGTGGATATTGGTGATAGTACCCATTAGGAACTACCTTCTGCAGTAGTTCTCACACCCGCTGCGGTGACAGGTTTTCCAGAGGTTGCTGTTCCGGCTTGTGTTCGTGCGGAGACAGCTGATCGAGGTGAGAGCGTGGCCAAGTAGCTCCTTACCCTATTTACTTGAGAGTCAGAGGTAGATGTACCGTGTTTTTCTGATTCCACTTTTGTATTGGACAGTCTGAGAGATCTGTATTTGTATTTATTTACATAGCGGGAGATACTATGTATTGAGGATTTTATTTTTATTCAGATGCTCAGTGTTTCTTTCTGTAGCTACTAGTTTTATTTCAGCTCTGATACATGTTTAGCTATAGATCTTACTTGCAGGTTAGTCGCTTCGTCTGTGCGGGAATTCCCGTGTAGATGGCGGATCTGTTGGCGAGCCCGGGTCGCAGTTTTGACCGCGGGGCGTGACAGTAGAGCCTCTAACCGTGTGGGCAGGCGCAGTCAGCTGTATGTGACAGCGGCCTGAGGCCTGAGGGCGGGGCATGATTGAGTTTTGGTCGGGGCGGTAGTCCGAGCGATGACCCGGGAACGTGGAAAACCACATGCAAGCCTTGAGGCTTTTAGAACACCGAGTGTGTGGATGCGACCAGGCCTTAAGGCTGGTGATGATCGAGATATTGTTACTCTTAGTTGGAGTATAGTGCGATAATCCTATGCGAGGATCTAGCCGAATGATGATTGGGTCTGTGTGCTAATGAGAGCCGTTACTCGATATTGAGTTAGAGGTTAGACTATGGGCCTGTGTTTGACCGTGGTCTGCGGACCTGTTGGTAACCCAAAATAATGGGTAGCTGAGGACTCGTAGGTTAGAGCGCTAGTGGCGTGTGGAATAGTTGAGAGTGTGGATTGGCATTTGCCCTCCACGCCAAGTAAATGGAGCGGCGGAGGAATGTGACAAGTGTAATTGATTGCGAATACAGCCTTGTTATAAAAAAACGACTGCGAAATTGTCAAGGTATTTCGCAAGTCGAGATTGAGTCGTTAGTGACGATTGGAGGAGCAAGTGCTCGGTCGTACCCTTCACCTAGTTGGTGAAGTTACCAAGACGCAAGGTCTAAGATTTCCGCGAGTTGAGTTGGGGATTCACGAACAAAAAGTTCGTGTGGGACTTGTCGAGAGGACAATGTGGTGCCCAGTGATGGCATACGAGAAGCCCGGTGTGAGGACAAAACTCCTTATATTCGACAAATTTCGAATGGGGGTGCAATCTTAGTTTCGCGGACGAAACTCCTAAAAGGAGGGAGGAATGTAGTGCACCGGCTTCGCAAAATAGCAAAGTGCAGCTGAATTGCTTCGAGCATGTCCAAAATGTCATTAAGAGTGAGTTTGAAGTGTTTTGGTTCGAAGCAAAGCCTTCAGATCAAAAAGTGAGTTGGCGAGGCGAGAAAACGAAGCTTCAGATCTGAAAACTTCATATTTAGGTTGGGGTACCGGAACCCCTTATTAGGTATCAGAACCAAGTGAAGAAACCCAATCATCCGGCTCTCGGGTTGGAGAAGGAGCTAGAAAATTCCAAGTCCTTGAGTACCGGTACTAAAGGTCGGGTACCGGTATCCCATGTTAAACAGGGTACCGGTACCCAACCTTTCCCCGGTTCATCGAGTGTTCTCCGACTAGTGTTGTTGGGAGCCGTTTGGATAGATGGTGGTCCCGGATCGCTGAGTGTTTTCCGACCAATTTTGTTAGCTGTTGAGCTTGTGGTAGCAGAACCTTGAACCCAGAATGTTTTTGGATACACAGGATTTCGGTCAACTAATGTTTTCTCTCCGAACTTCGAAAGGGCGCCGAAACCTGTTCTTGTATGATTAAGGTGAAGGCATTAACCCTTCGGGGTTTGAAAAATAAAACTTGTTTTAACTGGTTTCTTAAAAACTAAAATTTATTAAAATGGGATTCCACAAATCAAAATGGTTTTCTAAGAAAATAGCTATCCTTTCTCCTCACCCGAAGAGGGTTCGAGTGAAAATGGTTTTCAGGAATAATTGTCATCCTTTTTATATAAACCTTCTCACCCGTAGAGGGTTCGAGTGATCTGGATTGTAAGGGATATTTACATATTTGGGTCGAGAACTACAGGAGGCTGTGCCTGGAACCTGTTCTTGTTTGATTGGGATTGTAAGCAACAGCCTTTCGGAATTTTCAGACCCTTCGTCGTTGTCGGCTGGTTTGCCCTAAACCGAGAGTTGTGATTATGTCGATCTCCGTAGACTGTGAGCTAGTTTTGAGCCGTGTGTGGATCTGGTTGATCCTGAGTTTCGATCTGATTGATCGTGGATTTGGACTATAGCATGCATGAGTCGTATTGAGCTCGATAATGATGCGCTGATATTCCTCGATGGGGTCGCTCCCCTCGAGTGTCGCTCCGGAGCTGGGCCTGTTACATGTTCTTGCGCAATGTCGATGCAGCCCTTGTGGGACGCCCTACGTAAATCCCGTCCCGATGTGGATATGTGGTGGTAGGTGGGCGCCTGGGGATCCTCCCTGTGCAGCCCCGACGCCAGACCCTGCAAGCCGTCGGGTGCAAGCTGCTGACCGAAACCCTAAATATGGCTCGTTCTTCTCCAGCGCTACCACCTCCTCTTGTACTTGGGTTTGAAGGGTTGGGTGAGCTTCTGCTCGACCCCAGGAACCTCCCCGCTGCCTCTCGATCACCCCCGACCGAGCGGATCGCGAAAAGTTCAAGCCCTAGTTTTTGTAACTAGGGCTTGGCTGATCTCTGCCGTGAGCCACCACCACCGCCTCCTTCCGCCAGCAGCGTACCTCGACGACCTCCCCTCAATAGAACCGACCCTCCTGTGCCCTTGGTTGGACTCTTAAGCCGCCGAAGCCGGAGTTTGACCAAGCCAAGCCCTAACTTGGCCGCAGGCTCCCCTCTGGCCAACCACCACACCAGGCTACCGGCGCCGTGCTTGGGTGGGCTCCTGGCACCTCCCTTAACCCCTTCTTGCTGCTGCATGCCCTAGTATTCTCCCCGAGCTCGAGATTTCTAAGGATGCCCTAGCCTGAGCACTAACTTCTTGGTTTTGGCTGAAGTTGCTCCGACAACGTCTCCGGCGACTTGCTAAGCCCAGGTAAGCAAGCCCTCGAGCCTTCTGAACCCCCTGAGCATGACGCTCACCTCCGAGGCGTTATCTGGACTTCGGCTGAACCCCAGACAGCGAGCACGGATTCCAGCAAGTCGAGGCCCATCTCCTAGCACTGTTGGTTCAATCTGAAAACCCTCGGATTAAGTTAACAACTCTAATCTTCAATTATATAGAGTTATTATGCAATTTAAAGGAATGCTAGGGGTCTAGATGCAATTGTAGCCACGTGGGCTGCCTTGGGCAGCATGCACGTGACCTCTTGACTGATTGTTCGAGATCCGGTGGCTTTTGTCCGATTAAATTAGGGTTATGAGTTGTAAATCGGCGAAATCGTCCGTTTAACATCGTTTCGGCGTAGAATCCACATTCTGAGCAAATTAGTCGACAGTTAGCGATCGCCAAGTGTCCTTGGCTAGTCCCGACGCTGTCCTGGTTGACCCAGAGACCTCTGGCTCGCGTTGGTGACTTCCGGAGTGGAAATTCGGCGATTCTAGACGTTGTTTCGGTATTTATGGAACAAGTAGATTATATATTGGCACGATATTATATGTTGCAGCCCGAACGCATTAAACGAAGCGTTTTGGGGAAGCAGGTAAAGTTTGGGTTGTTTCGGTAGCTTATACGCACTTTCGGACCATTAGTGGTCGTTCGGCGGATTACCGAAAATTCCAGCAGATCCCGAGACTTAGACATAAGTCCGTGTTTTAGTACGTAGCCACTATGTGAGCCAGTGGGTTAGGTTTGTGTGAGACTGTGACTGGCAGATGATTTGATTTAGGCCCAAGTCGTTAGGAGCCTCCGCAAAAGTTGAGCAGCGGGTTCTTGGATTGCCTGCATTGAAATGGGTATTTCGATCCGGGCATTAGCATAGTACAATCTCACTGGGTACTGTACTCGATGGGATCCGTAGTGACCGTTTATAGCCCTACCTTCTTGTATTGCCATTGCCACACTACTATGATTTCTGCTCAGTACGATTATTATGACATTGCTCTACTGCTGTTGACCCTATGTGGTATGGTACTTAGGTTTACATCATGATTCTACTTTTACTATGACATTATTATCCTCATATGCATGATAGAGTAGGAGATTACAACTTTGTTATATTAAACGAGTTGAGATGGTTGATTTATGATCCCGTTTTGGAGTTCTCGGCTTACCGCTGTATTCTGGTCTTTCGACCATGAGCATTGAGCATCCACATTGTGATCGCCATGCACCAGCTGTTCATTTCACGTACACCAATGGATTAGCCCCCGTTATGGTGTTCTTTACCGATATAGTGGTCTAATTATCCCGTGAGCCCCATTCTCTGGCTGCACCTGTAAGTTTCGGATGATACTGAGCCCTTTTTCTTTGGCTGTTTCTACAAGTGTAGGGTATATATTAGTTTTGGTCAGATATTAGTCTTAGGTCCTAGGGACCAACAGTGGCACTTGATTGGGTATCTTGAGACTGCTTTACAGTTATTACACTACGTATTTTATTGCGTACTGCATTACCTGCTCTTTATCTCATTATTGATTATATCTGCTTACCTACTAAGTTATTTACGCCCTTTTTACCTACCGTTTGATTATTGTATACCAGTAGGTACAACTTGTTGGTCCCCGGCTCGTTGTACCCACTGGGATACATTCAGTTGTATCTCACGCCCTCTTACTGACACTTTTTTCTGGTCCGTCGGACGGTGAGTTGTCGGGGCGCTAATGTGAGAGCATACGATAGAACCGTCCCCCTTTTGCTAGCTAGATAGCTGGCCTGCCGCCAAGATTATGTTATGTTTTTTATCTTGCTAGTTAGTGACATTATTATCATGACTTATTTATCTTGCTAGTTAGTGACATTATTATACTGTCTTAGTTCATTTGTGGATGTTGGATTATGTAGAATTATGCTGATTTAGATTATCTATTTTAAATATTGTGAATGTTGGTTAATTAGCAACTCTAATTGTATTATGTTCTTTGTCTAGTCGTGCGTGCATTGGAAAAGCTCTATCCGTTTGGACCGGAAAACCTTATGTATGTAGCATATCTGCTCACGTCCTGGGGATCGCTTTTTAAACTCTGATTTAAAAAAAAAAAAAAAAAAAAAAAAAAAAAAAAAAAAAGACCGTTTTTTCATTTAGAGGCGTGACATTAAATTTTAGTATCCATCCCTCAAAAGTGCAAGTTTCTTACAAGAATACCCTGATCTCAAATCCCAAAGTCATCCCAGGAGAATTGGTTTCATATTAGAGAAGAAGATTCCACGAGGGAAGATTTTGTAAGCACAGGGGTACATATGTAAGAAATTAACTTCTTGAATTGCATATAAGAACATTCATATCTTGCAGAAATATGTATGTAGATTGATAGCCTGTAGGGTAATATATGTAAATACCACAAATTGAAAAAAGCAAGCTATACGAGAAAAAGAGAAATTAACTGCTTGAATAGAAATTTTATAATTTAATAATATTACCTTTAAAATCAGATATGAGTCTCCCATAAAAAACTTTCCATGAGAAGATTTTGGGACAAGAACTGGACAAAAATTTTCAATTCGCCATATTTCCATCCCTCTTTGTTTTGTCAAGGAAACAAATGTAGCACGGTAAAGATAAATCAACACAAATATAACAAAGATGATAGAGAATCCACACTATTTCAACAAAGATGGTGATGAGTGCATTTAGCATTGAGCTAAATTTATAGATACCTACACAAATAATTTAATGAAATCTCAGTTCAAGTAATAAAGAGCATTCTATAAATTTACAAGAGCCATGTACAGTTGCCTTTGATCGAAATAACATAAGAATGACAGCTTGTGAGGACGAATTTAATTAATGGTTCATATCCTAAATCAACTTCTATTGCTAGATTACTTAGCCAACCTTGTCTTGCTTTTTCGTTTCTTTATGGTGCGAGTAACTTTCCATTCGCATATCTCAATGACTTTTCAATAAAATTTCTCCACCTTCAAAGTACATAGCAAAAATTTATGCCACAAGTAAGGTGACAAGTATGAAAGTTTTACCACCTTAACTGCTGAAAGGTAAGTCTTTCGCCCATGTTGATCAACAAAAGAGTACCGACTATTTTACAATTTTAATTATGTCAAAACAAAAGTTCCTAGCAGATCAAAAGAGCATATTGATAAAGAACCAGAAGCAAAATATTCAACTTATACTATAACATAAAGATTGACAAAGGAAAGGATACGCTTTCTGTCCTGCACCATGGAAAGCAGGATCGAGATCCTTCATTGACACGGCCATATATCTTCCGAAACAGAATCTGCTGTGGCTTCAAATTTCAAGTCGATAAGCTCTACAATAAGATCACACAGTTCAATACTCCAAAACATTCAGACATACAACTGACATTATCATGAAAATTGTAAAAGGGGGCTGAACAAAATGATTGGGAGAGTGGAAAAAGTTGGCTTTTCGTGCGGCAAAAAAATGGGAATTGTACAACATGAAATGCAGGATGATGATTGAAAAAGGTATCATGATGCAAAAGGCGCTCTCTCAATTTCTAGGTTCGTAATTCGCACAATCATCACTAAGTCACACAATTCAACACTCAACCGCAACTTCGGGGTTGTCCTCACTACAAATTTGTTAATGGTAAGAAACTACGAACGACACTGATGATGATTCCATTGCAATGATACCACAAAAACAAAAACAAAATGCTTCTTATACAATAATTAGTGGATTCCCTATTGAAAAAGTGTTGGGTTTTATTTGGATTTGATGATTTTAAACTTGTGTTTTGGCCTTTGGATTTTTTTCTTAGCCAACCTTGGGAAGTGGCATCTCGGACTACCCAAGAGCCTTCCTTGGGAAGTAGCTTGTGGGCTGCCCAATAGAGACCTTGTCCCCTGGTGAGTTAATGTGCTCTCTCACTTTGGGCTCTTTATATACAGAGCAAGAGAGCTTGGTTACTTACTTGAGCTATAGCATACTACTCTATTTTACAGAGTTCTACTATACTGAGATTTACCTTTCTTCTCTTTTAATATTTCGAGTCTTACAATTGCTAGATTCCTGAAAGCTGTTGGGTTCGCTACGCACCATCCCGGAGTCGTTGCCGACGGGATGGACAGTGGTCGTTGTATCGCTAGGGGTGATTGCCGGAGCCTTGCACGTGGAGGGGCAATCTCGCTTCTAGGACAGTGCTTACGCACGCCTCGACATTCTCAGGCTTCGTCTAAACTTTGATATATATTTTATTGTTAACAGTATAATAGAATATTGCATTATAGTATTTCGAATTTAAATTATATTTGACTAAAAGAATTAATTTGAAAAGATAATTTTCCAACATTCTAGAAGCGAGATTAATTTATATTATCTTTTCATATAATTAGTGAAATACTGTTGCACTGTCAATTAGAAAAATATTTAATTAATAATATTATTGTGTTAACACTGTTAGTATTAATTATTTAATCTACACGTTGACATATTCAATTCTGTTAGTATAGTTGTTCTATACTGCTGTGTTAATATAGTGGATTAGATAAATACTATTGATATATATTACTGTAGTGGATAAAATAACATAGTATAACTTGTGTACACTGTTACTTTTATACTGTTGCTTTCACATAGTTGTGAGTTTACTTCCTTAATTTTTAATACTGTTTGTATTAATTAGAATAATATTGTGTTAATATAATTAATTAATCTACTCTTTTATACATCCAACTCTGTTAGTATAATTAATTAATTAATCTACACTGTTGATCTATACAACTCTGTTAGTATAGATAATTTATAATATTAATTGTTAGTTTACTTGATAATACAACATAGTGATAAACTGTTACACTGTTAATTAAAATAGTATAATCATTGTTGATTAAATTTTTTATCTGTCAACCTAGATTAACTGTTAACTATTTTACACTTAGAACAATTTTGTGACATTATTTTAGATTATTGATTAAACAGATTCGGATTAATGGAAGATTCGTATTCGGTGAAGCCTTTTACCTTTGATGGTCGTAATTTTAGAAGGTGGCAGAACCAAATGCGGTTCTGGCTCACCACGCTGGGGCTTGTTTCTGCTATCTCAAATTCTGTTGAGAATGACAATGAAACTGCACCTGATGGTGCTATTCAGTCTGTGGCACATCGCCCTCAGACTCGCAGCCAGTCTCAGAGTGCTCCTACTCCTCCTGCTGTTGTACCTACACCTGTACCTGTACCTCCAACTGATCCTACTATGATTAATTATCATTGTCTGAACCGGATCCTTAGCGCCCTATCTGATAAGCTTTATGA
This sequence comes from Tillandsia fasciculata, assembly GCA_029168755.2. Classification (NCBI taxonomy): domain Eukaryota; kingdom Viridiplantae; phylum Streptophyta; class Magnoliopsida; order Poales; family Bromeliaceae; genus Tillandsia; species Tillandsia fasciculata. Next base: position 15,763,536 of record CM054933.1, on the reverse strand, counting down.
TATTTACTGTAGTATTCAGACTGCTAGGGAACTCTGGATTTCCTTAGAACAGAAGTATGGCCAGATTGATCCTACTAAGAAGAGATACCAAGCTTCAGATTTACTTAAGTTTAAATTGGTAGATAGTAAACCATTGTCTGACCAGCTTCAGGATTTTGAGTACATTATTGAGCAGCTTAGATCCAGTGGTGTAGATCTAGATGAGAGTTTCTTAGTTGCCACTCTGATAGACAAGTTGCCTCCTTTCTGGTCTAGCCATGCCAATGATCTGAACCACAATGAAAGAGAACTTTTTCTGAATTTTGTCCTAAAATCTCTTGGGATAGAAGAAACCAACCGAGCTAGGGATAAAAAGTCTAGCGAGCCTTCTACCCAAGCCAACCTAGTAGAGAACCCGAAACCTAAGGGTAGAAATTTCCAACCCTTTAGGAAAAACTTGATTAGTGCTTCTCTTTTAGTTCAGAAAGGATTTAAGTTTGTTTTTTAATGTAATAAGGTAGTAATTACTAAAGGTGTGAATTTTATTGGGAAAGAATTTTTGAGTGATGGTTTATTTAAGCTTTCTGTGATGACTTCTATTATTAATGAAAGTATTATTTTAAATGTTGTTTCATCTGATGTTTGGCATGGAAGATTGGGACATGTGAATTTTAATACTATTAAGAGATTGATGAATTTTGATTTAATTCCTAAATCTGTTTCTAATGATCATAAATGTGAAATATGTGTGCAAGCTAAGGAACCTAGGAAACCTTTTAGATCTGTAGATAGAGATTCTGATCTACTAGAATTAATTCATAGTGATGTTTGTGATGGATGTAGACCTAGTAGGGGTGGAAGCAAATATTTTGTAACTATTATTGATGATCACTCGAAGTATTGTTATATTTATCTGATTAAGAATAAAGATGAAGTTTTGAATAAATTTAAGATTTATAAAGCTGAGATTAAAAATCAATTGGATAAGAAAATTAGATTTTAAGATCTGATCGAGGAGGTGAATATACATCGAATGAGATGACTGTTTTCTGTCAAGAATTTGGAATTATACATCAAGTGACTGCACCTTATACACCTCAATCTAATGGAGTAGCTGAAAGGAAAAATATAACTTTAAACGATATGGTGAATTCAATGATTATTAGTTCTGGTGCACCCGAGAATTTGTGGGGTGAAGCTTTGAAGACTGCTTGTGTAATTCTTAATAGGATTCCCCACAAGAGTTCTTCTGTATCTCCTCATGAAATTTGGAAGGAAAGGAAACCTAATCTGAATTATTTTAAAGTATGGGGGTGCCTAGCTAAAGTGAAAATTTCTGAAAATAAGAAGAGAAAGATTGGTCCTAAGACTGTGGATAATATTTTCTTAGGCTATGCAGATGGTAGTAATGCTAATAGATTTTTGGTGATAAATTCTGAGATTAATAAGATTTCTAACAATACAATTATTGAAGCTAGAGATGCAGTATACTTTGAGGATATCTTTCCTTTTAGAACTAGAGTAGATAGACCTGTTCCTGTTGAGACTATAGGTGGATCTAGTAGACCCAGCACTAGTGAACCTATAGAAGAGTCTGAACCTAGGATAAGTAAGCGTCCTAGGATTGAGAAGACTTTTTGTGATGATTTCTGTGTCCTACTTGTAGAATATACCCCATCTACCTTTGACCAAGCTATGACTTCTGTAGATGCATCATTTTGGAAAGAAGCTGTTAAATTGGAGATGCAATCTATTCTACAAAATCATACTTGGGAGTTATCTGATTTACCTGTAGGTTGTAAGCCTGTAGGATGTAGATGGATCTTTAAGAAGAAGTTGAAACCAGATGGGTCTGTAGATAAGTATAAGGCTAGACTTGTAGCTCAGGGTTTTTCCCAAAAGCCTGGTGTAGATTATTTTGATGTATATGCTCCTGAAGCTAGGATTACTTCTATTAGGATTCTGCTAACTTTAGCCTCTGTCCATAATTTGATTATTCATCAGATGGATGTTAAGACTGCTTTTCTAAATAGTGATTTAGAGGAAGAGATTTATATGAAGCAACCTGAGGGGTTTATTATTGCTGGACATGAAAACAAAGTTTACAAGTTGACAAAATCTCTATATGGACTTAAACAAGCTCCTAAGCTATGGCATTTGAAATTTGACTCTTTAGTAGTGAAAGCTGGCTTTCATGTGAACATGTCTGACGAATGTGTGTACTCTAAGAAATACAATGGACAGATAGTGATCCTATGTTTATATGTTGATGATATTTTGATCTTTAGTACAAACATGTATGTGATAACGGATGTTAAGAAATTACTTAATGATAATTTTGATATGAAGGATCTTGGGCATGCTGATGTGATTCTAAACATGAAGATCATAAAAAAATCAAATGAAACTATAATGAGCCAATCTCACTACAGTGAACAAGTGTTAAAGAAATTTGGATATTTTGATTTTAAGATTGTTGTAACACCTTATAATCCTAGTGTACATCTTAAGAAGAATAAAGGTGATCCTATCGGACAGAATAGGTATGCTCAGATTATAGGATCTCTAGATTATCTTGTAAATTACACTAGACCTGATTTAGCCTATGCTGTGAACAGATTAAGAAGATATACCCATAACCCAAATAGAGAACATTGGAATGCTTTAGAAAGAGTTTTGAGATATCTGAAAGGCACTGTATCTTATGGATTGCATTTTTGTGGATTCCCTGCTGTATTAGAAAGATTAAGTGATGCTAACTGGATAAGTGATACAGCTAATGTGAAGTCAACCACTGAATTTGTTTTTCTCCTTGGTGGAGCAGCTGTTTCTAGGAAGTCATCAAAACAATCATTGATAGTTAGAAATACAATGGAATCTGAACTGATAGCTTTAGATACCACTGTAGCAGAGGCTAAGTGGATTAGAGAATTTCTGTATGACTTGCCACTGATGGAGCGACCTTTGGCACCTATATGTATACATTGTGATTGCAGATCTGCTATTGACAAGTGTGCTTAAGAAAATGTGGAAACAAAGATAAATAGATTTATGAAAGTAAGACAAAAGTTTATTCGGCATAATATTAAGAAAAATGTAATTGCATTAGAATTTGTGAGATCTGCGAAGAACTTAGCTGATCAGCTTACTAAAGGTTTGTCTAGGACAGTGATCCTAGAATCGTCGAGGGGGATGGAGCTTAGCCCACAATAGAAACTACCGGCGACGGCAACCCAACCTTTTGGAGGTTCAATGGGTAGAAACAAGTCGAATTGGTAGTTGTGCGGAGCACTGCTTTTATATACTCATCCATATGGCGACAGTGCTCATTAATGCAAGTGGTTAGTAAGGGTTCTTACCCTGAATGGTTCCGAGACTCTTGAGGCGGGGTGTGACCTTGCAGGCACCCTTATCAGGACCTACTATATGTGTGTAGTCGTGAGGCCACGACTGTGGGAAGAGGGTGGTTCCCTAAAAACACACATGAATCGATATGAGCGCATGGCCATAAAAGCGCTAACCCGCATAGAACCTAAACGGCTGTACCATGTGTATTGTTTGTGGAAATCCGATTTACCGGCCTTGGTTCAAGGCGAAGTCCACCATTGTGCCCTCGGATGTACATAGATTTGTACTAAGTGAAGGTTCAAACCCGAAAGGTACCTTCACCGAATACGTGGTATAAGGGATCCAGCATCTGTTTTAGTTTTGTATTTCTTTTACTTTATTTTGTATTTCGTTTTTACCAGTTTTAAATCATGTGGGGATTGTTGGGTTTTATTTGGATTTGGTGATTTTAAACTTGTGTTTTGGCCTTTGGATTTTTTTCTTAGCCAACCTTGGGAAGTGGCATCTCGGGCTACCCAAGAGCCTTCCTTGAGAATTAGCTTGTGGGCTGCCCAAGAGAGACCTTGTCCCCTGGTGAGTTAATGTGCTCTCTCACTTTGGGCTCTTTATATAGAGAGCAAGAGAGCTTGGTTACTTACTTGAGCCATAGCATACTACTCCTCTATTTTACAGAGTTCTACTACACTGAGATTTACCTTTCTTCTCTTTTAATATTTCTAGTCTTACAATTGTTGGATTCCTGAAAGCTGTTGGGTTCGCTACGCACCATTCCGGAGTCGTTGCCGACGGGGTGGACAGTGGTCGTTGTATCGCTAGGGGTGATTGTCGGAGCCTCGCACGTGGGGGGGCAATCTCGCTTCTAGGACAGTGCTTACGTACGCCTCGACATTCTCAGGCTTCGTCTAAACTTTGATATATATTTTATTGTTAACAGTATAATAGAATATTGCATTATAGTATTTCGGATTTAAATTATATTTGACTAAAAGAATTAATTTGAAAAGATAATTTTCCAACAAAAAGAAGGTCAAGTGAATTACCCGAGTGCACAATTCTAAAAGCAATGTTCCAATCTTACACACAATAGCAACGTCCAACTTCACAAAATAATACTAATTAAATCAAAGACATAAAATATCAATGTAGAGTTTTTAATTTTCTTTTATTATGAAAAATGAAGTCCGAGACTAATGGCCGATCCCGTATCCCAATAATAAGGCATCTGAATAAGGGTTTGGAATGTCATGGATTCGAGTCCCAGATGGTAGAAACTCTGAAAAGATTGCAGGGGCCTCACTCCCGATTATAAAACTTTAAAATAAAAAATAAAAAAAAAATTATCAATTTCCAAAAATTAATAGATTACAATAATCTCTTTTACCAATAAAACGAAGCAAAATTAACTATTTCCAAAAACAAATAAATAACAACAAAAGATACAATGATTGAAGAATAATCTAATGGGAGGGTTTGTACCTCTCTTCCAGCTTAGTCACAACACAAGAACCCTAGAATCTGGATGGTGAACATAAAGATAAGGGGCATGAAAATGCTCTTAAAATGGCCCGAAAAGAGAGGAAAAAAAAAATGGAGGGGAAAGAAAACAAAAAGGGGAGACACAGATTAAGAGAAGGGTAAATGTCTAAATGAGGGGGCCGAGAGAGCTCATCCTTTAGGGCTAACGGATGGTAAATTTCACTTTTCATTATTTGATGAAGCAACAAAAAAAAAAAAAAAAAAAAAAAAAAAAAAAAGGTTTGAATAAATAAAATTAAAAGTATGGGAAAAATGGAGGATTAAAATTTGAAAAAAAAAAGTGGCAAATTCCGTTTTATATCAAATGGTAACATATTATATGTACCTTGTCTACCACGTCAGCAAACAACACTATTAATAGCGCGTAAATAATAACTATAATCAATTTTTTGATAACACTATGTATTCAATAGTTAAAAAAGGTTGATAGCAAATATTATTGATATATTATTAATAAATTTTTGCCGGAACATGAATTATATGTATGTATAAATTTAAATTATTATTAAGATTAAATTAAAAACTTTAGATGGTTTATTTGTTTTTATACTTTTTGAAAATTTATTATCAAGAAATTAAATAATGCCTTATTGGTTTATTACATGAGGAATAGATTTGAAAACAAATAATATATGAACTATTTGGTGATTGCAAATGGCCTGTAACATTTCAAAATTTCGCTTAAAAAACATCATTGAAGTTCGAGTAATGCGACTCCGGTCCACAGTGAACCATGTCCAAGATAAATATTGGCCGTTCTAAGTGCCGTTTACATGGCCCACTGTGTACGCGTGGAGGGCTTTGATAGGAGTTTCCTGTGTTTGGTGTTTGGATAATTTGTGGGGATGGTTGGATGAACGGTTCAAACTCGTGTGCGGCGGGGAGGAGGCAACGCTCTCGGTCGTGGACTGGGTGAAATTGGCGGATCGCGTAGAGCAGGAAACACCCGCACAAATGACTCCCGCGTCCGGCACGTGTCATTGTGAAGTAATTTCACTTTTCTTTGTTTGGGTAAATTTTTAAAGTAAAAAAATAATAATAAAAAAAAATAAAAAATAAAAAAACCTTCAATCTAGAGACCGTGTGCTTGAATGTAATTAAAATATATATAGTTCTTTATAAAAATATATATATATATATATATATATATATATATATATATATATATATATATATATATATATATATTGTTTGGATAAATATAATTATAGAAAACGTATATTTTGTTTGATTGAATGTAATAAAAAGTATTATAGCTATAAATTATTTACTTTGTTATATGTAGATGAAAAGTGTATTTGAAAAATTTTATTGTTTTACATTTGTGATGGTAAAATTATTTTCAATATAGGAACAAAAATTATTTGAACGTAATTTGTTCTTTCTAACTTGGTGGACTATATAATTTGAACGTAATTTCAACCACTGCAGGTGAGCCTCCTCATATAATTCCAACTGTAACAATTAGACTCAAATGCATTAAGCAAAACAACCCCTTAGTCTGTCACTTTGTGACACCCCCGGAATTTGGATTAGTCCTATATATAAATGATATAATATGACTAAATCTCTTAACTCGGCTATAGCATTTTCGATGGTAGCAAGATCCAAAAGGTTATGAGAATTAAGTGTGCTAGAGCTAGAATAGTTTAGGATGGGTGTCCCTCTGGATAGTTCTAAGATGGGTGACCCTATGGGAAGTGGAGCGTCACACACTTACTCCGAATAAATTTTATTAACTTTAAACATATATTTTATTATTATTTTAAAAAATTTAAAATTTGGGCATGCAAAACTTGCTACAAACTTTCTTTTTATTTTGTTTTTATAAAACAAGTAAGCAAATGTTTTATTTTGTTTTTATAAAACAAGTAAGCAAATGTTTTTTTTTTTTTTCATGATTCATAAAGTAAAATTATATTAATTAAATAAATTATCTTGCGTACTGTAATTTTAGTAGCTATAGTTAACTTAAACTATTTGTTCCTTTGTTTAAGATCCATATTATATAGATGCTGAGAAACTAGTATTTTGCTAATTTAAATTTATTTTACTCTCGGTAAAATTGAGACTTTGATGAGGAAGAAGACTGAAATTAAGGCTATACTTTAGGGACTAAATTGTTAAAATTAAGACTTTGGACTTGGAGAAAGAATTAGAATCAAACTTCAAGAACTTTTGTTAAATTTGAAGTTTTTAAGATAAATTGGACTTTGAGATAGGAAGGATGTAAAGCTTTTGTTCTGTGTAGAATTTGATCACTTTTATTATTAATTAGATGAATGGATGGATTTCTATTCTTGCTTGAAGTTGGAAATTAGCATATAAAGCCTTTTTTTTCTTGTCCTTTTTTGAGAATTTAAACTTCCAAATAGAACTCAAAAGCTAAAACCTCCATCAAATTTTGGACCTTAACACCAAGAAACGGCATGGTACTACTAAAATATAAAAGCATTGAAATCTTAGATCAATGTTGTCACGCCCCGAGATCGAAACTGCGATCCGGGCCCGCCAATAGATCCGCCACCCATACGGAAAGCCCCGTATAGACGAAGCGCCTAACCTGTAAAAAGAATGATACTACAGCTATACAGAAATCAGAGCTGAAAAAAATAAACTACTGAAATAAAATAGGGTTAATTGCATACATGTCCCTCCAAATATGTCGAATTGCAAATATATCCCTGTAAAATTCAACTTTTCATATTTATCCCTGCAAAAATCCAAAGTTCTTCAAATATGCCCCTCAGGTTAATCCCCGTTTGGAATCCGTTAATTTTTTAACAGATTCCATGTAAAATTACTTTTTTGCCCCTTACAAATATATCCCTCCAAAAGTAATACCAATCTACTTGTTACAAAAATGCCTGTGATGATCCGGACCCCCGCAGAACCTCCGCAACATTAATAGTAACTGTAGAAGGCTTGTACTGTGCAACGGAGCTTGTAAAAACGAAATTGGATATTTAAAATTGACTCTGCGCGAAAATCAGAGCAAATGGGATTTTCCGGGAGCTTTTTGCAAAATTTCGGATGAGAATTTGGCGAAACGGACGTCGTATTTGGACTCAGCGCGCGAAAACGGTCAAAACGGTGTATTCGCTTTATTTTTTCGGCACTTGGTACTATTCACCGGAACAGTAACCGCCGGCCGGAATTACTGTTCCGGCCGGCGGCGGCCGCCGGCGAGCGGCGGCGGGCGGCGGCGCACGGCGGCGGGCAGCTGCGCAGCGGCGGGGCAGCGGCGGAGCGCGGAGGCGCGCGGCGCGGGCAGCGCGGGCAGGCGCGGGCAGCAGGCGCGGGCGCGCGGTCCATGGACCTGGCGTGCACCGGGAGCACCGAGTTTTTCCTCTGCCACGTGGCGACACCCGATTGGCTGGCCGGCTTGGGAGGGTGACACGTGGCACGCTCCTATAGGCCGACATTTTCCGGAAAACCCGGAGCGCGGACCGATCACGTGGACCACGTGGCCACGTGGCGAAATCTGATTGGCCCTGCACAGGCTGTTTCCTTTTCTGTGGACACGTGGCGCTTCCTGGATGGCCAGTTTCCGTGTTTCCTGTTCGGGATCTGATCCCGTGAGGGAATATTCCCTTTGGCCCATTATAAAGAGGGAACCCCACCCCCTCTCATTCCACCTCGTTTTGCACGCCGAGGAGAGAGAATCAGAAAAAGTGCCCAATACGAAAGTTTTTCTCTCTCTCTTTCTCTCTCTACAATCTCAGGATTTTAGGAGTTACAGATAGCAAGATATCTGCGACGCGGCGCACTGCGACGATTTTCCTTTTAGGCCCATTTCCCGTCGCAGTTCCGTCGAAAATTCACTGCGGGCTAACCAGGAGGAATTTTTGGACGATTTTTGCGACAGCGCGACCGTAAGAGGTAGGGCTTCGATTTCCGTGTTGATCATTTTGCTCCGTTTCGTACTTTTGGCACAGTTTTCAAGTCCTCTTTGACCCCCCTTTTTACTGTGATGGTTTTTGGACAGCACCGACTTCTCCGATTTTTATCTTGACGTAGGAGCGTCAGATCGAGGCGTTTTAAGAGTCGATTTTGATCTACTCTTCGCGAGGAACGCAACCGTGATTTTTCTGGGATTTTAGGAGCTCATTTTAGAGGTGAAAAATTCCTCTTTTCCCGTGCTGTCTGAAAAACAGCAAATATTGTGCTTTTTGGGATTTGTATTTATACCGGGAGCGTTGATTTGCAGGATTTGAGGACTGCGGACAGCCAGGAGACTACCTGGGGTGTTGTTTGAGCTGTTCGAGGTGGGCGGTTGTTGCTTACCTCATTTTTGACAAGCTCACTGGGATTACTAGAGATCCCCTAAAATATGACAATTAACGAGAACAATTGGGACAAAGTAACATGATTATTGATGAGAACCATTGGGACTACTAACAGGACTACTAACAGGACTACTAACAGAACTACTAACAGGACTACTAACAGGACAACTAACAGGACAATTAATGAGAACCATTGGGACAAATTAATATGACAAATGACAAGGACCGCTGGGACAAACTCCCCTAAAAATTAATATAACCCCACAAATGATATGATGACTTATATTGGGACACTGTGATTGAGACAAAGGCTATGATCTCGCATGCAAATGACTTTTATTCAGTAAATCAATTGTTTTAAACCTTTGACACTATTTTACAACTTTTAAAAGTAAAGACAGTTGCATGCATGCCCGGACATCAGGTAAGGCCACTATTTATTGCTACACTATCATATTGGGATTTGAACATGTTTCATTGTTGTCCTTTGCATTCATATGTTGTTGCTCAAGTGTGAGCAGGGGTTTGGGATAGTGTAGCCAAGGTTGTGCTAGATTGTGGACTTGTGGGGTATTGCGGTGACCGCGGACAGTAGGCGGTTGACCAGATGTTTATCCTTGCATCAGATTGGGGTTGAGTTTGGTTTATTTATTGCATCAGTTGGGGATTGGGTTTCTATAGTGGATGGAGTTTTTCCACTTTGATCATAGTCATGATCCAGTCCTGCTATATTGTGATACTTGTGGGACATATGCTACAGAGATACTTGTGATACTGATGACAGAGATATTTTACTCGTGTGGGTCGCTCCCCTCGAGTGCCACTCCGGAGTGTGTTGCAGACATGCTTAGAGTCTTTGAGACTCCTATCCCCTATCGGTACCCGATTTGGCAACTATCCCCATCGGTGTTATGCAATGGCCAGCATACCCGATTTGGCAAGGCATAGCAGACAGTATCAGTTATTGTTACATACAGTCATGGCATTTAGAGGCATAGTGGTGGTAGTTTCCTTTCTTTTCAGCAGCCTTTGTAACTTACCACTGTTCTTTTATGTTGCCTCTAGTAGTCCTAGTGGGTGCGTCAGAGTTGAGGTTTTACCCACTAGGGGAGGCTGCTGGTTTATCTGGTAGTTCTCACCCCCATTATTGTTTTCTGTTTCTTTCTTCTCCTTTATTTTGCAGAGTCATCTGCGGGAGCTGCTAGGCCATCGGCAGCTGATCGAGGTAAGGGGATCGCTGAATAGATCTCCTGGGAGACTGAGAGCTGTAGATAGACACTGTACCCTTCACTCAGACTGTGGAATTCTCCTTTTATTTTGGGTCTGGCGTTAGCCAGCTGGTTGTATTATTTTGGTGAGCTGGGAGATTATTGTACATATTACAGCTGTATTTGTAGTTCCAGTCTGAGATACTATGTGGTTCTTCTATTTCAGCTCTGTATTATGCTCTTTTATTATACATTTGATATCTGAGCAGGTTACCAGCGCTTCGTGTACGCGGGAAATTCCGTGTGCACGGCGGATCTGTAGACGGGCCCGGGGTCTGGTTACACCCGGGGCGTGACAGATTAAGTTGGTATCAGAGCTTAGGGATAGGTCAGTTGGGACTTAGGAAACCCTAGGCTTTTGGCAGACCCTAGGATAATAGGGTATGAGAGACGTGATAATTTTGCGGAAGTCGTTGGGTTACTTATTTAACTCTTCCAGTAAAGTAAGAAGGATCGACTTAGCCTACTTCTGGTAGACAGTTATGTTGGCTGCAGACAACATAAAGTCACAGAAATAGGAGAATGTCTTTGACTTTCGCTAAGATTGGGTCGTGTGGGGTGATGATACTGAGTATGGTTTCTTGTGGTAGGATGCCTCCGCGACGTAGAATGTTGACGCGTTCTCAGCCTGATTCCCCTGAACCCGATCAGGAGGAGTCCGAGCAGGGCCAGCAGAGTGAGGTGCAAGAGCTGCAGGCTCAGATGGCCCAGATGTCTGAAGCTGTTCGGCGTCAGGAGGAGGCCATGAGCCGGCTGACGCAGATGTTAGAACAGAGGGCGCAGCCTGTTGTAGCACCCTCGGAGAATTCTCCCGTACCTTCTTCCCCTGCCGTGAATCCCCCAGTTGTACCAGTGACCCTGGCATCCCCTGTTGCTCAGGGAGCAATCCGGCCATTGACTCCTGCAGAGGAGCAGGAGTTTGCTGACAAACTTACTCAATTCTGTAAGCGGGGACCGCCCAGGTTTTCAGGGCAAAATACTCAGCCTTGGGAGATCGGGACTTGGCTTTCTTCGATGGAGAAGTTATTTCGGGACTTCTTCATTGACCCGAAGTACAGGGTACATATGGCTGTACACTGCTTAGACGGGGATGCTGATGCATGGTGGCGTCGGGTGGAGCCCCTGGAATTTCAAATCACTCGACAGCTACCCTGGTCTGAGTTCAAGAAGATGATTTTAGATACGTACTTCTCCACGAGTATGAAGAAAAAGCTGGAAGATGATTTGAAGAATCTCCAGCAAGACAACCGGACAGCATTGGACTATTTTCAGGAGTTCAAGCGGTTACTCAACTGCGTACCTTATGTCGCCAGGGACGGACCCCACCAGGTAGAGCTCTTTGAGTCGGGCTTGCGCCCAGAGATCTATACTCTGGTGCATGCTCAGAGACTACAGACCTTGGAGGAGGCAGCAGAGCATGCCCAGTGGGTTGAGAGGGGAGACCACGTCGTCGCCAGACGTGGGGGCCTGGTCGCTCAAGGCGCTGACAGGAAGCGACCAGCGCAGGACGACGGGGGGCAGGCCAGTTCGTGGAGGCCGCCGCGACCGCCACGGCCTCAGTTTTCCGGCCGCGGACGTTCTGAGCGGCGAGGGCCTGGTGGATCCCAGAGGCCACCGCAACATCAGCAGCAACAGCATTCGCATCAACAGAGATCGCAGTCGCGGCAGCAAGGGCCTCCGCGACAGAGGCAGCAGGCGAGGCAGCCCCAGGCTACGGTTAGGTGCATTTTCTGTCAGGGACAGCATAACTCTGATACATGTGATCTGAGGTTTGGCCGCTGTTATCGATGTGGACAGTCTGGCCACCTCCGAGCTGCCTGCCCATATGCACCATCGACGGCTCCTTCTTCAGCATCTGCTCCTTCTTCGTCTCAGCAGTGGTCGACAGCTCAGCGACCATATGCTCCAGCAAGCAGGCCATCTTCTTCCTATCCCACGGAGTATCGCCCTCCAGCTCAGAGTGGGCGAGTGTATGCTGCGCAGGTAGAGGACTCTCCAGCCGCAGATCATGTGGTGGCAGGTATCACCTTACTTTCTGGCATTAGGACTCGTACATTATTTGATACTGGAGCATCGCATTCTTTTATTAATAAATCATTTGCATCATTACATGGGATAGAGGTAGGACCTTTACCACGTGCACGAGAGGTTCAGATTCCCGATCACACCTTGCACGTGGAGGAGTGTTGTTGGTCCTGCCCGATGCAAATCGAGTCCTGGATTATGCCAGCAGACCTGTTGGTCTTGAGACAGCTGAAGGACTTCGATGTGGTCCTCGGGATGGACTGGCTGGCTCGGTATTTCGCAACTATTGATTGTGCCGCGAGGACGGTCACTTTTAGAGAGCCAGGCCAGGAGATGTTAGTATTCCGGGGATGTCAGAGTGCTTTCTTTGCCTCTATGATTTCGACTTCCCGAGCGAGGCAGATGATCCATCGTGGATGTGTAGCCTTTTTGGCTAGTGTTGTTGAGGGGCCTACGGCGGCGCCGGGACTCGGGGATATCCCTATTGTCCGCGAGTTCCCGGATGTTTTTCCACCTGAGCTGACTAGCATGCCGCCAGATAGGGAGATTGAGTTCGTGATTGACGTAGTTCCGGAACTGCGCCAATCTCGAAGGCTCCTTACCGAATGGCACCGGCTGAGTTGCGAGAGCTTAAGGCGCAACTCCAGGATTTAATGGATAAGGGTTTTATCAGGCCAAGTGTGTCGCCTTGGGGAGCACCGGTGCTATTCGTGAAGAAGAAAGATGGGTCACTTAGACTATGTGTAGACTATAGGGAATTAAATAAAGTGACCATCAAGAACAAGTACCCTTTGCCGCGCATTGATGATCTTTTTGATCAGCTGCAAGGGTCTTGTGTCTTCTCTAAAATAGATCTGCAATCCGGTTACCACCAGTTGAAGGTGAAGGCCGAGGATATTCCGAAAACGGCGTTTAGATCACGGTACGGGCATTATGAATTTACAGTTATGCCTTTTGGGCTAACTAATGCCCCTGCCGCATTCATGGATTTAATGAACCGGATTTTTCGACCATACTTAGACCGGTTTGTGGTGGTGTTCATCGATGACATCTTGATCTACTCCCGAAGTGATGCCGAGCATGAGGAGCACTTAAGATTGTGCTGCAACTTCTGCGAGAGAAGAAGTTGTATGCCAAGCTGGCGAAGTGCGAGTTTTGGCTTCGGGAGGTGGTCTTCTTGGGCCATGTGATTTCTGCCGCAGGAGTGGCAGTGGACCCGGCAAAGATTGAGGCAGTCCGTGATTGGCCCCGACCGACGACGGTTTCTGAGGTACGTAGCTTTATGGGTTTAGCTGGGTATTATCGTCGGTTTGTGGAAGGCTTTGCGAAGCTTTCCACACCCCTCACTCGCTTGACGCGTAAAGGAGTGAAATTTATCTGGAGTGAGGATTGTCAGAGGAGTTTTGAGGAGCTAAAAATAGATTGATGACCGCCCCTATCCTTTCCCTCCCTGTTATGGGGAAAGGATATGTGATCTACAGCGACGCATCACACAGTGGACTTGGTTGTGTGTTGATGCAAGAAGGGAAGGTAATTGCTTATGCATCAAGGCAACTCAAAGATTACGAGAAGAATTACCCTACCCATGACTTGGAGCTTGCTGCTGTAGTGTTTGCACTGAAACTTTGGCGTCATTACCTATATGGGGAACATTGTGAAATCTACACCGACCACAAGAGCCTAAAATACCTGTTCACGCAAAAGGAGCTAAATTTAAGGCAGCGTAGGTGGTTAGAGCTATTAAAAGATTATGATGTAGATATTCTCTACCACCCAGGCAAAGCTAATGTGGTCGCTGACGCCTTGAGTAGGAGAGCGGTGCAAAGTTTGTCTATGTTGATCACAGACCAGGCACCGCTATTAGAGGAGATGAGACGGCTCGAGATAGAGGTTGTGTCCCCTGGGGTCTCTGCTAGACTGACATCTTTAGTCTTGCAGCCCACTCTGCTAGACAGGATCAAGGAGAAACAGAGTGAGGACCCCCACTTGACCAGGATTAAAGATCAAATTCCGAGTAATCAGTCAGGGGACTTTACGGTAGATGCCTCGGGAGTACTAAGGTACAGGAACCGAGCATGTGTGCCAGTAGATGCGGAGATCAGAGAGCAGATTTGCGAGAGGCCCATTATACACCTTATACCCTACATCCTGGTGGGACTAAGATGTATAAGGACCTCAAGGCACACTTCTGGTGGAATGGCATGAAAAGGGATGTCGGGAGATTTGTGGCTCAGTGTTTAACTTGTCAGCAGGTGAAAGCTGAGCATCGAGTGCCAGCTGGCAAGTTACAGAGTCTCCCAATTCCCCAGTGGAAATGGGACCACATTACGATGGATTTCGTGGTCGGACTTCCTAGGGCACAAGGGGGAGCAGACGCTATCTGGGTAGTCGTGGATCGACTTACCAAGTCGGCGCACTTTCTGCCCATGCAGACTACGTGGCCACTTGACCGGCTAGCCCAGTTATATCTGGATGAGATAGTGAGATTACATGGAGTACCCGCCTCCATTGTATCAGATAGAGACCCGAGATTTGTTTCGCATTTCTGGAAAAGTTTGCAAACAGCCTTGGGGACTGAACTCAGGTTCAGTACAGCTTTTCATCCGCAGACTGATGGGCAGTCAGAGCGGACGATACAAATCCTGGAGGACATGCTGAGGGCTTGCGTCTTGGATTTCGGCGGAGGGTGGATTCGACACTTATCTTTAGCTGAGTTCGCGTACAACAATAGCTTTCAAGCGAGCATTCAGATGGCTCCGTTTGAAGCATTGTATGGACGCAAGTGTCGATCACCGCTTTATTGGAGTGACGTGGGCGAGAGGCGGACCTTGGGACCAGATGTCTTGATAGAGGCAGAAGAGAAGGTCCGAGTAATCCGACAGCATCTTCAGACCGCCCAAAGCCGACAGAGGAGTTATGCCGATGTTCGGCGACGAGACTTAGAGTTTCAGGTTGGTGATCATGTATTCCTGAAAGTCTCGCCGTCCAAAGGAATCAGGAGGTTCGGCATTCGTGGAAAACTTAGCCCCCGATATATTGGACCCTTTGAGGTATTGGAGCGTATCGGGCCAGTTGCCTACCGACTTGCACTTCCTCCGAGGCTTGCTGGTGTCCATAATGTATTTCATGTCTCTACCTTGAGGAAGTATGTCTTCGACCCATCGCACGTCATCGACTTCACACCGCTTAAGATCAGCGAGGATTTGAGGTATGAGGAGCGCCCACTGCGAATTCTGGATCGAGAGGTGAGAGAATTTCGCAGTCGGGCCATTCCCTATGTGAAAATCCAATGGGGCAATCATGACGAGCGCGAGGCTACATGGGAGCTCGAGTCGGAGATGAAGGATGCTCACCCCTACTTATTCGAGACATCGGACTGAGGATTATTGTTTAGTCTCGTTTCGAGGACGAAACTCTTTTTAGTGGGGGAGGATGTGATGATCCGGACTCCCGCAGAACCTCCGCAACATTAATAGTGACTGTAGAAGGCTTGTACTGTGCAACGGAGCTTGTAAAAACGAAATTGGATATTTAAAATTGACTCTGCGCGAAAATCAGAGCAAATGGGATTTTCCGGGAGCTTTTTGCAAAATTTCGGATGAGAATTTGGCGAAACGGACGTCGTATTTGGACTCAGCGCGCGAAAACGGTCAAAACGGTGTATTCGCTTTATTTTTTCGGCACTTGGTACTGTTCACCGGAACAGTAACCGCCGGCCGGAATTACTGTTCCGGCCGGCGGCGGCCGCCGGCGAGCGGCGGCGGGCGGCGGCGCACGGCGGCGGGCAGCTGCGCAGCGGCGGGGCAGCGGCGGAGCGCGGAGGCGCGCGGCGCGGGCAGCGCGGGCAGCGCGGGCAGGCGCGGGCAGCAGGCGCGGGCGCGCGGTCCATGGACCTGGCGTGCACCGGGAGCACCGAGTTTTTCCTCTGCCACGTGGCGACACCCGATTGGCTGGCCGGCTTCTAGAAGTCACGTGGGAGGGTGACACGTGGCACGCTCCTATAGGCCGACATTTTCCGGAAAACCCGGAGCGCGGACCGATCACGTGGACCACGTGGCCACGTGGCGAAATCTGATTGGCCCTGCACAGGCTGTTTCCTGTTTGTGGACACGTGGCGCTTCCTGGATGGCCAGTTTCGGTGTTTCCTGTTCGGATCTGATCCCGTGTGGGAATATTCCCTTTGGCCCATTATAAAGAGGGAACCCCACCCCCCTCTCATTCCACCTCGTTTTGCGCGCCGAGAGAGAGAATCAGAAAAAGTGCCCAATACGAAAGTTTTTCCTCTCTCTCTCCTCTTTCTCTCTCTACAATCTCAGGATTTTAGGAGTTACAGATAGTGAGATATCTGCGACGCGGCGCACTGCGACGATTTTCTTTTTAGGCCCATTTCCCGTCGCAGTTCCGTCGAAAATTCACTGCGGGCTAACCAGGTGGAATTTTTGGACGATTTTTGCGACAGCGCGACCGTAAGAGGTAGGGCTTCGATTTCCGTGTTGATCATTTTGCTCCGTTTCGTACTTTTGGCACAGTTTCCAAGTCCTCTTTGACCCCCCTTTTTACTGTGATGGTTTTTGGACAGCACCGACTTCTCCGATTTTTATCTTGACGTAGGAGCGTCAGATCGAGGCGTTTTAAGAGTCGATTTTGATCTACTCTTCGCGAGGAACGCAACCGTGATTTTTCTGGGATTTTAGGAGCTCATTTTAGAGGTGAAAAATTCCTCTTTTCCCGTGCTGTCTGAAAAACAGCAAATATTGTGCTTTTTGGGATTTGTATTTATACCGGGAGCGTTGATTTGCAGGATTTGAGGACTGTGGACAACCAGGAGACTACCTGGGGTGTTGTTTGAGCTGTTCGAGGTGGGCGGTTGTTGCTTACCTCATTTTTGACAAGCTCACTGGGATTACTAGAAATCCCCTAAAATATGACAATTAACGAGAACAATTGGGACAAAGTAACATGATTATTGATGAGAACCATTGGGACTACTAACAGGACTACTAACAGGACTACTAACAGGACAACTAACAGGACAATTAATGAGAACCATTGGGACAAATTAATATGACAAATGACAAGGACCGCTGGGACAAACTCCCCTAAAAATTAATATAACCCCACAAATGATATGATGACTTATATTGGGACACTGTGATTGAGACAAAGGCTATGATCTCGCATGCAAATGACTTTTATTCAGTAAATCAATTGTTTTAAACCTTTGACACTATTTTACAACTTTTAAAAGTAAAGACAGTTGCATGCATGCCCGGACATCAGGTAAGGCCACTATTTATTGCTACACTATCATATTGGGATTTGAACATGTTTCATTGTTGTCCTTTGCATTCATATGTTGTTGCTCAAGTGTGAGCAGGGGTTTGGGATAGTGTAGCCAAGGTTGTGCTAGATTGTGGACTTGTGGGGTATTGCGGTGACCGCGGACAGTAGGCGGTTGACCAGATGTTTATCCTTGCATCAGATTGGGGTTGAGTTTGGTTTATTTATTGCATCAGTTGGGGATTGGGTTTCTATAGTGGATGGAGTTTTCCACTTTGATCATAGTCATGATCCAGTCCTGCTATATTGTGATACTTGTGGGACATATGCTACAGAGATACTTGTGATACTGATGACAGAGATATTTTACTCGTGTGGGTCGCTCCCCTCGAGTGCCACTCCGGAGTGTGTTGCAGACATGCTTAGAGTCTTTGAGACTCCTATCCCCTATCGGTACCCGATTTGGCAACTATCCCCATCGGTGTTATGCAATGGCCAGCATACCCGATTTGGCAAGGCATAGCAGACAGTATCAGTTATTGTTACATACAGTCATGGCATTTAGAGGCATAGTGGTGATAGTTTCCTTTCTTTTCAGCAGCCTTTGTAACTTACTACTGTTCTTTTATGTTGCCTCTAGTAGTCCTAGTGGGTGCGTCAGAGTTGAGGTTTTACCCACTAGGGGAGGCTGCTGGTTTATCTGGTAGTTCTCACCCCCATTATTGTTTTCTGTTTCTTTCTTCTCCTTTATTTTGCAGAGTCATCTGCGGGAGCTGCTAGGCCATCGGCAGCTGATCGAGGTAAGGGGATCGCTGAATAGATCTCCTGGGAGACTGAGAGCTGTAGATAGACACTGTACCCTTCACTCAGACTGTGGAATTCTCCTTTTATTTTGGGTCTGGCGTTAGCCAGCTGGTTGTATTATTTTAGTGAGCTGGGAGATTATTGTACATATTACAGCTGTATTTGTAGTTCCAGTCTGAGATACTATGTGGTTCTTCTATTTCAGCTCTGTATTATGCTCTTTTATTGTACATTTGATATCTGAGCAGGTTACCAGCGCTTCGTGTACGCGGGAAATTCCGTGTGCACGGCGGATCTGTAGACGGGCCCGGGGTCTGGTTACACCCCGGGGCGTGACAATGCCCCTCTCCAAAAATCCCAACGTATATATCCTCTAATTGTTGCAAAAATGCCCCTCTCCAAAAATCCCAACGGATATATCCCTCTAAAAGCAATATCTATTTTTGCTTATTACAAATTTGTCCCTCTCCAAAAATCCCCCAACGGTCATCTCCATCTCCTTCATCTATAAAAGAAGAACCAAACCCACCATTAAAGCCAACTTTCCTCTATATAATATTTTGATTTTTTCATTCATTTTTCTCTATTAATCTCCAACAATTTTATTTTTTCATCTTTTTCTCTCCTCTAATACAATGCTTTTTATGATGAGTGAGAGATCGATAAATTCTTCGCATAGCATCGAAATTCCCAAGTGTGGTTGCTTTAAAACTTGTAAAATTTGGGTTTCAAAGCAGCCACATACTAGAGGTCGTCGATTTTATGGGTGTCCAAACTGGGGGGTAAGACAACTAATTTTGCATCGATGAAAAAATGATTTGTTTCAAAGTTTAGTATACAATAGCATTATTTACCATTATTCCAATTAAAGTGGTTTTTTTTAAAAAAAACCATACATATCCATAGAATTTTTATTTTTCATTTACTAATTATTTTTTTTATTTTTATATTTTGCAGAGTAATGAGCACTGTAATTATTTTGCTTGGGTCGATGGCGCACACCACAATACTGTTGACTTAAAATACCAATTACAGACATTTCAAGAAGCTGTGGAGCATCGCATTCAAAAGTTTGAAAAAAAAGTTTTATTTCTTCTTAAGTTGCTTGTATATTTAGTGGTAGCTAATATCTTATTTAGTTTGGTAATGTAATAAAATGTGATGTAAAACTGCAATATTGTGATAAATAGTTGATGGAGTAGTTGTTGTTGTAATGTAAGTGAAACATTATTTTACTATGATAAAAGTAGTGATAAAGTAGTTGTTGAAAAAATATAATTCTCCTCACAGCCCCAACAAGGAAGTACCACAAAAATATAATTCTCCTCACAGCACTACAGTGAGCATTCAAATCAAAATGTCGGCATGAAAATTCATTCATTTAAATCAATTGACCACAATTCTCCTAACAGAATTGCAGTTAGCAGTTCAATACAAACACAATGACATTCATAACTTATGAGTAGAACCAAATTACATTCATTCAAAGGATGAAATCAACAAGTATTTCAAAGTTAGCAGTGAAATTAACAAGTACTTCAAAGTCAAGTACTTGAAAGTTAAGTACTTCAAAGTTAGCAATATAAAATTACCCACAATATTAACCCTTACACAAAATACATCCATGCAGACCACAAAAAAAATACATGCAGACCACAAAATACATCCATTTAGATCAACTATCCAAAAAAATATTATACATCAACTCTTTCATCAAACTGAATGTTGATTTTTTAGACATCCCATAGCATTAATTTCACTTATGGCACTTCCTTGTTGGGACTGTGAGATTGTCGCTTCAGCAGTTGCCCATCTTGATTTTGATGCTAGTCTCTTTCCTCTGCGCCTGCATACCATTTTTAGCAATTAGTATTGTAGTGAAAAAAGTAAATTAAAGTAAAAGTAAATTTTGTTGGTCAATATAATACCTTATGCCACTATCAGTAACAGCACTTGCTTGAGATACTCCATCTGCGCCTTCAGACTAAGGGTTCGTAGTAACAGGGTTCGTACATGTTTTTGCATGATGGCCTAATTGGTTGCATCTTTTGCATCGATGTTTTCTCCTAATTACCATCTCATCTCATTCTCTAATTCTTTTCTTTCGAGGTCTTCCAGCTGGCCTATTTAAAATAGGAGGTCATATATCATGGCCGATGTCAACCTTTGTCCACTGATCACTACTAGGCAATGGTGCAATACCAGCAGAGTAAGCCTCCTTATATTTGGCTACTGTAAAGTATGGGTGAACAAATTTTTCCCACTTTTCATGTCTTAGTTTACCTATAACTGCCATTGCATGAATGCATGGCACACCTTTTACTTGCCATACTCTGCAGCTGCATTGCATGTCTTGCAATCTCACCTCGCATCTTGAATGAGGTCCAATTACTTCTGCTGAAAACTCATCACTCCATAATGGCTATCTGTAAAAATTACTGAATGTTGCTCATCAATATTATAACCCACATAATGGTGAACAAATTTTGGCACAATTTGTAGGGGAATCCAAAGTCATGCTGCTAGTCTTTGTTGTATTTTGATGGCTATCTGTAAAAAGTTATTTCCTGATTGACCAATAAAAATTACGAATATGCTAATTGAAAAATCCAAGGGTAATAATCACAAGCAAAATAACTATGTGGAGAATAAAAGAATTATTAACTCTACCTAATGAAAATCAGCATATAGAACTAACTTACCTTGCTTATCTTGTTCACATGTTTGACTACTGTGGGTACAATTTCATTATCCCACTTTTTTGCTCTATTTCTTCTCTCATCCATCTTAACCATTATTTTTTGCCGGATAGTGTCGATCATGTCAATCAATGGTCTATGCCTATCGTCAGAAATCCATACATTGAATGATTCAGAAATATTATTGGTCAAGTAATCACACTTAGCATTTGTCCCGAATTGACTTCGACTCCACAAATAGCTATGGTTCTCCCGCAAGTACTCAATAGCCATTGGGTTTGCTTCATACACCTTAGCCATGCTAGCTTCATAAATATTCTGTTTATACGCTCTTGCTGCAGCCCACAAATTATCTTTATAGCAATCTCCACGAAATTTCTTTTTGAAGTTGCTATAAAGATGACGCATACATTCTCTATGTTCAATTCTTGGATAAACAACTTTAACGGCCTCATCTAAACCTTTTTGTCTATCAGAGGAGAACACTAGGCCTTCGGGTTCTCCTATAGCAATCTTCAACCCATGAAGAAACCATTCCCAACTGTTAGAGTTCTCCGACTCGACAACACCAAAGCAACAGGAAAAATTGATTTATTTCCGTCAATACTTGTAGCTGCTATGAGCACTCCTCTATGCTTTCCTTTGAGATGACATCCATCTAAAGCAATATAAGGTCTACATCCAGTGAGGAATCCTTGAATGCAACCACCAAAAGCAATGAAAATTCGTTGAAAATGATGCTTTTCATTAATAACTTCCAACTTTATGTCCACATGACTACCGTGATTTCTTCTAACAATTTCGTCCTTGAAATCAAAAATTCTTTTATACGAATCCTCCCACTTCCCATGGATTTTAGACATTGCCCTTCCTTTTCCCCTAAAGACCTTGCAATAGGGCAAGTCAACATGATATTTTTGTTGCAATCTTTTACGCAATTCAGTTGTAGACAAATCTCCTTCCAATCGTAGCCACTCGATGACCCTATTGCACACCCAATCTTGTGTTGCTACTTTGTTCTTACATCTATTGGCAGATGTACATGTGTGCTCTCCTTGCAAAGTTTTCACCTATAATAAAACTGCTAGTTAGAAATGCAAGTAATTTATAAATGTATGATGCTAAAAATACATTCTTTAAAAAAATAGGATAATGTAAATTTTACCTGAAAAGCCAAAGAATCTTGAAGTATAGATGGATGGATTCGCCACTTGCAATTAGATTTTGAGAATCTTGCGGTTACCCTCGAAAGATCACTTTTTTGTAGCTTATACTCAAACTCATTTAATAGGGCAAAATGAGTCAGTGCATCTCTAAATGAAGCTACATTTGGGTACTTTGCTCCTATCTCCATAATAGGGTTATTCTTGTCATATGAAATTTCCTCTCCATGATCTATATTAGCCATTTCCTCTAAATCAGTGTCATCACTTTCAAGGGAATGAAAGCTATCTTCACTTAAAATTGCATCTGATTCACCAACTGTTTCTTCATTTGTTACTTCTTTACCAACTGTTTCTTCATTTGTTAATTCTTCATCAACCCCAACCCCTAAATTAACTTCATCAAATTCACCAATTGCTTCTTCATTTGTTACTTTCTCACCAATATCACCAACATCATCACCAACATCACCAACTGCTTCTTCATTGTCATGATCATCATCATTCATGCCAACCTTAGCCCATTCCACATCAGTATTGGTGTCTTCCACACTAGGCATAAGAACACTAGTTTCTCCACCAATATAGTTTAACGGAATACCATTTGTTTGAATGGTTATAAAAATTTCCACTACCTTCACATCTTTATATATAGAAAATATAGTCTTGAATTCCTGCTCTGTTAATACTTCAATGAACTTCTTCGGCTTAACATTTCTTGCTACATACCATACCCCAATATTCTCCGTAATACCCCAATTGCATAGTGATCGTAAATCTCGACAAAAATCGCTGAGATGGTAATCATCAATATCTATCATCAATATTTTCTTTTTACCATCACAATATCTGAGCCCGCATGCAGTTTTGACTGTTTTAAGGTAGCCGCCATAATTAAACTTAACTTGAAAAATACCATATTCATCCATTTTGTCAAACTGTCATGATAAAAGAAAAAAATCTAAGTTATCATTTTGTCAAACTGTCATGATATGAATTTCCATTCTATATACAACCAAGTTAATGATTTTACTTCATCAATCTAGTCTTGTTATCTACTTGTCATCTTAATTCTATGTGTTGCCTTTTACTTCACATCTTGTTTTGTGTGGTTATTAATAAACAGAAGATATCTGTGACTTGTGAGTCTTGTGACAGTAGGTAAGTTTGAAAACATTCTGTGGTTAGATGTCCATTAATTTTGTCAATTGGTACAATAATGAAACTTATTTACAAGAAAAAGCTTTAGAAAATGAGAGGACAAACAATGCTACGCTTTCTAAATTCATTAGGTGAGAATTCTTATGAACTCTCACCTAATTAATGGACATTCTGAATTCTGAATTCTGAATTCTGAATTCTGTGGTTTGCTAAGCTAACCACAGAATGTTCTAAATTAATGGACATTCTGTGGTTAGATGTCCATTAATTTTGTCAATTGGTACAACAATTCAGAAGTAAATTGGTGATTAGGTGAATTGGGGTGAATTCGAGTTATTATTAGCTTAGCAAAGGTTGTTGGACAATAATGAAACTTATTTACAAGAAAAAGCTTTAGAAAATGAGAGGACAAACAATGCTACGCTTTCTAAATTCATTAGGTGAGAATTCTTATGAACTGACTTAAACGAAATTCAAAGGTAAGAGATAAGAAATAGTTGTCTTACCTTATAGTCCCTGTATGTATGTGGATCAACGGGTCATCTTGGGTTCAACTGTTCAACAATTTATATGGATTGTGGAATTAATTATGTGGATCATTACATATATACCGAGATAATTATATAGGTTAACAAAAGGAACAATAACTTTGAAAGTAAATTTGGTTTTCTAACTATAGATCAATACAAAACACATCTATCTACTGTGATTAATGACCGAAAGGAAAGAGATTCTCGAAAAAAAAAAGAAGCAAAAAGAGATGAAGAAATGCTCTGAATGATATATTAGTGCAAGGACAACAACTGTCATGATATGAAACCCAGAAAAGTTCTCACTCACAAGGAACCCGACGAGTGCGGGATCGACGAGCGCGGGATCGACGAGTGCGGGATCGACCTCCCGCACCTCTTCCTGCGCGGCGACGAGTGCGGGATCGACCTCCCGCACCTCTTCCTGCGCGGCGACGAGTGCGGGATCGACCTCCCGCACCTCTTCCTGTGCGGCGACCTCCCGCTCGACGAGTCCGGTTCAGGGATGGAAAGATGAAGAGGAAGAGGGGATGGGAAGAGAAGAGGAAAAAACCCAACGTTAAAATAAAAGAAAGGGTAAAATGGTACATTCACTTTCTAATCTAACCAAGGTTAAGCATTTAACCTATGGTTAACTCAATTTTTCTAACAGAGATGGATGGTAGGGGCATATTTGAATAACGGTGGATTTTTGCAGGGATAAATATGAAAAGTTGAATTTTGCAGGGATATATTTGTAATTCGACATATTTGGAGGGACATGTATGCAATTAACCCAATAAAATAATATAACTCCAAAAGTACAAGCCTGAACCTCACTACAAAAGTCTCTAAAAAATAAAACCCTCAAAAGTAACTAACAACAATAATCCAGCAGACTGTACTACTAAGCTCCAAAAGGGGTACAGCTAAACTCCAAGGACGGGTAGGGAACTAGCTCGGGACTCCCTCACCTCGATCAGCAACAGAAGGGTCAGCAACTGGAGCAGCAGGAACTGAAAAAGGGGTCCCTGGGAAAAGTCACCACGGCGGGTGTGAGAACTACATTCCACAATAGTTCTCAGTGGGTACCGCCACCAAGCCCGACGGTCTGCCCACTAAGTCTACTAGAGGCATAAGATAACAAGAAAACTGTAATAATGAAATATAAGCTGGAAAGAGTCTACAGCTATCATGCCTCTATCTACAATGCTCAAAGGGTGATACAGATAAAAATGATGCATCGACTCTAACCCAAATACTCAATCAACCCAATCACAGTGACTGCCACATGGGGTCCAGTCAAACCTGCACCCACCTATTGCCACACATCCACGAGAGGACGGGACTTATGTAGGGCGTCCGTGACTGCCAAAACTGGCCTAGCCAGAGGGATTGCGTCGACAAGTCGCGATAGCAAAGTAACAGGCCCAGCTCCGGAGCGGCACTCGAGGGGCGCGACCCCACAGAGGAAAGTATCCGCGCATCTCTGTCGAGCTCAATATGGCTCATTTGGCGACCCCACGTTGTAGAATACCGGGGATTTCGGACGGTGCACCGACCTCGCATGATGGCGTAGAGCGGAGGAAATTGTCACGAGCGTGTTCCACATATGTTTACAGATGAGTTTGGGTTGATTCGGATCAACGCGGAAGCCCCAGCTAGATTCGGAGTTTCTGGGCATTGTACGCGATAGAGGATTGGTTCCGGGAAAGCCTCGACTTCACAGTGGTGTGCAGAAATTTGGGAAACACTTGGAACAGGCGTATTTTATGATTACAGCGGAGTTCGGGAGGTTCCGGACTGACGCGGAGTACCCGAAGGCAAAAAATGAGTCGGAACTGACAGTTCTGGAGCCGGTTTTTGGAATGTGCACCCCGACTCACGGTTGAGCTTTTTTGAGGAGAAAAAGCTGTGGACATGTGTATTTTTAGATTACAGCGGGGTTCGGGAGGCTTCGGACCCGTGCGGAGGCCCCGAGGGCAAAAAGTGACTTGGAATTGGCTTATTATGGATTATTTATTTAATTTTATTAATTGTGGCTTTGTGTCTGTGGGTTATTGAAATAAATGAAAGGAAGAAAAAGTGTGAGAAATGAAATTAAGGTATGAGTTGAGATTTTTCTTCAGTGGTGCATTAATGTTTACCTACGACCCCTACTTAATTAGTATTATGGATTATTTATTTAATTTTATTAATTGTGGCTTTGAGTCTGTGGGTTATTGGAATAAATGAAAGGAAGAAAAAGAGTGAGAAATGGAATTAAGGTATGAGTTGAGATTTTTCTTCAGTGGTGCATTAATGTCTACCTACGACCCCTACTTAATTAGCCTGTTGCTAATTAATGGCCACGTCACCTTCTCCTCCTCTATAAAACAGTGGGCTTGAGTGGAAAACAGAGGAAGTGAATGAATGAAGGAAAAGTAAAGAATGAAGAAAAGTAGGAAGAAGTGGGAAAAGAAGGAGATGAAGAAGAAGAAGATGTTGATAGTGAAGGTGGGCTTGATGTGAGGACCTACTGTTAGTGGCCGAGAGGAGCCGAGCGGGGCACGCGCGCGGGCGTCGGCTGGGTATGTCGGTTGTCCTGTTTTTCTTGCGAGCTTGGTTTTCCTTTTATTTTTCTTTCTTCCTTTCGGTGGTTTTGAGTGTTGGCCCGGACTGCTTGTCCGAGGTGGCATGGGTGGCAGCTACGTTGCGGGCCGTGCGCACGCAAATGGTGGCGTGCGGCTGGCGCGACCGCTGCGCGGGCGCGTATGAGCGCCGCGCGCAGCAGGCGTCATGTTGCCGCAGGAGCGCAGCTAGGCACTGCGCAGCCTGCGGCGGGCGCGCCTGGGCGCCGCGCAGCAAGTGCGGGCGCACCAGGGCGCCGCGCTGCGTGGCAGGCGCGCCTGGGCGCCGCGCAGTAAATGCGGGCGTGCCAGGGCGCCGTGCCTTGGGGCGGCAGCGCGCAGCAATTCGGGCTGCGCGCGGGCGCGCGCGGCACTGCGGGCCGCGCGCAGCGCTGCAGGGTGCCACGCGGCTGAGCCCTCCGCCGCGCGGCTAGCCTTGGAGCCGTGCGGCGTGCGCCTTGGCTGCTAGCGGCAGCGCGCAAATGGCGCCGTGCGGCTGGCTACGCCGCGCTGAAGCCGCGCAGGCGGCGGCTTGGCGGCGCGCTGCAGCAGCTTGTGCAAGCTGTTTTCTCGCGTCGGCGAGCGGCGTATTCAACGGCCGAGGGCCGGTTTTGGCGGCAATCGCGTAGTTGGCCGTGTTTTCGCTAATTTTTGGGCTTTTTCCTCTTTTCTTGCAGATGGTGGTAGATGAGACTTGGTGGTGGCCTTGTAGAGGGTTGAGCCTTGGTATGTGCAGTGAGTGAGACTTTTTAGTGTGCTGTGAGCATGGAGTTAGAGTTGGGAGTTTTTATGTTATTGTTGGCTGTTGGATTGAGGTGGAGATAAAATGGACTGTGGTCACCTTGTAGCAGCTGATGGACTTAGCACGTGTACTTGTGTGCTGTGGATGTGTGGGGTGAGCCGTTGCGCGCCGGAATTTTTGTGCGGACTCGAGAGAATTTATTGGAGCTTCCGAGGATTTTTCCGGAATTTGCGGCACGATTTTCGAGGTTTCGTCGGTTCGGGGTTCCGGCGCTTCACCGACTTCAGCGTTGCCTACGGAATGCATTCCAGGTGGGTTGGAATTTCTCCAAAATGTGTGGAATGCCCTTTAAAGCTATTGAATGCAAGTTGATCATGTATATTATGTTTTTTCTTGTAATTAAATCTGATAGTTGTCTGGAATTTTCTGTAAAATTTATTGGAACCCCGGATTATTTTTAGTAGACTCCTGATATTATATGACACTAGGTTTCATGTTTTGCTTGCATTATAATTGCATCTGAATCGTTTTAAAAATCGGGAAAACCCGTTTTAAGGAAAATCAATGTTTTCAAAGGTGATTTTTAAATTATGAGTTGCCAAAGGTATGGCATAGGTTCAAAGTGCTTGTATACTCGTGCCGGGGGGCCGGGTGGATTTTTAGAGCATGTGTGCTGAGTTCTAGTGTCATGTGAGTTGAGCTCCTTGTGGGGATTGAGGAGATTGTTCTAGATGTGTTTTCCTGATTTAGTCTTGAGGTGGATCTCCGGCTTAGCTTGAGAGTTTGGGTGTCACGCCCCGGGGTCGAAACTGCGACCCGGGCTCGCTAACAGATCCGCCATCTGTACGGAAACTGCCGTACAGACGAAGCGTCTAACCTGCAAAAGACAGAACTACAGCTACACAGATATCAGAGCGGAAAAGAAAGTTGTAATATAAAATCTCACTACTAAAAAGCTGAAAATAAAAACAAGCTCCATCTCCCAAATACATGGTGATACAAAGGAAAATCCACCTATACATCATCTACAAATCCAAAAGGGAGAAAACTAAAACTAGAAATATAACAATACATGATCAGCTCCCACAGTTCGGGATGGTACATCTACCTCACTCTAAAGGAACAATGCCGGTAGGGAACTATCTCGTGACTCCCTGTCCTCGGTCCGTCAAGCCAGCTCGGGCAGGAACGGAAGAACAGCCTCAACAACCTGTCACCGACGGAGGGTGTGAGAACTACATCCTACAGTAGTTCTCAGTGGGTACCGTCTCCAAGAGCCACGGTCTGCCCACTAAGTCTACTAGAGGCATAAGATAATAGATAAAAGACTGTGATAAGGGTAAATAAGCTGGAAAAGTATCTACAGCTATCATGCCTCTATCTACTATGCTCAATAGGAAAAAGGACACGGATGATGGTATGCATCCACTCTCTACTGACAATATGTCACAATATTATGCTCAAAGAAAACTCTACTATGACACATGCTATGCCATTACTCTCTCAAAGTCTCCCAATCTCAATGACTGCCTCATAGGGTCCAGTCAAGCCTGCGCCAAACCTACTGCCGCACATCCCTGAGGAACGGACTTACGTAGGGCGTCCCACACGGACTATCACAAGCGAACTCTAGTGTATCAACTAGTCGCATCATCGCAGCCTCGTCAGGCTCGGCATCATCACACACACCCGGGTGGTAGCTCGAGGGGAGCGACCCCATCGAACTCAAGTGTCTCATCTATATCACTGTCTCATAAGCGGCACATGCAGGCTATAGTTCACGATCAAACAGATTGGTATCTCGATGCTAAAAGCACAACTCTGTCAGAGAACCCTCCATGACTCAAACTCACACACTGCTCACTAAAAGGAAGTACTACACAGTTGGGACCGCCGTTGTGATGACCTGGATCTCCGCAGAGCTGCTGCAGTGCGTTGGGGTGGCCATTGGAGGCCTACATGGGGTGTTGGAGGTGTTTGGGGCATAATTGGGCACAAGTGTTGGACTTCGGGCTTAAATGGATCATGTGAGTGATCGGAGGACCCCGTGGAGGGTTTAGAAGTGGTTTCGCGCGAAACGGATATTAAAATTGGGCTCCGCACGAAATTCGGGCTAAGAACACATTTCCGGGTGCCTTCGGCAATTTTTAGAGTTGGAATTTGGCAAAACGGACGTCAAATTCGGATTCAGCGCGCGAAAACGGTCAAAATGGACTACCCACTTGTCATTCTTGAGCTCAGGTTACTGTTCACCGCCGGAACAGTGTTTCCGGCGATCGCCGGCGGCGGAGAGCGGCGGCGCGGCCTCGGGCAGGCGGAGAGCGGCGGCGGGCAGGGCGCATGGGCGCGGGCAGGGCGCGCGGTCCACGCGGCCGGCGTGCACCGGAGTGGGGTGCCACGTGGCGTTTCCTTATTGGATGGCTTGCTAGGGGCGGTTCATGGAATTCCTCGGGGTGCACGGTGGACCGGTGGAAGACACGTGGCAGCACGTCATTGGTTCGGTGTTTTGAGTGTCGTGCACCGGGTGCAGCGAATACGTGGCTTGGACACGTGGCGCGCGGGGATTGGGCGCGTCACTGTGCGCGTGCAGGTGGCAGGGTGGCGCGGCAGGTGGCGTGGGCGGCTGGCGTGGCGGCCACGGCGCCGACGTGGCGCATGCGTGCGCCACGTGGCAGCCCTCCATTGGCGGGTGCCAACTGCTGCGTTGACCAGTGGAGCGCCACGCGGCGCGGGGGGAGCGGCCGGATTCGCTGTTTCGTGTTAGGGGACACGTGTCGGTGCGCGGAGCGGGTCGGACGTTGCGCGGTCCGGCCGGATCGGGTGTGCGCGGTTGGGCCGCTGGCGGGCCGGCTACTGTTTGGGCCCGGTTTCGGGGCCCGAAAGATTCGGGCGCCCGAAACCAGGGACACAGTTGGTATTATTCCAATTGTTTAGTTGGGCCTTTATATACCCCCTCCTCTCCCTCTTTCTCACCTTTTTTCGAGCTTTAGAGAGGGAATGGGAGGGAGAGCTCAATACGAAGTTTGTTCCCCTTGATGTCCTTGATCTCGTGGTGGATCCCCGGAATTTCTGGAGCTCGGCAACGGCGATATCAATTTTACAGTTCGCCTCGGTTTTCTCCCCATTTCGGCCCATTACCGTCGCAGATCAGTCAAAAATTCACTGTGAGCAAACCAGGAGGAGTTTTTGGACGATTTCTTCGACAGCGTGTTCCTAAGAGGTAAGGCTTCGATTTTTGTGTTGATCGCTTCGCTCCATTTCGCACTTTTGGCACGTTTCCCGAGACATCTTTGACCCCCATTTTTCTGTGTTGGATTCTGGACAGCACCGGCTTGTCGATTTTATATCTCAACCTAGGAGCATCGGATCAAGGCGTTTCAGGTTGATTTTGATCTACTCGTCGCGAGGAACACAGTGGTGATTTTTTTGGGATTTTTGGAAATTGTTTCGAAGGTGATAATTAAGCTTTTCTTGGACAGATTGCTACAGGAATTCTGTTGTGGAGATTTTGAGTATGCAGCGGTGTTTTATTTTTATCTTGGCCTACAGGTATCAGATCTGGGCGTTTAAACAGTCGTTTTGGGGCTACTCTTCGCGAGGAACGCGACCGTGAATTTTCTGGATTTTCTTGAGGACTGGACAGAGGTGATATTTAGCCATTTTTGGGGCTGATTTTGGACAGTAGGAAATTGTGCAATTTTGGGATTAATTGTGCGATTGTTCTGTGCAGTGAGACACAGTTTTTGGTGGATTGCTGTGTTAGAGGACAGCGGGCAGCGAGAGGTCTCTTTTGGTGTTGTGCGCGCTTTTCGAGGTGGGTGGTTGTTGCATGCCTCAACATCTGACTTACTCACTAAGTTTATTAGAGAACCCCACTATTGAGCATATTGATTGATTATCATGCATGATTGCCTGATATAAATGTGAGCCTAATATCTGAGATTAATTTTGTTGATATAGCATGTTGGGGATATTATTGGGATAATATTGCTGTTGGAACATGATCATTGGAATAATTTAATAGTGATAATTAACATGCGATATTAGCACCTAGATTTTATGAAAGTGGATTAAATGGATTAATTGTGGGGACATAGTGACATATCTATGTGCGGGTGCCACTTTGGGATTTATTATGGATCAGGGATTATTTACATGTGTAGTTGACTGATGATTTTAGCATGATTGTTATATTTATGTGGATATTATTAATTATTACACATGTAAAACTGTTATTTGACATTCTCTCTCTTTCACATTGCTTGAGGACTTTTGCATGCTTATTTGGACATCTAGATAGGCCACCATTTGATTGCTACACTATCATATTGGGATTTGACTTAGGAGAAACCATGATTGCTTTCTTTCTCCTTTTTATTTAGACTTTTGAGTCATGTTGCTCGGGTTCGAGCAGAGGTTTGGGATAGTGTAGCCGGGACCTGAGGGTCAGTGACAGGGTGTACTTGATATTGGATTATGGGTTATTGCGGCAACCGCGGACAGTAGGCGGTTGACCGGATCTTGATTATTTTACCCAATTGCGGGTTGTGGGTTATTGCGGTGACCGCGGACTTTGGGCGGTTGACCGGATGTTTACTATTGCATCAGATCGGGGTTTCACTAGTGGACGGAGTTTTCCACTTTGATCATAGTCATGATCCAGTCCTGCTATTGTGAGACATTGGTTACAGAGATACTTTACTCGTGTGGGTCGCTCCCCTCGAGTGCCACTCCGGAGTAGGCTTTAGACCGTGTTGGGTTCCGGTCAGACCGTGTTGGGTTCCGGTCATTTGGACAGTGGAGATACTGAGTTCTTGAGTTCGACAGCAGAGCAGGCAGTACCAGTTTTACTGGTGGCACTAGATTGGGTCTATTTGGTCATATACTGTTTCCTGATGCATTCATACCGTCATTTCCTTCGGTATTGCATTTAGAGGCATACTTGTTGTGGTTTCCCCTTTTATTCAGTAGTTCTGTTTACAGCTTTACCACTTGCCCCTTTTCTTGCCTCTAGTAGACTTAGTGGGTACGCTGGAGCTTGAGGCTTTACCCACAGGGGGAGGCTACTGGTTTACTAGTGGTTCTCACCCCCATTGTTGTTTCCCTTTATTTTTCTTCCCCCCTGTTTTGCAGAGTCCTCTTCGGGAGTTGCTGATCTTTGGTCGTTGTCCGAGGCGAGGGAGTCACGAGCTAGATCTTTACCACCCGAGGAGTGTAGCTGTATCCCCTGGTTGGAGATTCCTGGTAGCTGTTGGCTGGTTTTTACTGTTTTCTTTGGAGAGAGATCTTTTGTATTTGGAGAGACTGATGTTGAGACTGATGTACTATAGTTTTAGTTTATCTCCTTTTATAGTTGAGAGATGCTGTACTGAGGACATTGTATGATGATTATCTGTATTTGAGGAGATGGATATTGTACTTTATTTCATGTTGTACAGTGATTGGATTTTATTTTACAGCATTTTATTTCAGCTCTGATATTTGTGTAGCTATAGTACTATCTTTTGCAGGTTAGACGCTTCGCCTATGCGGGTTTTAGCATAGGTGGCGGATCTGTTGGCGAGCCCGGGTCGCAGTTTCGACCCCGGGGCGTGACAGATTAGGTTGGTATCAGAGCTTAGGGATAGGTCAGCTGGGACTGTAGAAACCCTAGGCTTATGGTTGGACCCTAGGATGACTTCGTGAGAGTCGTGATTTTTAGCGAGAGTTCTGATTGAGTTTTATACCTCTTCCGAGTGATGGGATGGGTGATTGGCATGTTTATTCTCCTAAGCAATTATGTTGGCTGCAGACAACATAATGCGGCGGAACGGTTGACATGCTCTAGACTCTCGCCGGATTGGGTCGAGTTTTGTTTTGTGCTGTGGTGCAGTTGGTCGTGGTGAGCGGGGTCTCCCCGACGCGTTGTGCGGATTGGTGTGCACTCGTCGCAGCGGTGGAGCTCGAGCGGATTGTTTTGGGCCGGATACCCAGATGGAGGTTAGAGAGCTTCAGGCCCCGATGGCAGGATTGTCAGAGGTATATCAGCGGCAGAGTGAGCCGCTGGTCTGGGTGACACTGTCACGCCCCGGATCGAAACTGCGATCCGGGCCCGCCAACAGATCCGCCGTCCCTACGGGAAGCCCCGTAGAAACATAGCGTCTAACCTGCAAATGAGCATCTATACTATACAGATATCAGAGCTGAAGCGAAAATACTGAACTGAAATAAAACAACTCTAGGTATAAGTACAGACCAAGTCCTCACATAAATA
The DNA here is from genome assembly GCA_029168755.2 of Tillandsia fasciculata. Classification (NCBI taxonomy): domain Eukaryota; kingdom Viridiplantae; phylum Streptophyta; class Magnoliopsida; order Poales; family Bromeliaceae; genus Tillandsia; species Tillandsia fasciculata. Next base: position 15,729,871 of record CM054933.1, on the reverse strand, counting down.
CATAAGTCGCTCCAAAATAGAAAAAGTACAACTCGATCCTCACTACAAGATCACTCGACACAACTCTCAAAAGGTGAGGGTACAGCTACTCTCAGGAGACACCTGGTAGGGATCTAACTCGCGACTCCCTTACCTCGATCAGCTGGATCAGCCACCTGTGCAGCAGGAACAGGAGTAGAGGTCCCTGGGGGAAAATGCACCACGACGGGTGTGAGAACTACATCCCCAAGTAGTTCTCAGTGGGTGCCGCCAACAAGACCGACGGTCTGCCCACTAAGTCCACTAGAGGCATAAAGTACAAATGCAACACTGGAAAGAAATGCTGATGAAGTAACTCTACAGCTACTATGCCTCTAACTAGATGCTCAAGGGGTGAAACAGAAGAAGACTGGTACCACTACTGACTCTCAACTCAAATCACCCAATCTACAATGACTGCCACATCGGGTCCAGTCAAACCTGCGCCAACCTACTGCCGTTACGTCCCGAAGGAGCGGCCTTACGTAGGGTGTCCGTGGCTGCCAAAAAGGACCCAGCCAGAGGGACTGCATCGACAAAACCGCAATAGCAAGTAACCCGCCTAACTCCGGAGTGGCACTCGAGGGGCGCGACCCCACCGAGTAAAGTATCTGCGCATCTATGTCGAGCTCCATGTGGCCCATGCAGGCTATAATCCAAATCCACGATCAACAAGATCGACTGTAACCAACGAACCCTGTCTCACTCACTGGCTGGAACACAACACAGCCGAGACCCACTGTCACTCAGACAACTCCCAAAGACACTCTGATCAATAAACTGACTATCAAACTCCACTCGGTCCCCCGACACGAGTGTCAATGCACCCCACAACAACCCGACCCCTCGGCCCCTCTATCTGGGCGAGGCAGAATCTATGTCTCAAAGGAAACAATAATGATAGTGTGAGTGTCTAAAACAATAGAGTAACCTAGCCCAGGTTGAAGGTTTCTATTAGTCTGGTTAAACATGCTGCATATGACAGTGGTGCTAGGTCAAGTCCAATAATAGCAATAAATAAAGGTGTGGAGAATCATGATAAGGTATATCTGCCAACTGACCCCATAAACAATCCCAACTCATGCTCTCTAACATGCTACACCGAAAATAAAACCATACATGTATAACCCTATACAACTAGAATTAGAGAACAGATCGTAATTCCTGAAAGCGAGGCCACCCACCTGATCAGTCGCACTGTCAAAAGTCCTACAGCTGATAATACCAAAGATGGCAGCTACACAGAGTCCACTGGGTCCAGCACAGTCCACACTGCTCCTGGGTACAAAAACCGAACTGTCGTTATGCAATAATCCTCCCAAAACTGTCGGATTTAATATACATTAATTCAGCTGCGAAGGTGGGCAAAAGTCACCTGCTGGAAGTCCTCAGAAAAAATCCGAATAAAATATGCCCGCGATCTACGCGTTGATAGCTTCGAAACGACTACCTGCACGTTCAAATCCGAGTTTTCTATGCTGAGAAATAAATCCGGCAAGAAAATAACCTCCAACACAACTGTAGAAATTTCCCCAGATAAACATTCGGGAAGAAGGAAGGTTCTCACCTTCGAGACAACCTCCTAAAATCTTGAGAAAAAACCAGGGGATTCCTCGCGACGAGTAGATGAATTTAGCATCTTGAATCACCCCGATCCGATGTCGGTACGCGAAGATATGGCCGAAACACTGTGTCGCTGTCCAAAAATCCGCAAAGAAAAAGAGGCAACAGAAAGCTCAAATACCTCTAAAATCCAAAAAGAATCTGAGCAAACTTTGAATATCAAAGTAAGAGTCCTACCTGTCGTGAGTCTAACGGCGCAAAAATCGTCGAAATCGGGTGTCAGAGGAAACCGGGAGAGTCTGCGCACCGAGAAGACGCAAAACGGGTTATAAAGAACGAAAGCGCGCCGCGCCGGAAAATGGCCAACCTCGGAAACCGTGCACCACCAAAAATCCGGCAAGCTACAGTTGGATAGAGCTCTGGCAGAGGAACAATTCTCCTTAAGGGTCCATTGCGAAATTCCCACAGAAAAGAGGTGAAAATGGGGGTTAACCACAGTTAAATAGCCTTTAAAGGCTTAACGGGTTCAAATATAAAATCCATTAACCCGGGATGGATCCGGCGTGGCCCGGGTCGGACCAGCCGCCGTCCGACGCGCCCGGACGCCCGCCACGTACCCCCAAAACAGGGGACAGCCGTGCGGGCCTCCGCGCGCGCGCCGCGTGCCCCCCCTGCTACAGCGGCGGGGCGACGCGGGTGGCGACGCGTGGCGCAATGCCACGCGTCGGCCGCTCCGCCGCCCCCGCTCACCGCTGAAGGGCCCCGTGGGCCGGGAGCACAAAGGCCCGCCAATACCCGGGCGCCACGCGTCCTGCGCCCGGTCCACGCGCCGCTCCGCACTTTTCCTTGGACCGAGCCGCGTGCACCCGCCAATCCCGCTGTGCCACGTGGCCCGCCCCGCGGTCCATGCACCCGCGCGCCTTTCCCGTGGACCGAGCGGCGTGGGCCGGCCAATAAAAAGCCGCCACGTGGCACAGGCCGGTCCACGGTCACTCCCATGCACCCGTTTTTCCCCCAAAACTTCCGGTAGCCCGTTTTTGGTCATCCGGACTCCAAATTTGGCAAACAAATAGCCGTTTTCAAGTGTTTTTCCGTGCTGAATCCAATTCTAACATCTGTTTGGCCAAAATCCTTCCCAAAATTTCGGCAACCACAGCCGAAGGCCAAACCAGTAAAAGATACATCCCAGGTCCAACAGTAGCACCTCTTTGATGCACCTTGGGCCAGATACACCAACAATAGGTGTTCTAAACTGTAGATTCAGTCGGAAAACTGTACGGGGTTTACGGTCTCCACATCCTCCCCCACTAAAAGGAAGTTTCGTCCTTGAAACAAAAGGAAAGTAAACCTGCGTACCTCAATCAGGAATCTCGAACAGGGAAGGGTAGGTATCCCGCATCACCGTCTCCAGCTCCTGTTACGGCTTTTTGGTGTTGGCATATTTCGTGAGTCAAGTCAGTGAGTTGAGTCGGAGTCTTAAAGGGATCAAATTGTCAATCAGCAATCAAAAACTTAGAGAAGATTCAACAAGAGCTCAAGTTGACACTCAATGTCTTGAGTCTTGAAGATTGAAGATGAAGAATTGTGGATCAGTTACATCAATCTCAAGAAGAAAGTATTCAAAAGGATCAGGTATGTTTAACTAAATAATTTTGGTGATCCGAATACTTTCTTATAGTGTAGAAACACTTGGATGAATTTTTAATTGCATAAAAATCAAAAACTGGACATGGGACATGTTCAGGATCCGGATCAGATCTTCCAATCCGGATCCCGAAGGGTATTGTTCATTGGCAAATCCAATCCGGATCCAGGCCATTCCGATCCGGATCCCGAACATGGATTTTGCTGAATTCATGAACGATCCGGATCGGGCCTTGCAATCCGGATCCCGAACCCTTGGTTTTCTGGAATCGTCAATCTCGTTACGACGATCCGGATCGCAGTAAATCCGATCCGGATCGCCGTCCTGAAAAATTCCAGATAAGGTATGTTTTTGATTCTTATCTCTTTCCAAAGGTTTCTAAACTATAAATAGACATTTAGGGTTTCTCAAAAACGTGGGAGCATACCGATCATTTATAAAACACTTGAGAGCAACCCTAGAGGCTAGGTTTTTATCGTTCTTCTTTATAGCCTCTTTTAGGTCAATTCGATGGTTCTTTCAAGAACATATCTTTTGTCGAATTGATCTAATCTTTGCTTAGAGATTTCTCCCATGGATCTTCATTGATAATCTAAGCAAAGGATCACCATCGAAGCCAATATTCTTACCGGCTGAGTTTGCGTCGTGGATTCGACGTGGCATCGTGGATTCGGTGTGCTGAAGGCGTTTCGTGGATTCGAAACGTGTGCTCGTGGATTCGAGTGGCGTTCGTGGATTCGAACGTGTGCAGTGGACGTGCAAACGGTGGAGCGCAAGGTCCGAAGAAATTGAAGGAGGGGTTAAATCCGTGGAGACGGTAATCACCTTGTTATTCTTCGTTTCTTAGTGGATTGTTATTGCGTGGACATCCAACCGGTCAGCGCAAGGTCCGAAGAAGTTGAAGGAGGGGTCGAGTCCGTGGAGTCGGTAATCACCTTGTTATTCTTCATTTCTTAGTGGATTGTTATTGCGTGTTGGTCCCGTGGTTTTTCTCCTGGATTGGAGTTTCCACGTAAATCTCGGTGTGTTGATTTTTATTTTCCGCATTGTTTTTTATTTTTGCACTGAGATTGGTTTTTATAATATTACACCTATTCACCCCCCTCTAGGTGTTTGATAGTACCTATTTAGATCCTTGTGGATCCTAAAAACTCTACAATTGGTATCAGAGCGGGTTTTAGGTTTATCTATCATGATGGGTGAAAGTGGTAATATTTTTAGACCTCCTCTTTTTGATGGGACCAATTATGCATATTGGAAAGTGCGGATGAGAGCTTTTCTCATCTCTATTGATGAGCGGGTATGGCAAACCGTTGAATACGGTTGGGTGCATCCGGTTGAGGAAGTAGGAAATTCTACTACCCCAAAACCTCGCTCTAGATGGTCTAAAGAGGAAATCGAAAGATCTTCTTACAATGGGAAAGGTATGAACGCTTTATATAATTCTCTTTCCTCGACTGAGTTTACAAGAATTTCCGCGTGTGAAACCGCGAAGGAAATTTGGGATATTCTCAAAATTACACATGAGGGTACTAATCTTGTAAAAATTCAAAAGCTCCAGATGCTTACAAGTCAATTTGACTCTATTCATATGGAAGAGCATGAATTGTTTACAGATTATTACACTAGACTTCAAGATGTAATTAATACATGTGCTAATTTAGGAGAAAAGATCCCGGAGTCGAAAATTGTAAGAAAGATTCTTCGGACTCTTCCGGAACGGTTTAGGGCAAAGGTTACCGCCATTGAAACCGTTAGTCATCCGGATGAGATGAGTGTAGAGGAATTAGTAGGTGCTTTACAAACTTATGAGATGACTTTTCCTACTAATCAAATTTCTTCCAAGTCTTCTTCTAAGCTTACAGGTATTGCATTCAAATCAACAAAGGAAGAAGATAGCGAATCAAGTTCCGACGATGAAATCTCTCTTGCCGATTTTGAAGAACAATTGGCGCGGATCACAAAGAAATTTCGTCGGAAATTTTGGAAGAATCGAACCGATGGATCTTCATCCACGAAACCATCTAAAGGATCATCGGGTTCTAAATCCTCTAAACTCAAAGGCGTTGCAAAACCTTCTAAAGAAAAAGAAAAAGATGATTTCGAAGGGGAAATCCGATGCTATCGATGCAAAGGCTACGGCCATATTTCAACGGATTGTCCTTCTAAGAAATCATACAAAAAGAAGGCTTTGCAAGCAAAAACTTGGGACGATTCTAGTTTCGATGAATCGACCTCAAGTGAAGAGGAAAAAGAAAAAATTGTTGCTTTTCATGCCTCTCAAATTCCCTCTTCTAATTTGTGTTTATCATCTTTAGTCACTGACTCTATTCCTTTGATTTTGCATGAAACATCAACATCCGGAGGAGAGTCATCAAGTGAGGGGGAGTCGGACGAAGAAGAACTCGTTGAGGCATACCAACAACTTCTTGCGGAATCAAAGAAGATGGCCAAACTTAACAAGAAGTTGAGGAAGCAACGACTTGAAGTTCAAGACGAGAATCAAGCTTTAAAGATCAAACTTCATGATCTCGAGGAGGAACATGGACGGTTATTGGATAACAATAAAATCCTCCAAGAAAAGCTAAACCAATCGGAGATGAACGCAAAATCATATATGGACAAGATTGGTTTTCTTGAAAAGCAGTTTGAGGAGATTCATGTCACCAACCAAGCTTTGACCAAGCAAGTTCATGAACTTAAATCCGACATACAAAGGCTTTCAACCGGTTCCAAGAAACTTAATTGTATGTCCGGATTAGGTCAAGCAAGCAAGGTTGGTTTGGGATTTAAAAAGGACCAAACTGTGCATGCTTCAAGTTCCACAATGAAATTGAAAGGAAGAACTTGTCACCTATGTGGACTTGAAGGACATTTGGTGAAGAATTGCCCGAAAAAGAGAAAGAAAAATCTTCGGCAACTTCATCTACGGAGCGGACTCAACGGAATCAAAAGACACATCAAGTCAAAGGAGTTCACTCAACCCACCAAAGGTCCGAGCCACAACATCAATCATACAAGTGGATTATTGCGAGGCAAAGACCTAAGGTGGATCAACAGTCAAAGCGGACAACCCCCGGCCACAACGAATCAAGACAACCCAAAATCCAGCGATTTTGGATTCGGAAAGGTGATATCTTTCCTTGTCTTAAGTTCTAAATAGCTTATGACTGTATGTAATGCTTTGATTGGTTTTCCCTTCATATTTTTCTTAATCTTTGCATTACATGTTTTTCAATGCTCTTTGTTTTTATACTTTGTTTTTGAACAAAAGGGTTTTTAACGAACAAGTGCATTGAATAAAAAGGGCTTCACGTTCATTCACTCCAAATTAATTTTATATGGATTATCAACTTTACTCCATAATCATAATCTTGAAGATACTTCATTATAGGAGTTTTTGATAGTTATAAGCATCAAATTTTAGAAATCATGTGTGATCTTTAGATGCTTAATCTATCTCGGTTATTTGAATTTTTGACATTGAGCATAAATCATAATTGACTTTAATTGCATCCTTTACGCATTTAGAAATCTATTATGCTTTTGATATCATAATATTTCAATGTTGCAATGATCATTTATGTTAATTAAATCATCTTTTAAGTGATCAAAGTCAATTTCTCTCTCAATGATCTCTTGGTATAGTCATTATCTTATTTGATTGCTTAGTCGAGTATGAATGCGAGATCAATTTTTGGTTGAATACCTTATATATTAAATAATTGATAGCCAATTGAGGGGGAGTCAAAGAAAAGTAAAATGCTCAAAAGATGTGGAAAGAGTTACATCCCAATGAGGAGTGTGAAAACTACCACCACATGGAGGAAAAAGAAGAAAGAAAAAGATACCCCATGTATGCAAAGCAAATTTTTGTGTTTAAAAATGTTGATGAAATGCATAATGAAATACTTGACTCAGTCATATTTCATGGTTGGTATAAGGTGGGATTTTTGATAAAAGATGCTCAAAGAGCCACTCCTTCAACAGATTGTCTAGATATATTATCTAACTTATCGGGATTTCAAACATCTATTGATCTTTGTATTTCATTTTCTTTACCAAAATTGATGATTTGATAAAGGCATTACGCATAAGATCAGGTTAGATGTAATTGAAAGTGTTCAACTTTAAGAGTTTTAATTTTCATAAATTTTCGTTTCATTTTTGAGTATTTTTGATAGATTTGGTATAATCTATTTCTTGTTGCATGAAACGGTGACTTTTGTTTAAAGTTGATGCGCTAAAGTGCTTACATACTCTTTCTGGTTTTATTTTTCTAAATTATTCTAATGAAAGAAATATGGATTGAATGACATCTCTGTGAATTCATTGTTCTTCAAAGCACTTAAATGGATTTCTTGATGGAATACAAATCGGTATTTGAAAAGTTTCCAAAATCTGGATTTGTTTCAAGAAATTATTTGATTTTTGCTTTCAGGTACCGGTACGCAATCTGCATTTTTGTTATATACCGGAACTGAGCTTTTATCTCTCTTTCTCTATGAACTAATGTTGTTATATTTGATGTCTAGTATGTTCACTGTTTGACAATTTGTGACAAAAAGGGGGAGAAGAGAAATGAGGACGGAGATGAGATCATCAAGAGAGTACAAACGAAAATGAAAAAATGGGGGAGAACGGAAAATGATGATCGTATCACAAAGGGGGAGAACATAGATGCTCAAGAACATGGAGAACATGGAGAACATGTTAGAGATGCTCAAGATAGGGGGAGATAAAGAAAAGATTAAAAGAGCCGAAAAACAAAAGAACCAAAAGGACGAATCAAATGTAGGATTTTAATTTCTAACGACTAACGTTTGATTTTGGTTGGAGTTTTGTTTTGCAGGAATTACATCACTTTAAGACTTCAAGTCCTAAGTCATAGAGTATGTTCTAGGACTGTTTGGTTCAAATGTAATTTTGTATTTATTGGATCTTTCACGCAAAGAAAATCAATGTTTTGGTGATGACATTGAATTTCGAATTTTTTGGTTTAAGATGAGTGACTTGAGCGTTTTTATGTATTTTTGGGTTTTGTCACGAAATTGCCAAAGGGGGAGATTGTTACGGCTTTTTGGTGTTGGCATATTTCGTGAGTCAAGTCAGTGAGTTGAGTCGGAGTCTTAAAGGGATCAAATTGTCAATCAGCAATCAAAGACTTAGAGAAGATTCAACAAGAGCTCAAGTTGACACTCAGTGTCTTGAGTCTTGAAGATTGAAGATGAAGAATTGTGGATCAGTTACATCAATCTCAAGAAGAAAGTATTCAAAAGGATCAGGTATGTTTAACTAAATAATTTTGGTGATCCGAATACTTTCTTATAGTGTAGAAACACTTGGATGAATTTTTAATTGCATAAAAATCAAAAACTGGACATGGGACATGTTCAGGATCCGGATCAGATCTTCCAATCCGGATCCCGAAGGGTATTGTTCATTGGCAAATCCAATCCGGATCCAAGCCATTCCGATCCGGATCCCGAACATGGATTTTGCTGAATTGCATGAACGATCCGGATCGGGCCTTGCAATCCGGATCCCGAACCCTTGGTTTTCTGGAATCGTCAATCTCGTTACGACGATCCGGATCGCAGTAATCCGATCCGGATCGCCGTCCTGAAAAATTCCAGATAAGGTATGTTTTTGATTCTTATCTCTTTCCAAAGGTTTCTAAACTATAAATAGACATTTAGGGTTTCTCAAAAACGTGGGAGCTATACCGATCATTTTATAAAACACTTGAGAGCAACCCTAGAGGCTAGGTTTTTATCGTTCTTCTTTATAGCCTCTTTTAGGTCAATTCGATGGTTCTTTCAAGAACATATCTTTTGTCGAATTGATCTAATCTTTGCTTAGAGATTTCTCCCATGGATCTTCATTGATAATCTAAGCAAAGGATCACCATCGAAGCCAATATTCTTACCGGCTGAGTTTGCGTCGTGGATTCGACGTGGCATCGTGGATTCGGTGTGCTAAAGGCGTTTCGTGGATTCGAAACGTGTGCTCGTGGATTCGAGTGGCGTTCGTGGATTCGAACGTGTGCAGTGGACGTGCAAACGTTGGAGCGCAAGGTCCGAAGAAATTGAAGGAGGGGTTAAATCCGTGGAGACGGTAATCACCTTGTTATTCTTCGTTTCTTAGTGGATTGTCATTGCGTGGACATCCAACCGGTCAGCGCAAGGTCCGAAGAAGTTGAAGGAGGGGTCGAGTCCGTGGAGTCGGTAATCACCTTGTTATTCTTCATTTCTTAGTGGATTGTTATTGCGTGTTGGTCCCGTGGTTTTTCTCCTGGATTGGAGTTTCCACGTAAATCTCGGTGTGTTGATTTTTATTTTCCGCATTATTTTTTATTTTTGCACTGAGATTGGTTTTTATAATATTACACCTATTCACCCCCCTCTAGGTGTTTGATAGTACCTATTTAGATCCTTGTGGATCCTTAAAAACTCTACAGCTCCCATGTAGCCTCTCGCTCACCATGGTTGCTCCACTGGATCTTCACAAATGGGATGGCCCGGTTGCGCAATTCTCTCACCTCACGAGCCAGAATTCGCAACGGCCGCTCCTCGTAACCAAGATCCTCGCCTATCTCTAGAGAAGTGAAGTCGATAACATGCGAAGGGTCGAAGACGTATCTCCTCAGAGCGGAGACATGAAAAACATCATGGACTCCGGCCAGGCGCGGTGGAAGTGCAACTCTATAGGCCACAGGGCCAATCCTCTCCAGTACCTCGAAGGGTCCAATAAAGCGAGGACTAAGCTTTCCCCGAACTCCAAATCTCTTGACCCCTTTCGAAGGCGAAACCTTCAAAAAGACATGATCCCCAATCTGGAACTCAAGATCTCGCCGCCGATGATCAGTGTAGCTCCTCTGACGACTCTGGGCTGTCTCAAGATGTCGGCGAACTAATCTGACTTTCTCCTCTGCCTCCAACAATAAATCCGGTCCCAAAGTCTTCCTTTCACCCACGTCACTCCAATATAAGGGCGACCGACACTTGCGTCCATACAACGCCTCAAACGGAGCCATTTGGATGCTCGCTTGATAGCTGTTGTTGTACGCAAACTCGACCAATGCTAAGTGCCGATACCACCCTCCTCCGAAATCCATAACGCACGCTCTAAGCATATCCTCCACGGTCTGTATGGTGCGCTCCGACTGCCCATCGGTCTGTGGGTGAAATGCTGTGCTGAAACGGAGCTGGGTCCCCAAAGCTGACTGTAGACTCGTCCAGAAACGTGACACAAACCTCGGGTCCCTGTCTGATACAATCGAGGCGGGTATACCGTGCAACCTCACCACCTCATCCAAATATAGCTGTGCAAAACGGTCCAATGGCCAGGTCATCTGAACAGGAAAAAAGTGAGCAGACTTGGTGAGTCTATCCACGATAACCCAAATCGCGTCGGCTCCACTCTGCGCCCTCGGTAATCCAACTACAAAGTCCATGGTGATGTGGTCCCATTTCCACTCGGGAATTGGAAGACTTTGCAACTTGCCAGCCGGTACTCGATGTTCTGCCTTCACTTGCTGACAAGTTAAACACTGAGCCACGAATCTGCCAATATCCCGCTTCATTCCAGTCCACCAAAAGTGTGCCTTGAGGTCCCTATACATCTTAGTACCTCCAGGGTGGACGGTATAAGGCGTATAGTGAGCCTCTCTCAAAATCTGATCCCTGATCTCCGAATCTGTAGGCACACACACTCGGTCCCTGTACCGCAGTACTCCCGAGCTATCCACTGAAAAATTCCCTGTCTGATCAACCTGAATCTGCGATCTAATCCTCGTCAAGTAGGGGTCCTCACTCTGTGCCTCACCAATCCTGTCCAACAGAGTGGGCTGCAAGACCATGGACAAGAGTCTAGCAGAGACCCCAGGGGACACTACTTCTATCTGTAGACGCCTCAACTGCTCCACAAGTGGTGCCTGCTGAGTAATCATCATGCTCAAGCTCTGTGCTGATCTCCTGCTCAAGGCGTCTGCAACCACATTGGCCTTGCCGGGGTGATAAAGGATACTCAAATCATAATCCTTTAACAGTTCTAACCACCGGCGTTGCCGCAAGTTTAGCTCCTTTTGAGTAAATAGATACTTTAAGCTCTTGTGGTCTGTATAAATCTCACAGTGCTCCCCGTAGAGATAATGCCGCCATAACTTCAGGGCGAACACCACAGCGGCAAGCTCCAAATCGTGAGTAGGGTAATTCTTCTCATAATCCTTTAATTGCCGTGAAGCATAGGCAATTACCCTACCATGCTGCATCAGGACACAACCCAAACCGCTGTGCGAGGCATCACTATAAATCACAAATCCGTCGCCCATCACGGGTAGAGCTAGAACTGGTGCTGAGATCAATCTCTTCTTAAGCTCCTCAAAGCTCTCTTGGCACCGCTCAGACCAAATAAACTTCACCCCCTTTCTCGTCAAGCTGGTCAGGGGCGTAGAGAGCTTCGCAAAACCCTCTACAAATCGACGGTAATAACCTGCTAATCCAAGAAAACTACGGACCTCGGTAACCGTCGTCGGTCTAGGCCAATCCCGAACTGCATCAATCTTCGTCGGGTCCACTGCCACCCCAGCGGCTGATATAACGTGGCCTAGAAAAGCAACCTCCCGAAGCCAAAATGCACACTTTTTTAGCTTGGCAAACAGCTTCTTCTCTCGCAAGAGCTGTAGCACGATCCTCAAATGCTCCTCATGCTCTACCTCACTCCGGGAGTAGACCAAAATGTCGTCTATGAATACAACGACAAATCGATCCAAGTACGGCTGAAACACCCGGTTCATTAAATCCATGAATGCAGCAGGGGCATTAGTTAGTCCAAAAGGCATGACTGTAAACTCATAATGCCCATACCGGGTTCTAAAAGCCGTCTTGGGGATGTCCTCAGCCCTCACCCTCAACTGGTGGTAACCTGACTGAAGATCCAGCTTTGAGAACACTGATGCACCCTGCAACTGATCAAACAGATCATCAATCCGTGGTAGCGGGTACTTGTTCCGGATGGTCACCTTATTTAGCTCACGGTAATCCACGCACAAGCGAAGTGATCCATCCTTCTTCTTCACGAATAAAACTGGCGCTCCCCACGGAGATACACTAGGTCTCACAAATCCCACGTCCATCAAATCCTGCAACTGAGCCTTCAATTCCCTCAATTCAGCTGGGGCCATCCTATAAGGTGCCTTTGAGATTGGTGTGGTCCCTGGTACCACATCAATCACAAACTCAACCTCCCTCTCCGGCGGCAAAGTCGATAGCTCAGAGGGAAACACATCTGGGAACTCGCGGACGATAGGGATATCCTCGAGTCCCGGTGCCGCCGTAGGCACCTCTACGACCGTCGCCAGGAAAGCGATACAGCCCCTACTCATCATCCGCCGAGCTCTCGATGACGAGATAGTCATCGCAAACAGGGTACTCTGACAGCCTCTAAATACGAACTCCTCCTGCCCTGGCTCACGAAGAGTCACAGTCCTCTCCCTGCAATCTATAGTGGCGCAATATCGAGATAACCAGTCCATCCCAAGTACAATGTCGAAATCCCGGAGCTGCCGCAGCACGAGCAAGTCTGCCGGCAGAATCCAGGGTCCCAACTGTACAGGGCACTCCCTACAATACTCCACAACATGCAGAACATGGTCTGGAATCTGAACCTCTAATGCATGTGATAAAGATGCTACCTCTATACCATGTAGGGATGCGAAATCTCTACTAATGAATGAATGCGATGCGCCCGTATCAAAAAGAGCTCGAGTATGAACTGCGGAAATCAAAATGATACCTGCGACGACATGCTCCGCGGCTGTAGTATCCTCCACTTGTGCCGCATAAACTCGCCCACTCGGTGGTGGTGGTCGTCGATCTGGCTGTCGAGAGGAAGATGAAGCATGATCAGGCCTACCATAGGCCACAGAAGGCCCAGCTGACTGGTACGGAACAGTAGGTGCCGAAGCCGAGGAAGGAGCTGGAGGACCTGCTCTGGGGCACGCTCTCTGGAAATGACCAGTCTGTCCACATCGGAAGCAACGGCCCTGACTCTGGGAACACTGAGGCGGTGAGTGTGGCCCTCCACAAATGACGCACCGGTCTGATCGTGGCTGTCGTCGAGGCTGCTGCTGCTGCTGCGACTGCTGCTGCTGAGAGGACTGCTGCCGAGATGGTCGACGCTGCTGCTGCCACGGACGGGGTGCTCCAGATCTCTGGCGCCCCTGATGCCCACGACCCTGCGAATGAGGTCGCGGAGGTCTCGGGGGTCCCTGTCCACCTGACTGCCCCTCATCCACTGGTGCTGGGCGCTTTGCCCCCGGAGTCACTGCTGGGGCTGGCGCCACCTCCGCCATCACTGTCTCTCCAGACTCAACATATAATGCCTGCTCCATCGAAGCCTCAAGAGTCTGCGATCTGCTGGAACGAACATGCTGATAAATATCCCGGTGCAACCTTCGCTCAAACATGTAAATCTGATGTGCCTCGTCCCTGGCCACGTGAGGCATACTAGCCAACAGTTGGTTAAATTCAGCTATGTACACCTGCACGGGCCGATCCCCCTGACGAAGAGTCCTCAGCCGCTCCTCCAGTCTCTGTCGGACACTCTCAGGGAAGAAGGCTCCCAAAAGAAGGCTGCGAAACTCCGCCCATGAGAGAAGCTGCGTCCCCGGCGGCCCAGCCGGTCGCACACGCCGCCACCACGCCTCGGCGTTGCCTTCCAGGAAATGAGAAGCCAAAAGAACCCGGAAGCGATCCTCGATAAATAAACTCTCAAAATGACGCTCCATGGCCGTGACCCAAGTCTCGGCCTCCCACGGCTCAGCTCCCATACCAGAGAAATGGGGTGGGTCCAACTGGCGAAACCTCATCAGCAACTCTACCACCACCCGCTGCTCAGCTGAAGTCAGCGATCCCGTCACCCCCGATGCTGGTCTGCAAGGAACCGGCTCAACGGAAACTGCCGGTGCTGGAGGAACAACAGGGGGTGCCACAACTGGGGGAGAAGGTACAGGCGCACCCTCACGGGGTGCCGCCTCTGGCTGCGACCTCTGCTCTAACAAAGCCATCATCCTGCCCAAGGCCTCCTCCTGACGATGAGAGGTCTCCTCCTGGCGCTGGATAACCTCCGACATCTGTGCCATCTGAGCTCGGAGCTCCTGTACCTCATCCTGACGTCCTGGTCCCGAGCCCTCCTGCTCAGGCACCAAGGAAGAAGGCTGCGAACGCGTAGACATCCCGCGTCGCGGAGGCATCACTTCCCTGAGAAGGAAGAAAAGAACAGTCAGAACCTCCAAATCACACTCGACCCAATCTCGCGAAAGTCCTCAGGCATATCTCCCTTCCCGATAGCACTATGTTGTCTGCAGCCAACATAGTCGCCACGGAAGGAAGATATGTCAGTCTCTCACCCCATCCACTGGGGAGTATAAAACCCAATCAAGACTCTCGCAACAGAGTTACGACTCTCACGTAAGTCATCCTAGGGTCCAACCACAAGCCTAGGGTTTTTAAGTCCTCACTGACCTACAACCTAGGCTCTGATACCACTCTAATCTGTCACGCCCCGGATCGAAACTGTGATCCGGGCCCGCCAACAGATCCGCCGTCCCTACGGGAAGCCCCGTAGAAACGTAGCGTCTAACCTGCAAATGAGCATCTATACTATACAGATATCAGAGCTGAATGGGCCACATTGAGCTCGACATAGATGCGCAGATACTTTACTCGGTGGGGTCGCGCCCCTCGAGTGCCACTCCGGAGCTAGGCGGGTTACTTGCTATTGCGATTGTGTCGACGCAGTCCCTCTGGCTGGCCAGTTTGGCAGACACGGACACCCTACGTAAGGCCGCTCCTCCGTGGACGTAACGGCAGTAGGTAGGCGCAGGTTTGACTGGACCCGATGTGGCAGTCAGTATAGATTGGGTGATTTGAGCTGAGGGTTAGTAGTGGTACCAGTTTTCCTTCTGTTTCACCTTGAGCATCTAGTTAGAGGCATAGTAGCTGTAGAATTTTTACCAGTTTTCTTTCCAGCATTGCATCTTCTACTTTTGCCTCTAGTAGACTTAGTGGGCAGACCGTTGGACTTGTTGGCGGCACCCACTGAGAACTACTGTGGGATGTAGTTCTCACACCCGTCGTGGTGTCTTTTTCCCCAGGGACCTCTACTTCTGTTCTTACTGCACGGTTGCTGATCCTGCTAATCGAGATAAGGGAGTCGCGAGTTAGACCCCTACCAGATGTCGTTCTGAGAGTAGCTGTACCCCTCACATTTTGAGAGTTCATGTTGAGCGATCTTGTAGTGAGGATAGAGTTGTATTTTCACTTTACACTTTGAGAGACTGATGTAGTGAGGATATTTGTGTATTGAGAGCTGATATACTGATGTATTTATTGGTGATATCTCCCTTTTGGGTTATATATATTAGAGGACTTGGCATATGATGATATTTGGGAGATGGATATTGTATTATCTTCATTTGTTCAATCTTTGGATTCTAGCTTTTCAGTAGTTTTACTTTCAGCTCTGATATCTGTTTAGCTGTAGTTGATTCTTTTTGCAGGTTAGACGCTTCGTCTGTACGGCAGTTTCCGTACAGATGGCGGATCTGTTAGCGAGTCGGGTCGCAGTTCGACCCCGGGGCGTGACAGATTAGAGTGGTATCAGAGCCTAGGTTGTAGGTCATGGTGGACTTAGAAACCCTAGGCTTGTGGCTGGACCCTAGTATGACTTACGTGAGAGTCGTGACTTTTAGCGAGAGTCCTGATTGAGTTTTATACCCCTCCCAAGGGACGGGAGGAGTGATCGGCATGTTTATTCTCCTAAGTGATTATGTTGGCTGCAGACAACATAATGCTGTGGAACGGGTGACATGCTTTAGACTTTCGCTGGATTGGGTCGAATGCTTTTGTGTTCTATTTTGTGGTTTCGTCGTGGCGAGCGGTGTCTCCCCGACGCTGGGTGTTGACCCGCGTGCATCCTGTCATAGCAGTTGAGCTCGAGCGGTTGGTTTTGGGCCGGATACTTGGATTGAGGTCAGAGAATTTCAGACCCAGATGACAGGATTTTCAAAGGCTTATTAGCGGCAGAGTGAGCAGCGGGTCTTGGTGACACAGTGGTCGGAGCACTGAGTAACCCCCTCCGTGCCAACGTTTAGTGCCGAGGCACCGAGGCAGGGTGGAGAGTGACGGTAGAGGAGCTGTGGTTGAGGATTGATCTATTGAGCCAGATTTGGCGGTTGACCCACCCCGACTCATAAGATTGAGTTGGAGCCATTGGAGGCAGAGTCGTGGTTGGTGGTGATGGAGTGATCAATTAAGAGCTTCCCTGTGCTAGAGAGTTTTTGGGCAGTTGTTGAACTGCGCGCTCCAGGTTCGTGGGGCGAGGCGCCCAGGATGTGTGAGACTGGGAGAGGACTGCGCCAGGATATCCATCACTTGGTGCATTTTCGGCGAGTGCCGATGTTAGATCCAGCATTGAGCATGCTCGATGGGTTGACCGCGGATCTGTGATCGTGTCAGAGAGAGACGGAGCGCCAGGGACCAGCTCCCGGGGTAGGCGTCCAGTGCCGCCTGAGTTTGGACAGTCGAGTAAATTGGGACCCCCGGGGCTGTCATGATCCCAGTCTGAGGGTCGTGAGTCTCAGAGGAGTTAGAGACCAGGAGGTTCTCCATAGCTGATGTGTCAGCAGCAGCAGCGGGTTGATGGTGTCTTTTGTGGTGGGCCGCATTCTGCGCCGCAGTGTGACCATGGGCTGGGGCGATGTTTTTTGTGTAGACCGTCGGGACATTTTCAGGCAGATAGGGCCACGACGTCGGGGCAGACTGAGCGACGACAACTACATCGAGCGGATGAGTCTGTACCGCCTGGTGGGAGGGCGCTACGGCAGCAGACCAGGTTGTCGCCGGCATGATTTCTTTATAGCAGTTTGAGTTGAGTGTTTGATTTGGCGTTCCTGTCTGGACCGGAGGTAGATTTATTATCACGTGCACTAGAGGTACAGATTTTTGTTGGTATTGTGCAGGTGGAGGAGGCCTGTGAATTATGTCCAATGCAGCTGAGGCCGTGAGTAGTATCGGCAGACTTGTTGGAAACTGTGGCAGTTCGGTGTTTTGACCCACCGCTTGGGGATTGGTTGACATAGAACACACAGGTTTAGCGACAGTGAGAAAGGTGCTTACGGCGGCACTGGGACTCAGGGATATCTTGGTTGCCCATGAGATCCCGGGTGTGATTTCATTTGAGCTATGGTTAATGCCGCCGGTAAGGGAGATAGGGATTGCGTTTGACGTGGTTCGGGGAACCGCGCCACCCTCGACAGCACCTCAATGGATATCGCCCGTGGAGTTGAGAGGACTGATGGTGCAGTTGCAGGATCTGATGGATCGAGGGGTCTAATGGACCTAGTGCCATGCCGGTGGTACACGGGGGTGATGCCACGTTGTAGATACACGACTGTGAGGGTCCTTTTATGGTCCGAGTGTAGACAGGACCGGGTGGTATCTAGAACCTTTTGAGGGAGTTATATCCCGGCAGTTGGGGTATGATGTGAGTCCCTACTTGGAATCTGACAGCCGATGAGTTCGCCTAGATGGCATTCGGAACACGGCAAGGGCATTAGAAGAGCTTAGTGAGGCCAATGGAATAATTAATGCCCTGTTGTCTTTGTGATTTGGGAGGTGTGTGTTCCGGTTGTACCTGGACGGTTGGGAGTGGCATTCTCCAGGGATATTTGATTTATTCCTTGAGCGACGAGGAGCACTTGTGGATAGGCTACCATACCTGTGTGGATGAAGCTGTAGGCCAAGTTATTGAGGTATGAGTTTTAGCTCCAAGTGCATGCCTCCTTGGATCACCTTATTCTAGCCGTTGGGGCGGCGAGGGAACCCAACCTAATGGACGCGATTTAAGGTTGGCGGAGACCAACATTCATTCTTGAGGTGAGGAGCTTCTTAGACCCGGCAGTGCCGGAAGAGCATGGCCAATGGATAATGAGACTAATACCAGCGCCAATGTTAGTATTCTAGTGTTGGGAGATGGATTTGCGAGTTAAAGTGATGCCTCCCTTAGTGGCTGTGGAGTACCGTGGGTTGATCTTCGGTCCGCACTTTATCAGTTCCACCCTATGAGTTGTGAGGCAGGACGAACCGCTGTTTTGCAGGCAGCTTGGATCCCACAATAGGGCCTTTTAGTATGCTCTTGATTTTCAATTTTGATTGATATACCTGGGCATAGGCCATGCCTGCTGGGCTAGCAGTTTTGATTTCTTAGCATTTCTGTGCTCTACTGTGATAGGTTATGATTCAGCTTCAGTTTGTAGTTTCTGCCCTGTGGCACCAGTGGAGACTACAACTTTTGGCGTCTTGAGTGGGATTTACGCGGATTATCGTTGATGGTTCGGATTTTGACCGCGAGGTTGGGATGGCTTTTAGAACCCGGTACGGGCATTATGAGTTTACGGTTATGCCTTTTGGTTTAATTAATGCCCCAGCTACATTTATGGATATGACGAACCGGGTGTTTCAGCCGTACTTGGATCGGTTTGTCGTCGTATTCATTGACGACATTTTGTTCTACTCCCGAAGTGATATGGAGCATGAAGAGCATTTAAGGATAGTGCTACAGATCCTGCGAGAGAGGACGCTGTATGCCAAGCTTAAAAAGTGTGACTTTTGGCTTCGGGAGGTTGCTTTTCTAGGCCACGTTATATCAGCCGCAGGAGTGGCAGTGGACCCGACGAAGATTGATTTTGGCACCAGTTCTAGCACTACCTGTTGGGCGTTGGATTCGTGATTTATAGTGACGCCTCTCACGGTGGCTTGGGTTGTGTCCTGTTGCTGTATGGTAGGATAATTGCTTATGCTTCACGGCAATTAAAGGATTATGAGAAGAATTACCCTACTCATGATTTGGGGCTTACAGCTGTGGTGTTGGCACTGAAGTTATGGCGGCATTATCTCTACGGGGAGCACTGTGAGATTTACACGGACCAGCAGAGCTTAAAGTATTTGTTTATCCAAAAGGAGCTGAACTTGAGGCTACGCCGGTGGTTGGAGCTATTAAAGGACTAGGATGTGAGCATCCTTTATCATCCCGGCAAAGTCAATGTTGTAGCAGACGCTTGGAATAGGAGGTCAGCGCAGAGCTTGAGCATGTTGCTCACTCAGCAGGCATCGCTTGTGGAGCAGTTGAGGCGTCCACAATCTGAGGTAGTATCCCCTGAGGTCTCTGCTAGACTCATGCCCTTGGTCTTGCAGCCCACTCTGTTGGACAGGATTTGTGAGACACAGAGTGAGGACCCCTACTTGTTGTGGTCTGGTGCGTGTTGCACTAGTGGTTATTTCAGTTTCCCCCCCCAGCCTTGTATTGGAGTTTTTGGTTTTTCACGTCTCAGCTCAGGGGTGATGTGTTTTTCCTCACCCGTGATTGACTTGCCCTTTTGAGATCTGTGATTGTTGGGTACGAGGGACGCCCGTTGCAATTTCTGGCTCGAGAGATGAGAGAATTGCACATCGGGCCATACCGTACTTGTTGTTGTTGTTGCGGAGTAATCACGGGGAGTGAGTGGTGTTTTGAGAGCTGGAGGCGTATTGATGGATACCTACCCGTGGCATTTGTGACTCCTGATGGTCTTGATCTAGTTTCGGGGACGAAACTTTCTTTTAGTGGGGGAGGATGTGAGGTCCCGGAAAACCGCGTAGGGTTGCTGGTTGTTGGGGCAGCTTTTAGTGGCCGTTGGGAGTGTTTGTGCGCTTGTCGGGCCCGAGATAGGGATCTGCGATGCAATTTGGAATTCAGTTGCATCACTGGAGGCCTGCGTGGTGTTTCGGTGGCGTTTGCGCGCAATTTGGACACAAGTGGTGGACTTCGGGTTTAGAAAGGGATCGCATGGGTAATTGGAAGACCCGAAATCCTTGTGAGTTGGGTTACTAGTGGATTGGTAGCTCGTCGGCATATTTTGGGTGTGTTAGAGTCACCGGTGCGCGAAGAGGACGCAGAAATCGAATCCAGTGCTAAAAACCGCATAACAGGGATGTGCGGAAGTGCGGTGGTTGTACAGTTATGTGTTGGAGAGCTTTGTGTATGCTTTTTCTGTGTGTCGGAAGCCTCGGTTCGCCAAATGGACGAGAAAAATAGACTCAGGGCGAAAAACAGTGCGAAATATGCTTTTTCTGATTTTTCGGGGCTTAAATAGGAGTTTTGGTGTTGCTGGGAGTGGTGGACCGGGCTCGCGGCGGCCGGCGCACGGCCCGTGCACCGGTTGGTGCACCGCGGTGCACGGGGGAGGGCGTGCGCCCGGTGCAGGGGCGCCGCGGAGCGGCTGGCGCACGGGGGTGGACCCCCGGTGCAGCGCGGTCCACGGCCGCGCTGCACCCGGTCCGCGAGGCCGGGCGGGGCCCCGGTGCACGCGCGGTGCACCGGCGGCCATGCACCGCGCATGCGCGTGTGCGCGTGGCGCGCGCCCGCGCGTGGGCAGGGTGCGCTGGCGCGTTCTCCTCGCGCCACCTGGCCGGTCGGACGAATGCGGTCCGACCCGCCTCGCACGGGATCGGGTCCGAGGATCCGGTGTGTGAAGAGGAGTTGTTTTGAGTTATTTTTGATGGTTTTGGCTGGTTCTTGATCAAATGGAGGGCTTTTTGAGAGCTGTAAAAAAATGGAATTTTGCATTAAACCCTCTCCTAAGAGGTTTTCTCCTTCTCCAGAATTGATCAAGGGAAAATACCATCTTTTAGCATTTTTGAAGGGAGCTTGAAGTTGCTGGTTTTGGATTCAACTTCGTCGCATTTTCTTCCAGGAGGTCTCCAGGATTGTAGAAATGGAATTTTGGGATGATTCTTGCGTGGTTCTCTTCACAACTTCATGATCTACAACTTTGGTATTGAATAGGAGACCTAATTGGAGCTCTAAACCAGGTAAATTTAGCTATCTTTGTGACTCTTATTTTCTGTGGAGGATTTCGAGCAGAGATTAGTGTTTTTACTCCCCTGGGATGTATAAATGGAATTTTAAGTTGATTTTTGTTGGTAAATTTCTAGGACTTACAGAGTTCCAACTTTCGTATTTTGTGGAATTTCCAATTTGGACTCTAAGTTAGGTAAATTGAGCCATCTTTGAGATTGTGGTGTGCAGCTGAGATTTTGGATGTGGTTTTGAGCAATGCTCAGTGTTTTTGCTCCCTAGGATTGAAGAAGTGGAATTTTAAGATGATTTTTGCGAGGAATTCACCTGGACTCGGAGACCTACATTTTTCATATTGAAGGGAAAGGCTAATTCTTGCTACAAATCAGGTGAAATTCATCATCTTTGGAGCCCTTGTTTCAATTGCATGTTTGGACAGCGCCGCGGTGTTTCGGCCATAACTTCGCGTACCGATATCGGATCGAGGTGATTCAAAAGGCAAAATTCATCTACTCCTCGCGAGGAATCTCCTGGATTTTTCTCAGAATTTTCTGAGGTTTCTTCGAAGGTGAGAATCTTTCTTCTTTCCGAGTTCTTATCTGTGGAAATTTGTACAGTTATGAATGAGGTGTTCTCTTGCCGGATTTATATCTCAGCGTAGGAAACTCGGATTTGGGCGTGCAGGTATTCGTTTCGAAGCTATCGACGCGTAGATCGCAGAGATATTTTATTCGGATTTTTCCGAGGACTTTCAGCAGGTGATTTTTGCCCATCTTCGCAGCTGAAATTCTGTCTATTAATTCTGGCAGTTTTGGGGGAATGTAAGTGTAACGACAGCTCTGTTTTTGTACCCAGGAGCAGTGTGGACTGTGCTGGACCCATTGGTCTCTGTGTAGCTGCTATTTCTGGTATTATCAGCTGTGGGATTTTTGACAGTTCGACTGGTCAGGTGGGTGGCCTCGCTTTCAGGATTTACGATCTGTACACTAATTCTAGCTGTATAGGGATATACATGTGTTGTTTTACCTCCGGTATAGCATGTTAGAGAGCATGAGTTGAGATTATTTGGCTATTCAGTTTAGCATGTGTTGCTTATTATTTTTCCCCCACATTCTTATTTATCGCTATCTTTGGACTTGACCTAGCACCACTGTCATATGCAGCATGTTCAACCAGACTAGTAGAAAACTCCAACTTGGGCTAGGTTACTTTATTGCTTTAGACACTTCCACTATCATCACTATTTCATCTGGACTTAGTTTCTTCTCCGCCTAGATAGGGGGCTGAGGGGTCGGGTCATTGGTGGGTTGCATTCACACTCGTGTCGGGGAACCGGGTGGAGTCAGATAGTGGGTTATTGATCAGAGTGTCTTTTGATTACTGTCTGAGGGACAGGGGGTCTCGGCTGTGTTGTGTTCCAGCCAGTGAGTGAGACAGGGGGTCTCGGCTGTGTTGTGTTCCAGCCAGTGAGTGTGACAGGGTTCTTTTGATTACAGTCGATCTTGTTGATCGTGGATTTGGATTATAGCCTGCATGGGCCACATTGAGCTCGACATAGATGCGCAGATACTTTACTCGGTGGGGTCGCGCCCCTCGAGTGCCACTCCGGAGCTAGGCGGGTTACTTGCTATTGCGATTGTGTCGACGCAGTCCCTCTGGCTGGCCAGTTTGGCAGACACGGACACCCTACGTAAGGCCGCTCCTCCGTGGACGTAACGGCAGTAGGTAGGCGCAGGTTTGACTGGACCCGATGTGGCAGTCAGTATAGATTGGGTGATTTGAGCTGAGGGTTAGTAGTGGTACCAGTTTTCCTTCTGTTTCACCTTGAGCATCTAGTTAGAGGCATAGTAGCTGTAGAATTTTTACCAGTTTTCTTTCCAGCATTGCATCTTCTACTTTTGCCTCTAGTAGACTTAGTGGGCAGACCGTTGGACTTGTTGGCGGCACCCACTGAGAACTACTGTGGGATGTAGTTCTCACACCCGTCGTGGTGTCTTTTTCCCCAGGGACCTCTACTTCTGTTCTTACTGCACGGTTGCTGATCCTGCTAATCGAGATAAGGGAGTCGCGAGTTAGACCCCTACCAGATGTCGTTCTGAGAGTAGCTGTACCCCTCACATTTTGAGAGTTCATGTTGAGCGATCTTGTAGTGAGGATAGAGTTGTATTTTCACTTTACACTTTGAGAGACTGATGTAGTGAGGATATTTGTGTATTGAGAGCTGATATACTGATGTATTTATTGGTGATATCTCCCTTTTGGGTTATATATATTAGAGGACTTGGCATATGATGATATTTGGGAGATGGATATTGTATTATCTTCATTTGTTCAGTCTTTGGATTCTAGCTTTTCAGTAGTTTTACTTTCAGCTCTGATATCTGTTTAGCTGTAGTTGATTCTTTTTGCAGGTTAGACGCTTCGTCTGTACGGCAGTTTCCGTACAGATGGCGGATCTGTTAGCGAGCCGGGTCGCAGTTCGACCCCGTCACGCCCTGGATCGAAACTGCGATCCGGGCCCGCCAACAGATCCGCCATCCCTACGGGAAGCCCCGTAGAAACGTAGCGTCTAACCTGCAAATGAGCATCTATACTATACAGATATCAGAGCTGAAGCGAAAATACTGAACTGAAATAAAACAACTCTAGGTATAAGTACAGACCAAGTCCTCACATAAATACATAAGTCGCTCCAAAATAGAAAAAGTACAACTCGATCCTCACTACAAGATCACTCGACACAACTCTCAAAAGGTGAGGGTACAGCTACTCTCAGGAGACACCTGGTAGGGATCTAACTCGCGACTCCCTTACCTCGATCAGCTGGATCAGCCACCTGTGCAGCAGGAACAGGAGTAGAGGTCCCTGGGGGAAAATGCACCACGACGGGTGTGAGAACTACATCCCAAGTAGTTCTCAGTGGGTGCCGCCAACAAGACCGACGGTCTGCCCACTAAGTCCACTAGAGGCATAAAGTACAAATGCAACACTGGAAAGAAATGCTGATGAAGTAACTCTACAGCTACTATGCCTCTAACTAGATGCTCAAGGGGTGAAACAGAAGAAGACTGGTACCACTACTAACTCTCAACTCAAATCACCCAATCTACAATGACTGCCACATCGGGTCCAGTCAAACCTGCGCCAACCTACTGCCGTTACGTCCCGAAGGAGCGGCCTTACGTAGGGTGTCCGTGGCTGCCAAAAAGGACCCAGCCAGAGGGACTGCATCGACAAAACCGCAATAGCAAGTAACCCGCCTAACTCCGGAGTGGCACTCGAGGGGCGCGACCCCACCGAGTAAAGTATCTGCGCATCTATGTCGAGCTCCATGTGGCCCATGCAGGCTATAATCCAAATCCACGATCAACAAGATCGACTGTAACCAACGAACCCTGTCTCACTCACTGGCTGGAACACAACACAGTCGAGACCCACTGTCACTCAGACAACTCCCAAAGACACTCTGATCAATAAACTGACTATCAAACTCCACTCGGTCCCCCGACACGAGTGTCAATGCACCCCACAACAACCCGACCCCTCGGCCCCTCTATCTGGGCGAGGCAGAATCTATGTCTCAAAGGAAACAATAATGATAGTGTGAGTGTCTAAAACAATAGAGTAACCTAGCCCAGGTTGAAGGTTTCTATTAGTCTGGTTAAACATGCTGCATATGACAGTGGTGCTAGGTCAAGTCCAATAATAGCAATAAATAAAGGTGTGGAGAATCATGATAAGGTATATCTGCCAACTGACCCCATAAACAATCCCAACTCATGCTCTCTAACATGCTACACCGAAAATAAAACCATACATGTATAACCCTATACAACTAGAATTAGAGAACAGATCGTAATTCCTGAAAGCGAGGCCACCCACCTGATCAGTCGCACTGTCAAAAGTCCTACAGCTGATAATACCAAAGATGGCAGCTACACAGAGTCCACTGGGTCCAGCACAGTCCACACTGCTTCTGGGTACAAAAACCGAACTGTCGTTATGCAATAATCCTCCCAAAACTGTCGGATTTAATATACATTAATTCAGCTGCGAAGGTGGGCAAAAATCACCTGCTGGAAGTCCTCAGAAAAAATCCGAATAAAATATGCCCGCGATCTACGCGTTGATAGCTTCGAAACGACTACCTGCACGTTCAAATCCGAGTTTTCTATGCTGAGAAATAAATCCGGCAAGAAAATAACCTCCAACACAACTGTAGAAATTTCCCCAGATAAACATTCGGGAAGAAGGAAGGTTCTCACCTTCGAGACAACCTCCTAAAATCCTGAGAAAAAACCAGGGGATTCCTCGCGAAGAGTAGATTAATTTAGCCTCCTGAATCACCCCGATCCGATGTCGGTACGCGAAGATATGGCCGAAACACTGTGTCGCTATCCAAAAATCCGCAAAGAAAAAGAGGCAACAGAAAGCTCAAATACCTCTAAAATCCGAAAAGAATCTGAGCAAACTTTGAATATCAAAGTAAGAGTCCTACCTGTCGTGAGTCTAACGGCGCAAAAATCGTCGAAATCGGGTGTCGGAGGAAACCGGGAGAGTCTGCGCACCAAGAAGACGCAAAACGGGTTATAAAGAACGAAAGCGCGCCGCGCCGGAAAATGGCCAACCTCGGAAACCGTGCACCACCAAAAATCCGGCAAGCTACAGTTGGATAGAGCTCTGGCAGAGGAACAATTCTCCTTAAGGGTCCACTGCGAAATTCCCACAGAAAAGGGGTGAAAATGGGGTTAACCACAGTTAAATAGCCTTTAAAGGCTTAACGGGTTCAAATATAAAATCCATTAACCCGGGATGGATCCGGCGTGGCCCGGGTCGGACCAGCCGCCGTCCGACGCGCCCGGACGCCCGCCACGTACCCCCAAAATAGGGGACAGCCGTGCGGGCCTCCGCGCGCGCGCCGCGTGCCCCCCCTGCTACAGCGGCGGGGCGACGCGGGTGGCGACGCGTGGCGCAATGCCACGCGTCGGCCGCTCCGCCGCCCCCGCTCACCGCTGAAGGGCCCCGTGGGCCGGGAGCACAAAGGCCCGCCAATACCCGGGCGCCACGCGTCCTGCGCCCGGTCCACGCGCCGCTCCGCACTTTTCCTTGGACCGAGCCACGTGCACCCGCCAATCCCGCTGTGCCACGTGGCCCGCCCCGCGGTCCATGCACCCGCGCGCCTTTCCCGTGGACCGAGCGGCGTGGGCCGGCCAATAAAAAGCCGCCACGTGGCACAGGCCGGTCCACGGTCACTCCCATGCACCCGTTTTTCCCCCAAAACTTCCGGTAGCCCGTTTTTGGTCATCCGGACTCCAAATTTGGCAAACAAATAGCCGTTTTCAAGTGTTTTTCCGTGCTGAATCCAATTCTAACATCTGTTTGGCCAAAATCCTTCCCGAAATTTCGGCAACCACAGCCGAAGGCCAAACCAGTAAAAGATACATCCCAGGTCCAACAGTAGCACCTCTTTGATGCACCTTGGGCCAGATACACCAACAATAGGTGTTCTAAACTGTAGATTCAGTCGGAAAACTGTACGGGGTTTACGGTCTCCACAGACACAGTTGTCGGAGCAGTGGGCAGCCCGACAGTGTTTTTCTCCTGAGACCACCTGGTTACAGTATCCTCAGCGGCAGTGATTTCTGTGGCGCCGAAGGGGCGAGTAGCCCCCTCCGTGCCAATGTTTAGTGTCGCGGCACCGAGGCGGGGTGGATTGCTGATAGTGGATGGGTTGTGGGACATCATTGATGGATGGAGCCAGTTTTGGCAGACGAACCACCCCGATTCATGGATTTGAGTTGGAGCCTTTGGAGGCAAAATCGTGGTTGGTGGTGATGGAGTGATCAATTGAGAGTCTCCCTGTGCTAGGGAGTTGAGGCAGTTGTTGAACTGCGCGCTCCAAGTTTTGAGGGACGAGGCGCATAGGATATGTGTGACTGGGAGTGGATTGCGCCAGGATACCCTTTTTGTTTATCTGATCCCTCTATTTTGGATTTTGGATTTTGGATGCCTCGATGGAGTAGGCAATGTGTATGGAGCGTACTATTGCAGTTCCTTTGGATAGGGATCTGCCGCCAGAGGCGAATTCTGGATAGAGGCGCCTGGCGCTAAGTGTTGGGGGACAGATCGGCTGGCAGAGGCACTTTCGTTTTCCCTTCCAGGATGGTGGATATCCTTGTGGACGGATTATGTAAAGCTTACCCAAAGGAAGGTTACCCTTTGTGATTGATAACATTCGTGTTTGGGGTACAATAGATGTGCTTGAGGGGTGAGCTGAGTAAGGATAATTGAATGAGAAATTGCATGAATCAATGGTGTTTTGTCATATGACGATTGCAATAATGGATTTTCTGAGATGTCAGAGGTCAGGTGGACCCCGGTGGCAGCATCAGCATCGTTACCAGAGTGGCGCAGCGGTAGCGTGGATTTATTGTCTGCTGAGGACCGTATTCCTCGCCTCAGTGTGAGCAAAGGCGGAGAATTGTGCTCCTTTTGTGGATAGCCTTGATTTTCAGGCAGATTAAGTGACGACCACCTACATTGAGCGTGTCAAGCCCCGAGTCCGCCAATTTGTACGGTTCGGGCACGCCAACAGACCCGCCAATCGGGTATGACCTTTCACTACCCGAAAGGAACGGTAATATCCATAATCATACAACAAGTATATGCGGAAGCTCAATATCTGAGTACTAAAAATCACTATAAATTTGAACTTTCATTTATAAACAACCAGTTTAAGCGATAATGAAAGCATACAAGAGTGAACCATAACTTAAATTTATTACACTTTACATTTCTGAACTTGCAAATAAAATTATTACAATTCCTTTACATAAATTCCTCACCATACAAAGTTCACTCAAGAAATATATAAAAGGGATACCTCTGCTAGACCCTCTAGGTCTCTATGCTGCTGGGCCCTTGCCCCTGTCTGCATCTGAACCGTCTCGTCCACTGTATCCATACCCGAACCTGTGGGGGGGGGGGGGGGGGGGGGGGGGGTCACCCAAGGGGTGTGAGAACTCCGACAGAGTTCCCAGTGGGTTCAACCACCGAGAAAAAGTGTCCTACACCACTTGGTCTAATGGAAGCAATAATAATAGTGCTAGGAAACTAAAATCCTCAATATCAAAATGCGGCTATGCAATATAATATATCACTACACTATCTGTGTATACTCATCGACCCAGCACTACTCTGTCTAGCCACACTAGGCTGCTAAGCACCAACTCGGCCACTATGCCGCTGTAAACAGGGTCAAACTAACCAGGCCACCTCGGCCACTCTACTTTTCTCTTTTTCTTTACATTCTGGTGCTTTAGTTCAAGTTAACCCTCAGAAATTCTTATCCAACGGGCCCCAGCCCGGTAGTCCTGCTACCATAAGATAAGATTTCTACGGTTGCCGATAACACCCGCAAGTGTTACCCCGTCCTACGGGAGAAACGTGCCAGATGGGTCACTGCCCTGGAGCGGGATACACCTGCGCCTCCAACAAGGGTCACGTTTCCTCCCCGAAGGTACGCCCGTTTTATCTTTATATTTTTCTTTCTTTTCTTTTCTTTTTCTTTCTCTTTTTACTTTAGTTCTTAGCCTCTTCGCCTTTGAATACTGACTTTTCTTTCTTATTCGAGCTTATAGCTCCCTTTTTGCCACTGACAAATCTCTTTCTCTTTTCTTTGAGCATTTAGCTCTTTGCTTTCACTTTAAGCCATTCGAAAGTACCTCGTCCGACGGGTCACTGCCCAGAGAGTCCTGCTCCACTTGATGAGTCTCAAATTCGAAGGCGCCATTTATATTTTCTTTATACTTTTTAGCCACTTTTAGCTTGCTTTTAATTTTGCCTTTTTACAACAATTTATCTCTTACCCTAGGCCTCGCCATAAGGATAACTAGAGAGTCTCCTGGACTCTTAAACATTTCACTTTCCTTTATTTAACTCAAATTGAAGTTAAAGTTATTGTCCATTTGCCCAGACACCCTATGACCTTCGAGGGTTATAACTGTTTAATTCTTTAGCCTTGGGATCTCATCCCCCTTTCCTGATTCCTCACTGAATCCTAGAGTTAACTTAACTCTAATTTCCAAATTTCACTTTTAACTTAGAGTTACACTGACTCTAATTTTCTGTTTCCCCTTTCATGTCTCCACACTTGATCTACTTTTTCATTTTCGTGATTCCTTACTGAATCCTAGAGTTAACTTAACTCTATTTTTCTGTTCCACCTTTAACTTAGAGTTACACTGACTCTAATTTCCTGTCTGTGAGTTTAAACTCCTCTTGATCACCTTAGGTTCCCTTTACCTAAGTTCCATGTCATACTCATCCTAGAGTTCCTTGACTCTATGTTGATCACTAGTTCACCTTAGGTTCTCTTTACCTAAGTTCCATGTCATACTCATCCTAGAGTTCCTTGACTCTATGTTGATCACTCTATGCGGTGTCCTTAGGTTATTTCCTAAGACAATGCCACTCGTCCAATCCTAGGATAAACTCCTAGTTCGATGTCACTCGTCAAACCCCTAAGCTAGGTTTTCTCCTAGTCTTACTACCAACAAGTTCTGTTCCCTTATGTCACATGATTCCTAGGGTTGTACCCTAACATGATCACAGTCATCAGATAATTACTCATTTCTACGCATGCAATTATTTTCATATCCATCATAAAAAAAATATTATTTATTATCTATGCATGCAATTATCATCAATTTAGATAAGTCAAGAATCGCATTTTTCCCCTAATTCTTTTTACACATGCAAATTAATTATCTGTCTTTATTCCTCTAAACATGCAAATCTTAATCATAATTATCTAACGCCTCTAACAAGCTACTATCATGCTTCTGAGTCAAAAAGCAAAGGAGCAAGGGGAGAGGTCACCCAGTTTCGGCAGAATCCCCCACCTTGTAGTGTACCCAATTGCTTGTAGACACTTGCAATTGGTCTCCGCGCTATTTCACTTGTTTTCCTCAAGCTTGCACGCAAAACGGCGCACTTCCCTCGAGTCCGCACGCAAAACGGTGCACGTCCACCAAACCTGCACGCAAAATGGTGCGCGTCAGAAAAACCCACACGCAAAACGATGCACGCCACTTCAATCGGCACGCAAAACGATGCGCGTCAACTCAACCTGCACGCAAAACGGTGCACGTACCTCAAATCTGCACGCAAAATAGTGCACGATCGACTGTAGGGTTGCACGCAAGACGATGCACATTTTTTCTAGTCCTGCACGCAAATCGATGCAAAATATTAGGGTTGGCACGAAAAACGGTGCGCGACAACTCAACCTGCACGCAAAACGGTGCACGTACCTCAAATCTGCACGCAAAACGGTGCACGATCGACTGTAGGGTTGCACGCAAAACGATGCACATTTTTCTAGTCCTGCACGCAAATCAATGCAAAATATTAGACTTTGCACGCAAAACGGTGCACAACAATTCAATCTGCGCGTAAATCGGAGCACGTACCTCGGGTTGGCACGTAAAACGGTGCACGTTGCTTTTTCCACGTTGCACGCAAATCGGTGTATGTTTTTCGGGTTTACGCCCAAAATTGCGCATATTTTCTGCATCCGCGCGCAAAACGGTGCACGGTGTCAGAACCCGCGCGCAAAACGGAGCCCGCGCGCAAAACGGAGCCCGCACGCAAAACGGTGCACACCGTCGGGGTCCGCACGCAAAACGGTGCAGCAAAAATACGGTCCCTAACACAGATGAGAGCGAGGGGTTAAACCAAGGTCAACAAAATGCCCCCCAAAATTGTGCAAAAGTATCGCAAAAATAAAATGCGGGACTTACCCGACCGCGCCGCCGCCGCCGAAACGCCCCCATCGGAAGCCTCGCGCGCTCCACGAGGCCCACGACGCCACGCCGCAACACCTCCCAACCTCCTCCCTCACTCTCCCTCACTCACGGTTGGAGAAGAAAAGGGAAGAGGAGAAAAATGGAGGTGCGGGGGAGAAAGAAGAAGAAGAAAAGGAGGGAGGGAGAAAAAAGTGGTCCACAGGCATGGGTCCACGGTGCACCCGCTGGTCCACCGCACCCATGCGGGTGCACCCGGTCCAGGCAGCGAAGCGGCGGGCCACGTGGCCGCGCCCCTGCGCGCCACGCGGCCACGCAGCCCAGGCGCAGCATGCGCGGCGTGACACCGCGCTGCCCCCAGGCGTGGGACACGCGCCCGTGACACGGGCGCGCGCCCCCGCGCCCGCGCGGGCGCCAACGGGGGCCCGCCACGTGGCGGCCCCCGCGTGGCCCGCGCAGGAGGCGCGCCTCCCTGCGCACCTAACGCTCCTGCTGCGCGTACCTCGAGCCCCGTGCCGTCCACCTCGGGATTCGTGTCGCGACAACGTCTCGTTTTGCGTGCCGCGTTGTCTCGAAAAACGCGCACGCCAACCGGGCTCCAAATCCAACAATTAAATAGTCCATTCTTAGCGATTTCGCGCGCTGAGTCTAAAAACGATGTCCGTTTCTCCAAATTCTCATCCAAAAATTTGCCGAATGCCTCCGGATAGCCCACTGATCCGGTTTTCCGCACCGGGTCCAATTCTGAAGCCCGATTTGCCGAATTTCAACTCTAAAATTCCCCGGAGGTGCCCGGAGAGGAAATCTTCAATCCAAACTCCGCCCGGGGGCCAAATTTGACATCCACGACACGCGAAACCACTTCTGAACACTCGACGGGTCCTCCAGTGACCCACGCGATCTCTTTTTAAGCCCGGTTTCCAACGCTTGTGCCCAAATTGCACCACAATTCCATTTCTTGGGCCCGACACGCGTCCAATCACGCCCAAAGGCCACCGAAAGCTGCCGAACAACCAGCAAACCCTACGCTGGGAATTCCGGGACCTCACACGGAGCCCGAACTCACTACCCGGCATCCGATCAACGCGAAACTCTTTCTGAGGCCTTTAAACACATTTACGGGGCTCCCGCACTTTTCTCGGAATCTTCCGACACTGTGAAAACTCCGCCAAAATTTTAAACCTCCTTATTTTATCCTGATTTGGGCCCCAACACGCTTCCAAATGTTCTTTACTTCCTTAATTTTCATAACAATAGTATTTTATACTATTTTCATTTACATTATTTATGTGCCGAAAATTCGGTACTTTACAGAGCGGTTGAGACTGTGCTGCCTGGGTGGGGGGCACCAAGGCAGTGGATCGGATCGTCGCAGGTGTGATTTCATCACAGCAGTCGGAGTTAGAGCAGATTGCATTCCTGCATGGACTAGAGGCAGATTTGTTACCACATGCACTAGAGGTACAGGTTCCTGTTGGTGGTGCATGTGGAGGAGGTTTGTGGATCATGTCCAGTGCAGTTGAGACCTCGAGTGGTATCGGCAGACTTATTGGTATTTGTACCTGGTCAGTGTTTGACCCAGTGCGTGGGATTGGTTGGCACAGTGCCACATGGTGTATGACTGCGGAGAGAGAAGGTTATGATCTTCTGCAAGCAGACATTAGAGACTTGTTCATTGAGACAGTCAGAGCACATAGGTTGCAGCGACAATGCGCGAGGTGCTTACGGCGGCACCGGGACGCAAGGATATCCTTGTTATCGTGAGATCCCGGGTGTGATTCCACCGGAGCTGATAATGATGCCGCCGGTTAGGGAGATTGAGATTGCGATTGACGTGGTTCAGGGAACCACGCCAACCCCGATAGCACCTCATTGGATATCACCTGTAGAGCTGACAGAGCTGATGGCGCAGTCGCAGGATCTGATGGATCGAGGGTCTGTTCGATCTAGTGCCACGTCGTTGGCACACGACAGTGAGGGTACTTGTGTGGGGTGACCGCAGGCAGATCTGGATATTATTTAGGACCTTTTGATGGAGTTATACCCCGACAGTGGTCTGCTTAGGATGCAGGTATCTTTTGGGATCATACAGTTGTGTATCTCGCCAAGATGGTGTTCAGGACCCGGTAGGGGCATTATGAGTACAGTGAGGACAGATGGAATGACTAATGCCCTGTCGTCTTTAAGATCTGAGGAATTGTGTATTCTTGCTGCACTTGGAAGAATTATTTGAGATATTCTTCTGGATATTTTGATTTTACCCCATCTCTGTATGGTTTAGAGCTGGTGGAGTACTTGTAGATGGTGTAACAAGGTCTGTGAGGAAGAAGCTGTATGCCAAGTTGTTGTGGTACAAGTTTTAGCTTCGAGAGCATATCTTCTTGGATCACTTAGTCTAGCCATAAGAGGCGGTGGTGGAAATCCGGCCAAAATGGACGCTATGCGAGAATGGCTGAGACCGGCAGTTATTTGTTGAGGTGAGGAGCTTGTGGCCGGATAGTGCCAGGAGAGCTTGACGAATCGGATGATGAGATTGATACCAGCCCTGATGCTAGCATCGCCAGTGTTGGGAGATGATCTGTGAGTCTTAGTGATGCCTCCCATAGCGCTTGTGAATTACAGTTGGATTGTTGAGCATCCTGTATCACCCTGATAGGGCCACAGAGGTGACGGATACCTGGAGCAGGGAAGCTGTCTGGGGTCGAGTTTGATGATGCCACAGCTGGCGCTGTGTGGACTGTCGAGGCAAACGTGGCGTATGGTGGTGTCACTGAGGACTCTTTGGATGATAGACCGCGGCTGAATGGTTCGCTCGGATGGTCAAGATTTGGGAGCGACCGGGCGAGGACCCCCTCCTGGTTAGGGCTCTTTTCCTTTCGGAGTTGCCTAGCATGTCACTGGTTTGGGAGTTGAGGACACAACTCCCGAAATTTGATGAAGTGATCGTCTGGAGCAGGTACCCTTTTTCGAGCCTGGAGGATTGGATTTACCAGCTGCAAGGGTACTGGATCTTCTCGAAGATTGATTTGCGATCTGGTTCTCTCGACTGCTTATAGTGTGTGCTGATGCCGGAGAGTTGGGGAGGTGTTTCTACACCCTGATGGTTTTTGGATTAGAGATCAGAGTTTACGTGATCAGTTGGAGGACTTATATCGGATGCCTCGGGAGTACAGAGATATTCGGATCGAGCTTGTGTGCCGATGGACTTGTGGTTGGATTATCTGAGGCCCTGGGGGGAGCGGAGGCTTGTACCGATGCAGATTACTTGGTAGCTCGAGCGGTTAGCCCAGCTGTACTTGGTTGAGTTGGTACGGTTTTCTGGAGTGCCCGCCTTTATTTTGTTCTAGTTAGAGACCCGAGGACCGCATCGCGTCTCTGGAGGAGGTATTTGTCAGCCTTGGGAGCTTGAGTGGTGGATGATTGGATTTTTACCCCCTTTATTTGGTTGAGATTCCGTGTTGAGGAACGACTTTAGTTTCGAGGACGAAACTTTCTTTTAGTGGGGGAGGATGTGATGACCCGGATCTCCGCAGAGCTGCTGCAGTGCGTTGGGGTGGCTATTGGAGGCCTACATGGTGTGTTGGAGGTGTTTGGGGCATAATTGGGCACAAGTGTTGGACTTCGGGCTTAAATGGATCATGTGAGTGATCGGAGGACCCCGTGGAGGGTTTAGAAGTGGTTTCGCGCGAAACGGATATTAAAATTGGGCTCCGCGCGAAATTCGGGCTAAGAACACATTTTCGGGTGCCTTCGGCAATTTTTAGAGTTGGAATTTGGCAAAACGGACGTCAAATTCGGATTCAGCGCGCGAAAACGGTCAAAATGGACTACCCACTTGTCATTTTTGAGCTCGGGTTACTGTTCACCGCCGGAACAGTGTTTCCGGCGATCGCCGGCGGCGGCGGCGGGCAGCGGCGGAGAGCGGCGGCGCGGCCTCGGGCAGGCGGAGAGCGGCGGCGGGCAGGGCGCATGGGCGCGGGCAGGGCGCGCGGGCAGGCGCGCGGTCCACGCGGCCGGCGTGCACCGGAGCGGGGTGCCACGTGGCGTTTCCTTATTGGATGGCTTGCTAGGGGCGGTTCATGGAATTCCTCGGGGTGCACGGTAGACCGGTGGAAGACACGTGGCAGCACGTCATTGGTTCGGTGTTTTGAGTATCGTGCACCGGGTGCAGCGAATACGTGGCTTGGACACGTGGCGCGCGGGGGTTGGGCGCGTCACTGTGCGCGTGCAGGTGGCAGGGGGGCGCGGCAGGTGGCGTGGGCGGCTGGCGTGGCGGCCACGGCGCCGACGTGGCGCACGCGTGCGCCACGTGGCGGCCCGCCATTGGCGGGCGCCAACTGCTGCGTTGACCAGTGGAGCGCCACGCGGCGCGGGGGGAGCGGCCGGATCCGCTGTTTCGTGTTCGGGGACACGTGTCGGTGCGCGGAGCGGGTCGGACGTTGCGCGGTCCGGCCGGATCGGGTGTGCGCGGTTGGGCTGCTGGCGGGCCGGCTACTGTTTGGGCCCGGTTTTGGGGCCCGAAAGATTCGGGCGCCCGAAACCAGGGACACAGTTGGTATTATTCCAATTGTTTAGTTGGGCCTTTATATACCCCCTCCTCTCCCTCTTTCTCACATTTTTTCGAGCTTTAGAGAGGGAATGGGAGGGAGAGCTCAATACGAAGTTTGTTCCCCTTGATGTCCTTGATCTCGTGGTGGATCCCCGGAATTTCTGGAAGCTCGACAATGGCGATATCAATTTTACAGTTCGCCTCGGTTTTCTCCCCATTTCGGCCCATTACCGTCGCAGATTAGTCAAAAATTCACTGTGAGCAAACCAGGAGGAGTTTTTGGACGATTTCTTCGACAGCGTGTTCCTAAGAGGTAAGGCTTCGATTTTTGTGTTGATCGCTTCGCTCCGTTTCGCACTTTTGGCACGTTTCCCGAGACATCTTTGACCCCCATTTTTCTGTGTTGGATTCTGGACAGCACCGGCTTGTCGATTTTATATCTCAGCCTAGGAGCATCGGATCAAGGCGTTTCAAGACTCGATTTTGATCTACTCGTCGCGAGGAACACAGTGGTGATTTTTCTGGGATTTTTGGAAATTGTTTCGAAGGTGATAATTAAGCTTTTCTTGGACAGATTGCTACAGGAATTCTGTTGTGGAGATTTTGAGTATGCAGCGGTGTTTTATTTTTATCTTGGCCTACAGGTATCAGATCTGGGCGTTTAAACAGTCGTTTTGGGGCTACTCTTCGCGAGGAACGCGAACGTGAATTTTCTGGATTTTCTTGAGGACTGGATAGAGGTGATATTTAGCCATTTTTGGGGCTGATTTTGGACAGTAGGAATTGTGCAGTTTTGGGATTAATTGTGCGCATTGTTCTGTGCAGTGGGACACAGTTTTTGGTGGATTGCTGTGTTAGAGGACAGCGGGCAGCGAGAGGTCTCTTTTGGTGTTGTGCGCGCTTTTCGAGGTGGGTGGTTGTTGCATGCCTCAACATCTGACTTACTCACTAAGTTTATTAGAAAACCCCACTATTGAGCATATTGATTGATTATCATGCATGATTGCCTGATATAAATGTGAGCCTATCATCTGAGATTAATTTTGTGGATATAGCATGTTGGGGATATTATTGGGATAATATTGCTGTTGGAACATGATCATTGGAATAATTTAATAGTGATAATTAACATGCGATATTAGCACCTAGATTTTATGAAAGTGGATTAAATGGATTAATTGTGGGGACATAGTGACATATCTAGGTGCGGGTGCCACTTTAGGATTTATTATGGATCAGGGATTATTTACATGTGTAGTTGACTGATGATTTTAGCATGATTGTTATATTTATGTGGATATTATTAATTATTACACATGTAAAACTGTTATTGGACATTCTCTCTCTTTCACATTGCTTGAGGACTTTTGCATGCTTATTTGGACATCTAGATAGGCCACTATTTTATTGCTACACTATCATATTGGGATTTGACTTAGGAGAAACCATGATTGCTTTCTTTCTCCTTTTATTTAGACTTTTGAGTCATGTTGCTCGGGTT
This sequence comes from Tillandsia fasciculata, assembly GCA_029168755.2. Taxonomy (NCBI): domain Eukaryota; kingdom Viridiplantae; phylum Streptophyta; class Magnoliopsida; order Poales; family Bromeliaceae; genus Tillandsia; species Tillandsia fasciculata. Next base: position 15,692,891 of record CM054933.1, on the reverse strand, counting down.
CGAGCAGAGGTTTGGGATAGTGTAGCCGGGACCTGAGGGTCAGTGACAGGGTGTACTTGATGTTGGATTATGGGTTATTGCGGCAACCGCGGACAGTAGGCGGTTGACCGGATCTTGATTATTTTATCCAATTGTGGGTTGTGGGTTATTGCGGTGACCGCGGACCTTGGGCGGTTGACCGGATGTTTACTATTGCATCAGATCGGGGTTTCATTAGTGGACGGAGTTTCCCACTTTGATCATAGTCATGATCCAGTCCTGCTATTGTGAGACTGTAAAGTACCGGATTTTTGGCACATAAATAAATATAAATAAAGGTGGTATGAAATACTATTGTTATGAAAGTTAGGGGAGTAAAGAATATGTGGAAGCGAGTTGGGCCCAAATCGGGATAAAATATGGAGATCTGGAATTTTATTGGAGAAAGGGGGCCCAGATTTTTAGTGGAAAATTCACAGTGTCGGAAAATTCTGAAAAAATTACGGGAGCCCCGTAAATATGTTTTAAGGCCACAGAAATAGTTTCGCGTTGATCGGAGGCCGGATAGTGGGAACGGGCTCCGCCAACAGTGTCGAAAAATTCTGAGAAAATTACGGGAGCTGTGTAATTATGTTTTAAGGTCATGGTAAAAATTTCGTGTTGATCGGATACCCGAATTGCGAGAACGGGGTCCGCCAATGATTCTGGATACAGCGGGGCTTTTGGTGACCCAGAAATGGCCTAAAGTGAAAATTTAATTTTTTCTGTGGTAAATTAAGCTGAAACGAAGCCGTCTGTCAAATTTGAGCGGAAACTGAAGGAAAAATGGATAAAAACAGACCAAAAACGGATCTCGAGGCGGCGTTGGCGCGCAGCTCGAGGGTGACTTACTGCGCATGGCACGCAGCTGGCGTCCTGGCGCAGTGGGCGCGCGCGCCTGGTGTGCACCCACCTGTGGGTGGACCGCCACATGGCGGTTCCCTCTTGGTGGATGCCACGGACCGGGTCCAATAAACCCTCATTCTTTATCCTTTTCTTCTTCTTCTTCTTCTTTTCTTCCTCCTCCGAAACCGAGTACCATTTTCTCCTTCTCCCTTTTCTTCTCCGACCGAGCAAGTAGAGAGAGAGAGAGAGAGAGAGAGAGAGAGAGAGAGAGAGAGAGATATGGAGGGGATTTCGTGGGTTGGAGCGGCGCGGCGGCGACCTCGTGTAGCGCGCAAAGTGTTCCAAAAATCAGATGGGCGACGCGGCGTTGTCGAGGTAGGTCCCACGTGTTGATTTTTACGGTATTTTTGACACAATTTTGGAGTTTTTTTTTTGGACATTGGATTTGACCCCATGCCATTATGCGTGTTAGGGACCGAGTTTTACTGTGTCGTTTTGCTGCCCGGACGGTTGCGGGCATTTTGGGCGCGCCTCGTTTTGCGTGCCGCTCGTGGAAGAAATGTACCGTTTTGCGTGCTGATCGTGTTGTCGCGCACCGTTTTGCGTGCCGACCCTAATATTATACATCATTTTTCGTGCAGGGATAGAAAAATATACACCGTTGTGCGTGCAACCTTACAGTTAATTGTGCACCATTTTGCGTGCAGATCATTTTGTCCCGCACCGTTTTGCGTGCAGTCTCTAATATTATACATCATTTTTCGTGCAGGGCTAGAAAAACGTGCATCGTTTTGCGTGCAACCCCACAGTCGAACGTGCATCGTTTTGCGTGCAGATTTGAGGTACGTGCACCGTTTTTGCGTGCCGATCGTGTTGTCGGGCACCGTTTTGCGTGCCGACCCTAATATTATGCATCGATTTGCGTGCAGGGCTAGAAAAACGTGCATTGTTTTGCGTGCAACCCTACAGTCGAACGTGCATCGTTTTGCGTGCAGATTTGAGGTACGTGCACCGTTTTGCGTGCCGATCGTGTTGTCGCGCACCGTTTTGTGTGCCGACCCTAATATTATACATCATTTTTTGTGCAGGGATAGAAAAATATGCACCGTTTTGCGTGCAACCTTACAGTTAAGTGTGCACCGTTTTGCGTGCAGATCGTTTTGTCGCGCACCGTTTTGCGTGCAGTCTCTAATATTATACATCATTTTTCGTGCAGGGCTAAAAAAAACGTGCATCGTTTTGCGTGCAACCCCACAGTCGAACGTGCACCGTTTTGCTTGCAGATTTGAGGTACGTGCACCGTTTTGCGTGCCGATCGTGTTGTCGCGCACCGTTTTGCATGCCGACCCTAATATTATGCATCGATTTGCGTGCAGGGCTAGAAAAAACGTGCATCGTTTTGCATGCAACCCTATAGTCGAACGTGCACCTTTTTGCGTGCAGATTCGAGGTACGTGCACCATTTTGCGTGTAGGTTGTGTTGACGCGCATCGTTTTGCATGCCGACTAAAGTGGCGCGCACCGTTTTGCATGTGGGTTTTTACTGACGTGTACCGTTTTGCGTGCAGGTTTGGTGGACGTGCACCGTTTTGCGTGCGGACTCGAGGGAAGTGCACCGTTTTGCGTGCAAGCTCGAGGAGACAAGTAGAATCGCGCGGAGATCAATTGCAAGTGTCTATAAGCAATTGGGGACACCACAAGGTGGGGAATTCTGCCGAAATTGGGTGACCTCTCCCCTTGCTCCTTTGCTTTTCGATCCAGAAGCATGATAGTAGCCTGTTAGAGGCGTTAGGGAATCATGATAGTAGTGGCATGCATAGAAAAATAAATATTATTTTGTGCTGGAGATGAAAATAATTGCATGCATGAAAATGATTAGCTATTTATGATTGTGATCATGTTAGGCTCTAACCCTAGGAATCATGTGAGACATAAGGGAAAAGAACATGTTGGTAGTAAGCCTAGGAGAAAACCTAGATTTAGGTTTAACGAGTGGCATGATGACCTAGGAGATATACCTAGATCGACGAGTGGCATTATCTTAGAAAAATAACCTAAGGTTGAGAATAGAGTGTTAAACATAGAGTCAGAGAACTCTAGGTTAAATAAGATATGAAACTTAGGTGAAGGAACCTAAGGTGAACTAGTAGGGTTAAACTCTAGTGATGAAATAGAGTTAATGCAACCCTGGGTTAAACATGGAACAGGAAAAATGGAGTTAGTAAAACTCTAGGATTCAGTGGGTAATCAGGAAAAAGGGGATTAGATCCCAAAGTTAAAGAATTAAATGAACGTAACCCCAGAAAGTCATAGGGCGCCTGGGTAAATGGATAAACTAGATTAACTTCAAGCAGAGTTAAATAAAGGAAAGTGGAAAAGAATCAAGTGTGGAGATATGAAAGGAAAAGAAAATAAAAATAGGGTTAATGAACTCTAAGTTGATAAAATTGAAAGCGACTAGTGTCCTTGTGATATAGTGCAACCTTAAGGTAATTGAAACATGGGCTGTGAATTGAGAACAAGATGTTCCAATCTGAGTTGGTGCTAGAGACACCCAAATTATCCTAGAGTAAAGAACTTAGGATAAAAGAAATAGAGCTTAAGAGAAAGCTAAAAGTGGCTTAGTAAGCAAGACAAGCAAATCGCTCAAGATAGAGCAAGAGTGATTAATAAGCAAGTTAAGCAAATTGCTTGAAATAAAAGAGAAAGGGGAAAAGTGAAGCATTGAGGCATGAATGCTAATGGGAGGGTTGAGCATATGTCACTCCCGGGTAGATGAGTGCCAAGGTGCCTTAAACTCATCTGAACCTAAAGTGGAAAGAGAATGGTAAAAGAAAGAGAATGATTAATGAAAGGTAAAAAGGATAAGATAAAATACATTGGGCCGAGCACTACGGGAGGCGATGCTACAACCTGTTCTTGTTTGATTGGGGTTGTAGGCATCCGTCTTTTGGAACCCTCGGACCCTGTAAGGAAAAGCCTAAATGGCCATTGGGAGGGTTGAGCATATGTCACTCCCAAGTGAATTAAAGTGTTAAAGCTAAGTTGCCAACGGGAGGGTTGAGCATATGTCACTCCCGGGGAAGTGTGTGAGCAAGACTCAGCTTCCTAAGTAAAGGCAAAACAAAGAGCTAAAGGCAAAAGAAAAGATAAAGATAAAACGGTGGACCTACGGTGAGAAACGCGGCCCATGTTGGAGTTGCAAGCAGTGCCCCTCTCCCGGGTAGAGACCCGTTCGGGACGTTCCTTCCGTAGGACGGGGTAACACTTGCGGGTGTTATCAGCAACCTTAGAAATCTTATCTTATGGTAGCAGGACTACCGGGCTGGGGCCCGTTGGATAAGAATTTTCTGAGGGTTAACTTGAACTAAAGCACCAGAATTTAAAGAATAGAGTGAATTTGTGTGGCCAAACCGCCGGGGGAGTTGTGTTACGGAATTTGAGTTGGCGTATTTCGTGAATGTATTAAGTCTTGAAGATTGAAGATGAAGAAACTTTGGATCGTATACCTCAATCTCAAGAAAGAAGAATTCAAAAGGATCAGGTACGTTTAACTAAAGATTTTTGATGATCCGAATACTTCTTATAGTGTAGAAACACCTGGAAGAGGTTTTAATTGCTTAAACATCAAAAACTGGACATGGGACATGTTCAGGATCCGGATCGGACTCGGCAATCCGGATCCCGAAGGGTGTTTGTTCATACACTGGTTCAATCCGGATCGCAGCATCCTCTGATCCGGATCCCGAACACTAGTTTTACCTGTTTGCTTCCTCGATCCGGATCAGGAATGCAATCCGGATCCCGAACATTGATGTTCTGGTAAAACTGTATGAACGATCCGGATCGGACTTTGTGATCCGGATCCCGAACAGGCATTTTTCTGGAAATCGTCTTTCTTGCTTCTGCAATCCGGATCGTCAATTCCAATCCGGATCGCCGTCGGTAAAATTTCCAGAAAAGGCAGTTTTTGATCCTATCTTCTTCCAATGGTTTCTAACCTATAAATAGGCCCTATATTCATTTCTAGGGCATCCGCAGAATCGGCTATTACAGAAGAAAATAGCCGAAAAGAAAAAATCCACATATAGAGAAGAAAGGAAATCAATAGATTATTCTATGTTTCTTCATCTATATTGATTGATTTGATTCTAGGTTTTCCATACTCACATTTTGAGTAGAATCAAATCAATGAATACTTAGATGGTATTTCCGATCTATCTTTGATCTAAGTATTCGGCGGATCATCACCACCCAAAACAACAACGATTTACCCCAAAATCGGCGCGTGGACTCGCGTGGCCTTGTGGATTCAAGGTGCAACCGCTCTCGTGGATTCGGAGCGAGGTACGTTCGTGGATTCGAAGCGTGCCATTGGGTGAAGACCGTGGATTCGGTTGGACGTCGTGGACTCGACGTTGGACGCTGTGGATTCAGCGTTGGGCGCGGATCGTGGATTCGAGAAGCGTCGTGGAGCGAGCGGGAAGATCTACTAGGAGCGTATGAAAAAGGTTGAGTCGTCTGTGAGTACGGTATATCACCTTGTACGTGGTTAATTCTAGTGGATTTCGCTGTAGTACCCCGAACCCCCCATGCAGCTTTTTCCCGTGAATCCACTGTTTAGACACCTGTTGATGGTGTATCTGGCCCATAGTGCATCAAAGGGATGCCACCGATGGACCCTGTGAGCTTTGGTTAGCCGTTTTGGCCTTCGGCTGCTTTTGCCGAATTTTAGAAAAGGATTTAGGCCAAACGGAGGATGGATTTGGATTCAGCGCGGAAAAACACTTGAGATTGGCTTTTTGTTCGCCCAATTCTGAGTCCGGATGTCCAAAAGCGGACTCCCGGAAGTTTTGGCAGTTTTCGGCGCTTGCGGGAGCCTCCGGCAAATTTTGGAGGCGGAATTTGGCCAAACGGACCTCGTTTTTGGAATCAGCGCGCGAAAACGGTCAAGATGGGCTATTTACTTGTCATTTTTGAGCTTGCGGGTACTGTTCACGCCGGAACAGTGTCGCCGGCGATCGCCGGCGGCTGCCGGCGGCGGCGGCGCGGCCTCGGGCAGGCGGCAGGCGGCGGCGCGCGGCGCGGGCAGGGCGCGGGCAGGCGCCCGGGCGCGCGGGCAGGCGCGCGGTCCACGCGGCGCGCGTGCACCAGGCGGTGCCACGTGGCGAGGCCTTGTTGGTCCGGTTCTGTGCTCCCGGTCCACGCAACCGGCTGAGATGGTGACCGGGGCAGGTGGCCGTACGCCCGGGTCAGCCGCGACGTGCGCGGTCCACGGCGCGACGTGCGTGGTGCACGGGTTGCCGGGCCACGTGTCGCGCGGCCATTGGCGGCTCTGGTGCTCCGGGTGCAGCGGGGTCTGAGGAGTGGTGGACTGGGCTGCGCGGTGGACCGGGCCGCACTGTGCGCGCCCGGAAGTTCTGGGCCGGCCGCACTGTGCGCGCCCGAAGTTCTGGGCCGGGCCGCACTGTGCGCGCCCGAAATGGGCCGAGCGCCCGAAAGTGGGGACTCGTTGGGTATTAATCCAATTGTTTTTTTCCCTCAGCCTATTTAAGCCAATCCGAGCTCACTCTTTTGGGTTTTTCTCCCAAACCGAGCCTCTTCAGCCCAAGCACCTTTCAAGCAAAGATTTTCATCTTTTTGTGCTGGATCTCCCTGCCAAGTTTCAAGAGTTTTGGAGGCACGAATCCCGAGGTTCCCCATTTTACGGTGCGGCGCGACGTTGCTTCCTAGTGTTCTTCTTCGGCGCAGCGATCGTATTTTTGCTCCCCTGGGCTACCCCGACATCATTTTCCTGTGATTCTTGCACCAGTGGACTCCTAAGAGGTAGGACTTCATCTTTCGTTTTGGTCGCGCTTTCCCGTTTCGAGGTTTTGGCACGGTTTTCGAGGCAGTAAGTGACCCCTTTTTCTGTATGGAATTCCTTGACAGCAGCGGAGTATTTTGGCCATATCTTTGCGCACGAGCGTCTGACGGAAACGAGCTTATACAACTTTTTCATCTACGGATCGCAAGGAACGCGCTCGTATTTTTATTGGATTTTTGTGAATTTTCTTTCGAGGTGAGAATTAATGATTTCTCTGTGAACAGTAATCAGTCCTTAATACAGATTGTTGTATGAGAGTGCCCTCTTGCCGAATTTTTATCTTGACTTACCGAACTCCGATTTGGACGTGCAAGGTACCGTTTCGAAGCTATCGACGCAAGGATCGCCGTGATATTTTTATTGGAATTTTCTGGACATTTGCTGCAGGTGATAATTTGACAGTTTGGTACTCGTGATTGTATGTGGTTATAAGTGCTGAATTTGGGAGTCTAGTGTAATTAGTGGATTTCTTGATGTACCAGGAGTGTTGCGGGTGTGCTAAATTGTGGGAGCGAGGATTTGGAATTTTGGTATTTTCTGACTGTACGAGTTTGGACAGTTGCGCTTCAGGTGGGTGGTTGTTGTACTCCTCTCTTTGTATGCCCACTAGGAATATCAGAGTACCCTTGCTATGACAATGCTAAATGTGTTGATTGGTAGACTTGCATGCTCTAGGAAATTGATAATTGGTTATCAGATCTCTAATAAATTATTGTTAGATTAATCACTCGATTTAATCGCTTATTGATCCTGGAATTGTATACTTGGAGACAAATAGAAATAGAGGACTGCAAAACTGATGTTTGTGCATGTGAGACGGTCACTCTAGCTTATGTCACTTCAAACTGTTATACTTAGAAATTGGACAAAATATTGGAACACTGCATGATTAAATTGGTCACATAATTATTGTCATCTTTTACTGCTACACTATTTTTGGGACTTGACTTAGGAGAAACCATGCATTTACTCTTTTCCTTCTCCTATTATGGACATTAGCGGCTTAATCGCTCAGGTTCGAGCGTATGTTGGACAGTGTAGTCAGGTATTGGGGATTGGGACAGGTTAGGGGTATGGCAGGGTGTTGCGGCGACCACGGATCTTGGGTGGTTGACCGGTTTGTACTATTGCATCAGATTGGGTGTTTTGGGGATCGGGCTTTCTTTAGTGGAGGGTTGTTCCCACTTCTGTGAGTCTCGATCCAGTCCTGCTATTATGAGACAGTGGTTACAGAGATGCTTGATACAGTGATATTTTACTCGTGTGGGTCGCTCCCCTCGAGTGCCACTCCGGAGTAGGCTTTCCACGGTGCAGAGCGCCGGGCACCTTGCTGCTTTCCACGGTGTGAGCGCCGGGCACCATGCTGGTTTCTTGAGTTCGACAGCAGAGCAGGCAGTGCCAGTGTTCACTGGCTGTCAGATTGGGTCATTATGACAGGCTTCTTGATTCTGATGCATCACTTTCTCCATCCTTATTGGTTGGTCATATAGAGGCATATTAGGGATAGCACTTTATCAGTTGCTTTATTTATCTGCATCTCCTTTCTTTTCCTTTCCCTTTTTCGCCTCTGAGCACCTGGTGGGCATATCTGAGCTGAGGCTTTACCCACTAGGGGAGGCTACTGTTTATAGTAGTACTTACCCCCATTGTTTTTCTTGTTTCTTTCTTTCCCCTTGTTTTGCAGAGTCCTCAGTGGGAGTTGCTGGGCCGTCAGCAACTGATCGAGGTAAGCGAATTGCGGACTAGATAGAGAGCCACCGAGGGTCGTAGCTGGAGATTTTGGGTACCAGGACTTCTCAGACAGTGTTTTTGTATTTCTTTTTGGGGACTGGCTTCTGCCAGCTGTTTGTATTATAGTAGTGAGCTGGGAGAGACATCTGTATTTTATCTTACTGTTGTACCTTTTACTTCCAGCATCTGTCTGAGATACAGTAGTTTTATTTAGCTCTGATTATTATGCTCTTTTATTATTATTTCTTATCTGAGCAGGTTACCGACGCTTCGTGTATGTGGGAAATACCGCATGCACGGCGGATCTGTAGACGGGCCCGGGTTCTGGTTTACACCCGGGGCGTGACAGATTAAGTTGGTATCAGAGCTTAGGGATAGGTCAGTTGGGACTTAGGAAACCCTAGGCTTTTGGACAGACCCTAGGATTATAGGGCGTGAGTGGCGTGACTTGTTGCGAAAGTCGGTGATTTTTATGTTAACTCTTCCTGTGAGTGAAGAGTGATCGACATAGTCTATTTCTGTTGAACCATTATGTTGGCTGCAGACAACATAAGGTTACAGAAATAGGGGGATGTCTTTTGACTTTCGCCAGATTGGGTCGTGTGGAGTTTTGTTGCTGATGTTTGGTTTCTTGTGGCAGGATGCCTCCTCGACGTCGGATTCCCACTCGGGGTGTCCCTTCGCCCCCTGTTGAGCCAGAGCAGCCTACACCACCCGAGCTTACTGAGTTGAGGGCCTTGGTGGCCCAGTTGGCGGAGGGTCAGCGCCGCCAGGAGCAGAGGATTGAGCAGCTGCTTGCTCAGAGGGAGGCACCACCCCCAGCTGTTCCGGAGGTCCCTGTGCCTCTTGTTGCACCTTTTGTGCCGTCAGCGCCATCTTCGAGTAGCGGGGCTCCTGCGGCATTTCAGCCTTTGACTGCGGAGGAGGAGCGGGATTTTGCTGACAAACTCGCTGCATTTGTTAAGCGGGGACCACCTAGATTCTCGGGGCGGGATGCTCAGCCCCGGGCTGTTGGGATTTGGCTTTCTGCGATGGAGAAGCTTTTTCGGGATTTCTTCATCGACCCGAAGTATCGAGTGCACATGGCGGTGCACTGTTTGGACGGAGATGCTGATTTTTGGTGGCAGCGAGTTGAGCCACTGGAGTTCCGGATCACCAGGCAGTTACCTTGGGAGGAGTTCAGACGGATGGTGTTGGACACCTATTTCTCTACCAGTGTGAAGAAGAAATTGGAGGACGATTTGAAGAATCTGCAGCAGGGCGATCGATCGGCCCAGGCCTATTTTCAGGAGTTCAGGGAGTTGCTGAACTGTGTGCCCTACGTCGCTCGCGACGGTCCGCACCAGGTTGAGTTGTTCGAGGGAGGCCTTCGTCCAGAGATTTACACACTTGTGCATGCTCAGAGATTTCAGACCCTGGAGGCAGCCGCAGAGCATGCACAGTGGGTGGAGAGAGGCGATCAGGAGGTGGCCAGACGGAGGGCCGCGGTCGCGCAGAGTTCCGACAGGAAGCGACCAGCCCCAGAGGACGGGGGACAGGCCAGCTCATGGAGACCGCCACGGCCGCCGCAGTCCCAGTCTTATGGCCGTGGGCGATCTGATAGAGAGGGCCTGGGGACCCCAGAGACCGCAGCAGCATCAGCAGCAGCACCAGCAGCAGAGATCGCAGCAGAGGCAGCAGAGATCTCAGCAGCAGTCCTCGAGACAGCAGCAGCAGCAGCCGAGACAGCCCCGATCTTCTGACCGATGTATTTTCTGTGGAGGTCAGCATGCCGCCATTACTTGTGACCAGAGATGGGGTCGATGCTTCCGTTGTGGACAGCCAGGGCATGTGCGAGCTACTTGCCCCCTTTCTACTTCCTCGGCACCTTCATCGGCATCGGCTCCATATCCCCCTCAGCAGCAGCGGCCACCAGCTCAGCGGCCTTATGCTCCAGCGAGCAGGCCGTCCACTTCTCATCCTGTGGATTCTCGACCTCCAGCACCGAGCGGGCGGGTGTATGCCGCCCAGTTGGCGGATTCTTCAGCGGCAGACCAGGTGGTGGCAGGTATTATTCTACTCTTTGGTATTCGGGCTCGTACTTTATTCGACACTGGAGCATCTCATTCTTTCATTAGTCGAGCATTTGCATCCCTGCATGACTTAGAGAGAGAGTCCTTGTCACATACATTAGAGGTGCGGATTCCTGATCATTTTTGCATGTCGAGGAGCGTTGTGTGGCTTGCCCTGTGCAGTTGGGGCCTTGGATTTTGCCTGCAGACTTGCTTGTCTTGCAGCAGCTCCATGATTTTGATTTGGTGTTGGGATGGATTGGCTGTCGCGGTATTCCGCCACTATCGACTGCAGAGAGAGGACGGTGACTCTTCGCGAGCCAGGACAGGAGGAGTTCATCTTCAGAGGCTGCCAGAGCACGCTGTTCGCAGCGACCATTTCCTCGGCCAGAGCTAGGATGTCACGCCCCGGGGTTTCATTAAGCGGAAGACAACCACTGAAATGAATTAAATTTTGCGTGTATATATTTTTTTTGAAACCAAACTCCCCGTGCGTGCCCAGACCCGCCGCATATACAAATTCACTCTGCGAACGGGCGGAGTCTCCTTTGCATATGCACGGCGTCCTGACTACAACAACCACACAATCATCACTTTAACCACACTAGTTCAACAGTCAAATCATACAACCATTTTCCGTATGTATTAAGAGGCCGACAAATTTTGAAAGAATAAATCCACAAGTTTTAAAAGCGGCGCCACACGGCACCCAGGTTTTGTCAAAACGGTTTTCAAAATACATAAATCCACAGGGTTTTAAAACGGTGCCCACACGACACCCAGATTTTCAAAACGGTTTTCCGCAAGCCATAAATCCACAGGGTTTTAAAATGGTGCCCACACGACACCCAGATTTTAAAAACGGTTTTTCGAAATATTTTCTTTTATCTTTCCTTTTGTCGTTTGAAAGCGGCCAATCCGGGAAGCAAAACAATCACCCATAAGGGTATAAAGATATTCCAACATCCACATCGACCCCACAAGGGTATCGCGATCCCATAGTAAGCTACTAACAGGTAATGAAATGAGCAGAAAAGAAGTACATACAGTCTATGGCCTCGAAGACCAACAATACCCCTGCCACGTGCCTCACCGTCGTCCTAGCGCTTCAACCCTGGACGAACCTGTCACGGAGTGGGAAGTCAGTGACCAGGAAATAAAGCACGAAAGCAACTAGGGCTATAAATAAAGCAAACCGCAGTAAAACCAGAGCGACCGCCCTCCTCATCGTGCAATCGACAGTACCTTGCATAACCTGTCCCGGGCAACCTGCCCCGGCAACCCGGACCGAGCACCAACCTCGAGAACCAAACCGAGCACCAACCTCGGAAACCAAACCGAGCACCAACCTCGGGAAACCAAACCGAGCACCTACCTCGTAACCACGTCGAGCACCTACCTCGACGGGTCGCACCGCTCACACCTTGGCGCCTCAAACCCCCCACCTACGGGGCCCCCCCTACGTCACCTCGTGGGTATCACGGGTCATAGACCACTTTTCCGGAAAAGCGCACCCTTTGCGGTGCCAAACCGCGGGTGCGCGTGCTGCAGCCTCGAGCATAATAACCAAGAACATCGTACATAATCAAGTAGCGAGAAACATAGAGACTATCAACCACGTATAATTAAATAACAAGAACCATAATGACTATCACAATATCGCGGTTAATTGCATAAATAGAGTTAATCACAAGTGCCGGAAATGCCATGCTAAGTCTCCAAATAAAAACCCACATACGTATACATACTATAGGGCACCGCGACACTTGGTCGCTACCAAAAAGGTGACAATGAAACATAGAAGTAACAAGAATACGCACAAAGGGGTTCTAAGGGGTACCCACCTGAAATGCAGAGAAGAGAGTGTGCGGAAAACTTCAGTTAAAACGTTCCCACCTTGTGCCCGAAATGACTACAGTAAGAAGTATCATTAATAACATCGTCGTGGTCGAAAACACCCAAAAACGGGGCGAAACGGGCCCAAAACGGAGCTTCTGGGCTCTTTGGCTGAAGTCTGGTGCACGGTCCAGGCGTGGACCGGGTCCACGAAAACAGTCGCGCGACGGTGTGGACCGGGAGCGTGCCGCAGCGGTGGACCGCTGCGGCTTGGGCCGGGCCGCGCACAGCGGGAGGCGCGCACCGGGTCCACGTCCCTCCGCGGTGCGAGGGCGAAGACCGGGTGCACGCCCGGCGCGTGCACCGCGCGGCCTGGGCCGGGCTGGCGCACGCGCCCGTGCACCGGGTCCGCACCATCGGTCGCGGGGCGTGCGCCGGGTGCACGCCTGCGCGTGCACCGCGCGGCCCGGGCTGGGCTGGCGCACGCGCTTGTGCACCGGGTCCGCCTCTCCGAGCTGTGTAGGCGTGCGCCGGGTGCACGCCTGGTCCCGTGGACCGCGTGGCCTGGAACCGTACTGGATGACAGTAAACCCTTGTTTTCGTCCCCCGCGGCTCCGGTGATGACCCCGCGAACACGGCGACCGCGGCGGCGACCCCGTGAGTACGATAACGGCGGCGGCGGCCTCCCGTTTTACAACGGCGGCGGCGGCTTCCCGTTACCACAAAACCCCACGTCGCGCGACAACCGAACAACTACCGCCTAAACCCTCGACCCCACAGAAATTGCAAAAGAAGGAAAACAACGAGAGGGTTTGCCCCGATCGCTTACCGTGATCCCGCGAGGAAGGAGAAAGTGGATCGTCCCTCTCGTCACCAACGTGATGCTCCACGAGAGGAGGGTTCCCCCTTTTTCCTCCTTTTTCCTCGCCGTTCCCGTTCTCCAAAGGAAAAGAAAAAGGTTTACAACGAAAAGGGGGCTATTTATGAAACCTCCATTAACCCTAGGTCAAGGTCTGACTCGGACTTCCTCGAAAATCGTGCAAATTACCACGCACGAATCTCGGTGCACTTTACAGTCACTGGGAGTTTCAAGTCCCAATTCCGGGAGATCCGCAAGTCCGATTCCAGAACCGATCGCACCGCCGTTCCTCATTTTGCGAGCTCTACCACCTAAAAATACCCGCAAACCCCGACGGTCAACCCAAAAAATCTCGAACTTTCAACCCCCCACTCTAACACTAAGAAGATTCAATTAAAACCAAAACGAAACCGAAGGTCGAGGTATTACAAAAATAATTAAAGCAAACCAATAACATAAAAAGATCAAAGAAAACTGATCAGGGACGGATCCCGTCCGACCGCCTCAAAAAGCGTGCCGGCCACAAAGCACGGATTCCGATGCACCACTCAAAGGCAAACGCTTTGTCCCCATTCCGGGAGATCCGTAAGTCGGAATCCGAATCCGTTCGTTTAGAGTAGCCGTCCTCCGTTTTTCAAGCTCAGTCGCAGAAAAAATACTCGCGGTCCAGGCCAGTCCATTGCGGAAAACACAGTGAACGGTTTTTCCTAACAATCCCGTCATGAAAAGAAGGTATACAAAGGTATTGGATGCTAGGACTCTACATCACTCACCACTTAAAGAAGTTTCGTCCTCGAAACTTCATCCTGGGCCCGAGGTGAATAAATCGGGTAGCACTCGCTCATCATAGACTCCAGTTACCGAAGTCACTCACTTCACTTCTTCCTGGTTGCCCATAGCACCGTTCACATGGGTATCGTCCGTTGCGCATCCCCTTTTTGTCCTCATATCGTGCTAAGATCCCACCGGTTTTCCGTTGAGCTCAGGTCCTCTCTAAGGCTCAGAGCAGTGACCATCCTCACCCAAATCAAGTAACGCACGGCTCGAACACATCATCGGAATTCGTTCACTTGCGTTGCTCGACTGTCCGGCGGTCTGGGGGTGAAACGCGTGCCGAATGTGGTTTAGTCCCTCTTATAGCTCGCGTAGACTTTGCCAAAGGTTCGACACGCAAAAAGGTCGAGTGTTCTCTGGTCCACGTCGTACAATGGTTGAAACGAGAGTCGACTTCGTCAGTTAATCCCCCGTTGACTCAACGCATGCGTGCCCTTGATGCGATGCAGAAACCCGTGACGACTTCCATGCGGGTCGCTCCCATTTGCCACTCCACTAGTACAATCGAGATTGTAGTGTTTCCCCTCCCCCCGCTAGCGCTGAAGTTCCGAGACTTTACTTGTTAACCATCTAGACCAGCGAGCAGTGAACGGTTTACACCCCTTTGGTTTAGGTCCACCAAAAATTTCGCTTAGAGGTTCTTGTACATCTGTCGTGTAACCTGGAGGCGCCCGCATAGGGAGCCGCAAGTGCGCCTCCGACCGTATCTCATGTTCTTAACTCTGGCAGTTCGGGCACGCAATCCCGCCCTACGAAACGTAT
>CM054933.1:15572224-15677988 GCA_029168755.2 Tillandsia fasciculata | reverse complement strand
CCCTCTCGATCAAGAATCCGCACTGGGCGCTCCTCATATCTCAAATCCTCGCTGATCTCGAGGGGTGCAAAGTCGATGACGTGCGACGGGTCGAAGACGTACCTCCTCAGTGTGGAAACATGGAAAACATCGTGGACACCAGCCAGTCTCGGGGGAAGTGCAAGTCGATAAGCAACAGGCCCGATACGCTCCAACACCTCAAATGGTCCAATGTATCGGGGGCTGAGTTTCCCGCGAATGCCGAACCTCCTGATCCCCTTGGACGGCGAGACTTTCAGAATACATGATCTCCAACCTGAAACTCTAAGTCTCGTCGCCGAACATCAGCATAGCTCCTCTGTCGGCTCTGAGCGGTCTGAAGATGCTGTCGAATCACCCGGACCTTCTCCTCTGCCTCTAGCAGTATATCTGGCCCCAAGGTCCGTCTCTCGCCTACGTCACTCCAATAAAGTGGTGATCGGCACTTGCGTCCATACAACGCTTCAAACGGAGCCATCTGTATGCTCGCTTGAAAGCTGTTGTTGTACGCAAACTCAACCAAGGATAAGTGCCGAATCCAACCTCCGCCGAAATCCAAGACGCAAGCCCTCAGCATGTCCTCCAAGATCTGTATGGTCCGCTCTGACTGCCCATCAGTCTGGGGATGAAAAGCTGTACTGAATCTGAGCTGAGTCCCCATCGCAGTCTGCAAACTCCCCCAAAAACGCGAGGCAAACCTCGGATCTCTATCTGACACAATGGAGGCGGGTACTCCATGCAACCTCACAATCTCATCAAGGTATAACTGGGCTAGTCGATCGAGTGGCCAAGTAGTCTGCATAGGCAAAAAGTGCGCTGACTTGGTAAGTCGATCCACAACTACCCAGATAGCATCTGCTCCGCCCTGTGCCCTCGGCAATCCGACCACGAAATCCATGGTAATGTGGTCCCATTTCCACTCAGGATTGGGAGACTTTGTAACTTGCCAGCTGGCACCCGATGCTCAGCTTTTACCTGCTGACAAGTTAAACACTGGCCACAAATCTCCCAATATCCCTCTTCATGCCATTCCACCAAAAATGTGCCTTGAGGTCCTTATACATCTTAGTCCCCCCAGGATGAAGGGTATAAGGTGTATAATGGGCCTCTCTCAATATCTGCTCTCTGATCTCAGCATCCACTGGCACACATGCTCGGTCCCTGTACCTCAGTACTCCCGCAGCATCCACTGAAAATCCCCTGACTGATCACTCGGAAGCTGATCTCGAATCCTGGTCAAGTGGGGGTCCTCACTCTGTTTCTCCCTGATCCTGTCCAGCAGAGTGGGCTGCACGACTAATGACGTCAGTCTAGCAGAGACCCCAGGGGACACAACCTCTATCTCGAGCCGTCTCATCTCCTCCAATAGGGGCGCCTGGTCTGTGATCAACATAGACAAACTCTGAACTGCTCTCCGGCTCAAAGCATCAGCGACCACGTTAGCCTTGCCTGGGTGGTAAAGGATATCCACATCATAATCCTTTAGTAGCTCTAACCACCTGCGCTGCCTCAAATTCAGCTCCTTCTGTGTGAACAGATACTTTAAGCTCTTGTGGTCGGTGTAGATCTCACAATGCTCCCCGTACAGGTAATGGCGCCAAAGCTTCAGTGCAAACACCACGGCAGCGAGCTCTAAGTCATGGGTAGGGTAATTCTTCTCGTAATCCTTGAGCTGTCTCGATGCATAAGCAATTACCCTCCCATCCTGCATCAACACGCAACCAGTCCACTGTGCGATGCGTCACTGTAGATCACATATCCTTTCCCCATAACAGGGAGGGAAAGGATAGGAGCAGTCATCAGTCTGTCCTTCAGCTCCTCGAAGCTCTTCTGGCAGTCCTCACTCCAGATAAACTTAACCCCTTTACGCGTCAACCGAGTGAGGGGTGTGGAAAGCTTCGCAAAGCCTTCCACAAACCGACGATAATAACCAGCTAATCCCATGAAGCTGCGCACCTCTGATACAGTCGTCGGTCGGGGCCAATCACGAACTGCCTCAATCTTCGCCGGGTCTACAGCTACACCGGCGGCGGAAATCACATGGCCCAAGAAAGCTACCTCCCGAAGCCAAAACTCGCACTTTGCCAGCTTGGCATACAACTTCTTCTCCCGCAGAAGTTGTAGCACAGTCCTCAAGTGCTCCTCATGCTCGGCCTCGCTCGGGAGTAAACCAGGATATCATCTATGAACACCACCACAAATCGATCCAGGAATGGCCGAAATATCCTGTTCATCAAGTCCATAAAGGCGGCAGGGGCATTAGTCAATCCAAATGGCATAACTGTAAACTCATAATGCCCGTACCGTGATCTGAAAGCAGTCTTAGGAATATCCTCGGCCTTCACCTTTAATTGGTGGTAACCAGACTGTAGATCAATCTTGGAAAAGACACAAGACCCTTGCAGCTGATCAAAGAGATCGTCGATGCGCGGCAGAGGGTACTTGTTCTTGATGGTCACTTTATTCAGCTCCCTATAGTCCACACACAGTCTAAGTGACCCATCCTTCTTCTTCACGAATAGCACCGGTGCTCCCCAGGGCGACACACTGGGTCTAATGAAACCCTTATCCATCAAGTCTTGCAACTGTGCTTTAAGCTCTCTCAGCTCAGCCGGTGCCATCCGGTAAGGAGCCTTAGAGATTGGCGCAGTTCCTGGAACTACGTCAATCACAAACTCAATCTCTCTGTCGGGCGGCATACAAGTCAGCTCAGGTGGAAACACATCCGGGAACTCGCGGACGATAGGGATATCCCCGAGTCCCGGTGCCGCCGTAGGCCCCTCAACAACACTAGCCAAAAAGGCTACACATCCTCGATGAATCATCCGCCTCGCTCGGGAAGTCGAAACCATAGAGGCAAAGAAAGCACTCTGACATCCCCGGTACACCAACACCTCCTGGTCTGGCTCTCTAAAAGTGACAGTCCTCTCGGCACAGTCAATAGTCGCAAAATACCGAGCCAGCCAGTCCATCCCGAGGATCACATCAAAATCCTGCAGCTGTCTCAAGACCAACAGGTCTGCTGGCATAATCCAGGACTCGATCTGCATCGGGCAGGACCAACAACACTCCTCCACGAGCAAAGTGTGATCGGGAATCTGTACCTCTCGTGCACGTGGCAAAAGTCCTACCTCTAACCCATGTAATGATGCAAAAGATCTACTAATGAAAGAATGCGATGCTCCAGTATCAAATAAGGTGCGAGTCCTAATGCCAGAAAGTAAAGTGATACCTGCCACCACATGGTCCGCTGCTGAAGAATCCTCTACCTGTGCAGCATACACCGCCCACTCTGAGCTGGAGGGCGATAATCTGTGGAATGGGAAGAAGATGGCCTGCTCGCTGGAGCATAAGGCCGCTGAGCCGTCGACCGCTGCTGCGATGATGCTGGGGCAGATGCTGAAGAAGGGGCGGCTGAGGTCGAAAAGGGGCACGCAGCTCGAATGTGCCCTGGCTGTCCACATCCATAGCAACGACCCCACCGCTGGTCGCAGGTGCCGGGGAAATGCGGACCTCCACAGAAAATACAACTGCTGGGAGCCCGTGTCTGTCGGGACTGCTGCTGCTGAGACTGTCGCTGTCGCTGTGGCTGCCGCTGAGATCCGCGCTGCGACGACTGCGATTTCTGCTGCTGCTGCTGCTGCTGCTGGGGCCTCTGGGATCCACCAGGCCCTCGCCGCTCCGAACGCCCACGGCCCTGAAACTGAGGCGGTGGCGGTCGGGGCGGCCTCCAAGTACTGGCCTGTCCCCCCTCATCCTGGGCTGGTCGCTTTCTGTCGGAGCCCTGAGCGACCGCGGCCCTCTGTCTGGCCACCACCTGATCACCTCTCTCCACCCACTGTGCATGCTCTGCGGCTGCATCCAGAGTCTGAAATCTCTGAGCATGCACCAGGGTGTAAATCTCTGGACGAAGGCCTCCCTCGAACATCTCAACCTGGTGCGGCCCGTCACGAGCGACGAAGGGCACGCAGTTCAACAACTCCATGAACTCCTGGAAATAGGCATGGGCCGATCGCTCGCCCTGCTGCAGGTTCTTCAAGTCGTCCTCCAACTTCTTCTTCACACTGGTCGAAAAATAGGTGTCCAGCACCAACCGTCGGAACTCCTCCCAGGGCAGCTGCCGAGAAATCCGGAACTCCGGTGGCTCCACCCGCTGCCACCAAAAATCAGCATCCCCGTCCAAACAGTGCACCGCCATGTGCACTCGATACTTCGGGTCGATGAAGAAATCCCGAAAAAGCTTCTCCATCGCAGAAAGCCATTTCCCAACAGCCGAGGGCGGGGCATCCCGCCCTGAGAATCTAGGTGGTCCCCGCTTAACAAACTGGGCGAGTTTGTCAGCAAAATCCCGCTCCTCCTCCGCAGTCAAAGGCTGAATAGCTCCAGGAGCCCCGCTACTCGAAGATGGCGCTGACGGCACAAAAGGGCAACAGGAGGCACAAAGGCCTCAGGAACAGCTGGGGGTGGTGTCTCTCTCTGCGCGAGCAGCTGATCAATCCTCTGCTGCTGCTGACGATGGCTCTCCGCCAATTGGGCCATCATGGCCCGCAACTCAGCAATCTCAGTGGATCCCGTCTGCTCCGGCTCCAGGGGGTGTAGGGGCACCCAGAGCGGGAATCCGACGTCGGGGAGGCATCCTGCCACAAGAAAAACACGAATCAGTAACATAACCCCACACGACCCAATCTAGCGAAAGTCAAAGACATCCCCCAATTTCTGCGACTTTATGTTGTCTGCAGCCAACATAACGGTCCACCAGAAATTGGGTATGTCGATCCCTCCTCACTCACTGGAAGAGTCCAATAAATAAATCAACGACTTTCGCAAAGTGTCACGCCTCTCACGCCCTATCATCCTAGGGTCTGCCAAAAGCCTAGGGTTTCCTAAGTCCCAACTGACCTATCCCTAAGCTCTGATACCAACTTAATCTGTCACGCCCCGGGGGTAACCAGAACCCGGGCCCGCCAACAGATCCGCCGTGCACACAGAATTTTCCATGTACACGAAGCGCTGGTAACCTGCTCAGATAGATAATAACAATAGAAGAGCATAACAGAGCTGAACTAATAGAACTAACAGTAATCTCAGACTGAAAAAACTGTAAACTGAAATAAAAGTACAATATACTCCCAGCTCACCAAAATAATACAACCAGCTGGCCACAGCCAGACCCAAAAGTAAACTACTATGTCTGAGATACAAAAGGGGAGTACAGTAATAGTCTAGCTAAACTCTCGCTCGGGGTAGACGATCTAGCTAGTCGGCGATCCTCTTACCTCGATCTGCTGCTGAAGGCCCAGCAGCTCCCACAGTCGACTCTGCAAAACAAAGGGGAAGAAAGAACAAGAAACAACAATGGGGGTGAGAACTACTAGATAAACCAGTAGCCTCCCCTAGTGGGTAAAACCTCTGATGCTGACGCACCCACTAGGAATAAAGAGGCAAAAAGGAAAGAACAGTGGTATGCAATAAAGACTGCTGAAAAGAAACTACCACTACTATGCCTCTAAATGCAGTGCCAAAAGATGACTGTATAGATGCAACTATAAAGCTGACTGCCCAAAGAAAACCCAATCAGTGGGCCAGGAAATACTGGCACTGCCTGCTCTGTCATCACTCACAACTCACCAACTGACCGGCACCCATCACGGTCTAAAAGCCTACTCCGGAGTGGCACTCGAGGGGAGCGACCCACACGAGTAAAGTATCTCTGTATCAATCATCACTGTAACCAATGTCTCACAATAGCAGGACTGGATCATGACCATGATCAAAGTGGGAATACTCCATCCACTAATGCAACCCCGATCCCCAATCTGATGTGATAACAACATCCGGTCAACCGCCCAAAATCCGCGGTCACCGCTGAACCCATAACCCCAATCTGATAAGGTAAAAACATCTGGTCAACCGCCTAACATCCGCGGTTGCCACTATGCCCCACAATCCCCCAAGACAGTCCCAACTGTCCCAAACTCAAAGTCCAGACACCACTATCTCCAAAATCCCGATCAGACTCGAGCATCATGCATCGATAGAGAAGAATAACAATAACACATGTTTTCTCCTAAGTCAAGTCCCATAATATAGTGCTGCAGTAAGATAGTGGCCTAACTAGATGTCCAATGAGCATGCAAGTGTTCTCTTTTAAAAACATTTAGAAAAGGACTAAGTTTCATGTGAAGAATACTTTAGAATCATTTTACAAATATTGTTGGGTTACTAAATTGCATGCGGTTCACGATACAGCAATTGTCCAATTTCTTTGTCCCAGATTTATCACATAGAAGCTACTAAATTAATTTAGGGGCCAATGCAATAGGTTCATATATCACAAGTTATCTATCACATGCATAATTGGGAAACTCTTTTATTCCTAGTGTGCAAATCAACAAAGAGGATACGCAACCACCCACCTCGAAAAGCGTGCACGATGTACCCAGAAAATACCCGCTGTCCTCTAAACACACCGTCAGCTGTAACAATGTCCTACAACATCACATAAGTGTACACGGTGTAAATATAACAATTTCCAAACACACATTTGCTGTTTTAAAATCAGCACGCAAAACGAGGAATTTTCACCTCTGTCCCGAGCTCCTAAAATCCCAGAAAAATCACGGTTGCGTTCCTCGCGAAAAATCACCCAAAATCGACTCTTGAATCACCCCGATCCGATATTCCTACGCGGAGAAATAATTCGTCGAAGTTGCCGCTGTCCAAAAATCCAAACAGCAAAATGGGGTGTCAAATCACCTCGGGAATCGTGCCAAGAAATCGGAATCCGAAGAAACCATCAACACGGAAAACGAAGCCCTACCTCTTAGGAACACACTGGCGAAGAAATCGTCGGAATCGGACCTCTGTACTGCGCAGGGGACTCCTCGGACTGAAATGCGACGATAACGGGCCGAAATGGGGGAAAACCGAGGCACACTGTAAAATCCGGAACGCCGCTGTCGATCTTCCCGAAAATCTGGGAACGCACCACGAGGTAGAAAAATGTGAGAGGAAAAACTTCTCTTCACACACTCTCCCTGGTTCTCTCTCTTTCTCTCGGAAAAAGCCCAAGAAGAGAGGGGAGGGGGCCTATTTATAGGCCCCCAAAAACAATTGGGATAATTCCCCTGTGTCCCCACTTTCGGGCGCAGGGGGATTTCGGGCTGCTACAGTGCGGCCCGGCCCGCCAAGATTCGGGCGGCTACAGTGCGGCCCAGCCCAACCCGGGCCGCACACGGGATCCCCGCCCGTCCGACCGTCGTCCAACCCGGCCCTGGGCCCGCCACGCGTCCGCCAAACAGGCGGCAGCCGTGCGGGCCCAGCGGGGACGCGCCACGCGTCCCCCTGCGGGGCGGCGGGGTGGGTGGCGCCCGCCAATGGCGGGGCGCCACGTGGCGGCCGCTTCCCCGCCCGCCACGCCCGCCGGGCGCGCCTGCGCACCTGCGCCGCGCGTGCGTACGGCCGCGTGCGCCGCCGCAGGCGCGCGCCGCGGGTGCACCCCGCGCACATGCGCCACCAACCCGGGGCCGCCACGTGGCGCGCCCCGGTGCACCGTGCACCGCGCCCAACCCCGCGCCTGCCCGGCCTGCCCGCGCTGCCCGCGCACCCTCCCGTGCGCCGCGCGCCCTGGACCGGACCAACGGGCGCCTGCCACGTGGCCCGCCGGTGCACCGTGCACCGGCGGCCCGCTCCGTGGACCGAGAGCCGTGCGCCGGCCCAATAACAAGGCGCCACGTGTCCCGGCCGGTCCACAGATCCCCCCATGCACCATTTTGCGCAGAAAACTTCCGGGGGTCCGTTTTTGGGCATCCGGACTCCAAATTAAATAAGTAAATAGCCGTTTTCAAGCGTTTTTCCGCGCTGAATCCAAATACGGCCTCCGTTTAGCCTGATTCCACTCCTAAAATTCGGCAAAGTCAGCCGAAGGTCAGGCTCACTTCCAAATCCACTCTAAGTCCAAACAACACATCCCTTTGACATGTTGGGGCCAACACACCAACACTAGGTGTTCCACCCCCAAACAGGGGGAAAACACAGGGGGAAAAAACGGGACACTACTTCGGCAGTCGAGAGTGCTATGCAATTCTGCTTTTTACTGTGCCATGCAACAAGGCAATGGCCAAGATAGAAGCATGCACCACTCGTGCTTTCCGATCATCCACTGATCCAGCCCAATCGGCATCTGAGTATCCAAAATATCCAAACTTGTTCCCATAGGATACCAAATTCCGAAATTATTGTACCTTTGATATATCGGATGATCCGTTTCACCGCTTTCAGGTGAACCTCCTTCGGTGCTGATTGATATCTCGCGCAAATCCCAACACTGAAGGATATATCCGGGCGACTAGCCGTGAGATATAGTAGACTTCCAATCATACTGCGATACAGTTTCTCGTCTACATTCTCACTATGTGATTCACTTCCAAGTCCCTTATGGCTAGTTCCCATTGGAGTCGGAAAATCCTTAGAATTTTCAAGATCAAACTTTTTGACCAACTCCATTGCATACTTGGATTGACACAAGTGAATACCTTCATCGTTTTGTTTAACTTGTAATCCAAGAAAATAAGTCAATTCGCCCATCATGGACATCTCAAATTCGCTTTCCATGGTCTCCGCGAATTTAGAAGCATCATTATCTCTTGTTGCGCCAAATACAATGTCATCGACATAGATTTGTGCTACAATGAAATTGTTTTGATAATGCTTCACAAAGAGAGTCCTGTCAGCTCCCCCTCGAGTATAGCCCTTTTCCAAAAGGTGCTTTGTCAACCTTTCGTACCATGCTCGCGGTGCTTGTTTCAGACCGTAAAGAGCCTTTTTCAGACGAAAAACATGGTTAGGTAGTTTATGGTCCACAAAACCTTTCGGTTGAGCCACATAAACTTCCTCATTTAAAAATCCATTTAAAAATGCGCTCTTAACGTCCATTTGAAATAATTTGATTTTAAAATGACAAGCAATCGCAAATAAGATACGAATGGACTCGAGTCTAGCTACAGGGGCGAAGTTTCATCAAAGTCTATACCTTCTACTTGAGAGTAGCCTTGAGCAACTAACCTTGCTTTGTTCCTGATGATAGTACCATCCTTCATTTTTCTTGTTCTTGAAAATCCATTTGGTACCTATCACATTGTGTTGCTTCGGAGGCTTCGTTAATTCCCAGACTTTGTTTCGCTCAAATTGATGGAGCTCTTCCTGCATTGCTTCAATCCAGT
Source organism: Tillandsia fasciculata (assembly GCA_029168755.2). NCBI lineage: Eukaryota > Viridiplantae > Streptophyta > Magnoliopsida > Poales > Bromeliaceae > Tillandsia > Tillandsia fasciculata. Next base: position 15,668,749 of record CM054933.1, on the reverse strand, counting down.
AGTCATCCTGAAGAGCTTCATCAACATTCTTTGGTTCGATTTGAGATACGTAGCATGCGAATCCGCAAACCAATTGTCTCCGAGTTCTAACTCCTTCTTGTGGATCTCCAATGATGTTCGATTCAGGATGATCCTTGGAGATGCGTAACGTTTGAGGTAAAGGAGTAGTCGGAGGTACACGAGATGATTCCTGCACATCAGATAAACTTGAAGAACCGTTAGATGCATCATTATTATCGAAAGAATTGTTAGAAGAAGATGCATTAGCAGGTGTATCATCATCAAGAGAGATATCGAGGGTAGATTTTTCAGATTCAAAGTGAAAAGCTTCATCTACCTTAACATTTATCGATTCTACGATCGTCTTAGATTCTAAGTTAAAAACTCGATATGCTCTGCTGTTTGTAGAATAACCTAAGAAAATCCCTTCGTCACTTCGAGAGTCAAATTTTCCAAGATTCTCGCGGTCACGCAAAATAAAACACCGACTCCCAAAGATACGAAAATATTTGATGTTAGGTTTTCTACAAAACCATAGTTCATATGGTGTATTTAAAGTCCCCGGGCGCAAATACACTCGATTAATTACATAGACAGCAGTGTTCACCGCTTCAGCCCAAAAATATAACGGTAGGTTCCGGCTATGAAGCATAACACGTGCCATCTCCTGTACGACCCTGTTTTTGCGCTCGACTACACCATTCTGTTGAGGTGTATAGGGTGCTGAGAATTCATGTTTAATGCCATTTGAAGTGCAAAAATCAATGAATTTTGAATTTATGAATTCTCCACCTCTATCACTTCTAACTCGAGTAATCTTTTCATTCTTTTCAATCATAATACGATGGCAAATCTCGTGAAAAGAATCAAAAGTATCAGCTTTCTCTTTTAAAAATGCTACCCAAGTATATCTAGAAAATCATCAACCAATAAGAAAATATACCATTTACCTCCCAAGATGGTTGACGAGTTGGCCCCATTAAGTCCATGTGCAAAAGTTCCAAAGGCCGTTTTGTACCTATGTGGTTCAAGTTCTTGTGTGCAGTCCTAGACTGTTTTCCTTTTGGCAACCGCCACACACAATGTTTTGTTCAAAAGAAAGTTTAGGAACCCCCTTGACCACATCTTTGTTTGAAATTCTAGCAAGTTCCTTAAAGTTTATGTGACCTAGCCTTTCATGCCAAAGAGTTTCATTTTTCAAAGATGCTAGGTTACATTTTTCAGAAAATTTACTAGGAACTACATAACAATTGTTTTCTGATCTAACCCCTTTTAAAAAGAAGCATGGTTCTTGTCAGTTACAGTACATTCATCAGATGAAAAATTAACTGAATAACCATTATCACAAAGTTGACTTATGCTTATGAGGTTAGTCTTAAGGCCATGAACAAATAACACATTATTTAGAACCGGGCCATCTGGAATAGCTATAGTTCCCTTTCCAACAATTTTGGAAGACCGACCATCTCCGAAAACAACAAGTCCTCCGGAGATTTTCTCAAAGGTTTGAAAACAGTTTTTGTCACCGGTCATATGACGGGAACACCCGCTATCCAGATACCAAGACGAACTATCATATGCATGCAAGGAAACATTGGTAACAAGACAAGGAAAAATTTCACCTTTGCGCACCCAAACCTTTTTGGAATGCGTCGGTAATGGTCGTGAAGTTATCTCCTAGGTGAAAGCGTCTTGTTGAAGATTGCTGCTCCTTGATGATGTCGTCTTGAGCGGTGAACTACCAAGGCTCTTTTCCTTCAATTGATTTGCAATTGATTTCTGAGGAATCACCTTTTGGTAGTCATTGCAAGAGGTGCTTGAGGTGTGCGTTTGGCTCCCATCTTGCAATTTCTCCTTATGTGCCCTGAAATGCCACAACGAAAACATACCTTAGATCTTGACGATCCCGAGGAGGATGAAGTAGGCTTGTTGTCGTTGCTTGTCGTGAATTCCGGTGTCGGAGGAGGAGATACCGACTGAGGCACAAAAACTGTCCCACTCGAACTTGGAATGTCTCCAGTTTGAGTGTATCCGAGGCCGAACTTATTTGTTTGACCAAGACCAAGAAGCCTGTCCAACTTACTCCTTCCAGAAGAAAATCGCTTTAAGTCATCCTTTAGTTGGAGTATGGTCTTTGTCATTTCCATTTTATCCTGTCGAGCCTCGCCGTAGAGCTTCAAGAAATAATTCGCTTTATCCACCAAATTTGTATGTTCTTTCTCGAGAAGCTCATTTTCCTCTTGAAGGGAAACATTTGCTTTGACTAAATTATCCCTTTCCACTTCAAGAGCGTTTGAGAGAGAAGATGCCCTTTTTACTTCTTCTTCGAGATCCTGCAATCTCCCTCTCAAACTCCGTTTTGCTTTGCCAGTTTCTTTGAATCCCTCAAAAGCTTATGGTAGGCAAGAGCAAAATCTTCACCTTCAGAATTGCTCGATTCGCGTCCGTAGCGTTCTTTTCAACATGGGAGGAGTTGGACAAGGAATCGGAGGTACTTGCCATCAAGCACATGAAGGGTGAAGATGTAGTGGACGCGTGGAATGCTGTCGCGTTGTCTTCTTCATCACTTGAGGATGACTCATTTGACGTGGAGTTGTCATCCCAAGTAACGACTTGCATCGCTTTCTTCTTTGCCGGATTCTTGTTGGGACACTCCGTTGCAATGTGGCCGTAGCCTCGACATTTGAAGCACTGTACTTGTCCCTCTGAACTTTTCTTATCCTTTGAGAAGTTCTCTTGCTTTCTTGACTTGTAGCTTGAAGAACCCTTGCCTTTCTTCGACTTTCCGAAGGATGGAGTTTTGCTTGAATTACCCCTTCGAAAGTTGCGGCGAAACTTCCTTGTCAAGAGAGCGAGCTGCTTCTCAAAGTCCTCCATAGATAGGTTCTCGTCATCGTCCGAGGAGGATGAATCCGCGTCTTCTTCCTTAGTTGATTTCAATGCATAACCTGAAGACTTAGAAGAGGATGCCTTTTCCGAAGAATAGTTAGTAGGAAATGTCATTTCATAAGTTTGTAATGCACCAACTAATTCTTCTACACGCATTTCGTCCGGGTGTTTAATTGTTTCAATGGCTGCGACCTTCGGGCGAAATCGTTCAGGAAGAGTTCTTAAAATCTTTCTTACAACTTTAAATTCTGGAATCTTCTCTCCCAAGTTAGCACATGAGTTTACGATGTCTTGCAATCGTGTGTAATAGTCTGTGAAAGATTCATTTTCTGCCATGGAAATAGAATCAAACTTGCTTGTAAGCATTTGCAGTTTCTGAATCTTCACTAGGTTAGTTCCCTCATGCGTAACTTGAAGAACATCCCAGATTTCTTTCGCAGTCTCACATGCCGAGACGCGAGAGAACTCTGTTTGTGACAAAGCATTAAATAGAGCATTAATTCCTTTGCCATTGTAAGAAGATGAGTCTATCTCTTCCTTGGTCCATTTCGACCTAGGTTTTAAGGTGCGAACATCAGAAATAATTTCAGTTGGATTAGACCATCCTAATTCAATTGATTGCCACACCCTTTCGTCGATGGAAATTAAAAAGGCTTTCATCCGTACTTTCCAGTACGCATAATTTGTTCCATCAAAGAAAGGGGGTCGATTGATGTTTCCACCTTCAACCATTGTTTACAACCCTATTCCCGCTCTGATACCACTTGTTGGGTTATATTAATATGGATCTAAATAGGGGAAAAAACACCTAGAGGGGGGTGAATAGGTGTAAACAATAAACACTCAAAAAATCATTGCGCAATAAAACCCAATGCGGAAATAAAATAACACGCAAGATTTTTACGTGGAAAAACTCCAAACCGGAGTAAAAAACCACGGGACCGATAACACGGCGAAATCCACTAGAATTAACACACGTACAAGGTGATATAACGTACTCACAGACGACTCAACCTTTTACCATACGCTCCTAGTAGATCTTCTCCGCTCGCTCCACGACGCTTCTCGAATCCACGATCTGCGCCCAACGCTGAATCCACAGCGTCCAACGTCGAGTCCACGACGTCCGACCGAATCCACGGTCTTCACCCAGTAGCACGCTTCGAATCCACGAACGTACCTCGCTCCGAATCCACGAGAGCGGTTGCACCTTGAATCCACAAGGCCACGCGAGTCCACGCGCCGATTTGGGGTAAATCGTTGTTTTTGGGTGGTGATGATCCGCCGAATACTTAGATTAGAAATAGATCGAAAATACCATCTAAGTATTCATTGATTTGATTCTACTCAAAATCTGAGTATGGAAAACCTAGAATCAAATCAATCAATATAGATGAAGAAACATAGAATAAATCTATTGATTTCCTTTCTTCTCTATATGTGGATTTTTCTTTCGGTCGTATTTTTCCGGATGCCCTAGAAAATGAATAGAGGGCTATTTATAGGTTAGAAACCATTGGAAGAAGATAAGGATCAAAAACTGCCTTTTCTGGAGATTTTACGGACGGCGATCCGGATTGGAATGGGCGATCCGGATTGCAGTAGCAAGAAAGACGATTTCCAGAAAAACGCTAGTTCGGGATCCGGATCGAAGTCCCCGATCCGGATCGTTCATACAGTTTCACCAAACATCACGTTCGGGATCCGGATTGCAAATCCTGATCCGGATCGTGCAAGCAAAAAGGTAAAACTAGTGTTCGGGATCCGGATCATGAGATGCTGCGATCCGGATTGAACCAGTGTATGAACGAACACCCTTCGGGATCCGGATTGCAAGGCCCGATCCGGATCCTGAACATGTCCCATGTCCAGTTTTTGATTTTTATGCAATTAAACATTCTTCCAGGTGTTTCTACACTACAAGAAGTATTCGGATCACCAAAAATCTTTAGTTAAACATACCTGATCCTTTTGAATTCTTCTTTCTTGAGATTGAGGTATATGATCCAAAGTTCTTTCATCTTCAATCTTCAAGACTTAACACTTTCACGAAATACGCCAACTCAAATTCCGTAACAGGTCGCTCCCTCGAGTTCCCCTCCGGTGGCCGGGGCCAGACAGTTATTGACAGTTTTGCTATCACATCGGCGCAGCTTATTTGCCCGATGATGAGGGCGGCAACAGGAGTTTTGCTATCACATCGGCGCGGCTTACTTGCCCGATGATGAGGGCGGTACAGATTGGGTTCATCTGGGACGGTTGGTTACTGTTGCTTACGGTTATTCCAGTCTAGGACTGTATTTTAGAGGCATAGTAGTGGTAGTTTCCTTTCTTCAGCAGTCATTATTGCTTACCACACTTCTTTCCTTTTTGCCTCTAGTAGACCTAGTGGGTGTGTCAGAGTTTGAGGTTTTACCCACTAGGGGAGGCTACTGGTTTACTAGTAGTTCTCACCCCCATTCTTCTTTCCTCTTTTTCTTCTCCCTTGTTTTGTAGTGTCTTCTACGGGTGCTGCTGGGCTTTCAGCGGCGGGTCGAGGAGAGAGGACGGCTGAGTAGATAGATCTCGAGGCAGGATGAGCGAGTTAGCTGGACTGTTGGTGTACCCATGTTTCCTCAGACGTTTGTACTTTTACTTTGGGACTGGCTTTTCCCAGCAGGTTGTATTTATTTTGGTGAGCTGGGAGAGACAGATGTATCATTTATACAGATGTATTGTATTTTATTTCCAGCTTCAGTCTGAGATGTATCAGTTTTTAGTTCATCTCTGTTTTTATTGCTCTTTTATTATTATCTCTTATATATGAGCAGGTTTGGCGCTTCGTGTATGCGGAAAATACTGCGTGCACGGCGGATCTGTAGACGGGCCCGGGTTCCGGTTTACACCCGGGGCGTGACATGAGCAGGTTACGTGACCCTAGCGTCTCGAGCCAGGAAACTAATAGATGGCGGGTGCGTGGCCTATTTGGCCTCGGTGGACCTAACAGCTCGACCCACTCCCTCACTTTCCGACATCCCAGTCATCAGGGAATTTTCGGATGTGTTCCCGACGGAACACCCTGGGATGCCACCCGAACGAGAGGTCGACTTCCCTATTGAACTACTCCCAGGCACTCAACCCATTACCAAAGCGCCGTACAGGATGGCCTTCGCCGAGTTGAAGGAACTCAAAGCACAACTGGAAGACCTTTTGGATAAAGGCTTCATCAGACCGAGCGTGTCGCCATGGGGCGCGCCCGTTCTGTTCGTAAGGAAGAAGGACGGAAGCCTTCGCTTTTGCATAGACTATCGAGAAATAAACAGGTCACCATAAAGAACAAATACCCCCTGCCGCGAATCGACGATCTGTTCGACCAGTTACAAGGAGCAACAGTGTTCTCAAAGATCGATCTGCAGTCTGGCTATCATCAGCTCAGAGTCAAGGGTGAGGATATCCCCAAAACAGCTTTCCGGACACGTTATGGCCACTACGAATTCACGGTAATGCCGTTCGGGCTCACCAACGCCCAGCGGTGTTCATGGACATGATGAATAGGGTGTTTAAACCCTTCTTAGATCTATTCGTAGTGGTCTTATTGATGATATCCCCATCTACTCCCGCACAGATGAGGAACATGAGGAGCACCTACGTATAGTCCTTCAGACCCTCCGGGACCAGAAACTAAATGCCAAACTCAAAAAGTGTGAGTTTGGCTCCGCGAGGTGGACTTTTTGGGGCATATCATTTCGGCGTCTGGAATTGCAGTGGACCCGAGGAAGATAGACTCTGTGACCGACTGGCCCCGACCGACAATAGTAACAGAGATTTGAAGCTTCCTGGGTCTGGCAGGGTATTACAGGCGCTTCGTGGAAGGCTTCTCCAAAATAGCCCCGGGCTCGCCAACAGATCCGCCGCCCATACGGGAAGCCCCGTATAGACGTAGCGACTAACCTGCAAAGAAACATCTACACTAGCAGATATCAGAGCTGAAATAGTAAAAGCTGAAGTAAAAGACATAAAATACAACTACATCTCTCAAATAAACAGACCATCCTCACCTGATACAAGAGTCTCTCAGAACAGCAGAAAAGAAAGGTACAACTCGATACCTCACTACAAAAGTCACTCGACATAACACACTCCAAAGTAGTACAGGGGTACATCTACTCTCACTCTGAGGATGACAGGAAGGGATCCATCTCGCGACTCCCTTACCTCGGTCTGAAGGAGCTAGATCAGCAACTGGAGCAGCAGTGTAAGACCCGCTGTTCTTTTCCTATTTTTCTCTCCTTTCCTATGTGTAGTGATTCGACGGGTGCTAATTTTCAAATATTTCTGGACAGTCCGTTGGGGCACGCGGGTATTTTTAGGCGGTAGAGCTCGCGAAACGGGAACGGTGGTCCGATCGGATTTGAATTCCGAAATCGGGATCTCCCAGAATTTAATTTTGAAGTTTGGATCTCTTTTAGGCGCTCCGGTATCCGTGCGGATGATCTGCACGTTTTTCGAGGTAACTTGTAGCCGCTGGTTTTGTTCCGTTAGTTTGGGGTTTTAAACCGGGGACTTAGGGTTTCTTTTCCCTTGGGTTTCCTTTCGTGCGGCTAGGGTTTTTGAGGGGCGCGACCCGAGACAGAAGGGAACCGGAGAACCCAACCCTTTTTCGCTCTCGTTCCCAGACGATGGCGAGGCGATCCGGACGTTAGAGACCGTGAGAGGGACGGAGGCCTTCTTGCTCGCGCATCAATCGGGCATGGTAGGACGATCCTTTTCTTCTTCTTCTCCCCAGGCGGATCGAAGGTGAGTTCTCCCTTTTTTTAGGTTTTTTTTTCGTAGGTTTCGTTTCGGTCGGCCTTTGCGGGGAAAGCCGCCTCCGCCGCCGCCGCCGCGCGCAGCCGCCCGCAGGCGGGCACCGCGCGGGCTGGTGCCGCGCGGGCCGCCTGCAGGCGGCGCGCCGTGCGGGCGTTGCCCGCAGGCGGGCACCGCACCGGCGGGTGCCGCGCGGGCCGCCTGCAGGCGGTGCGCCGCGCGGGCACTGCCCGTAGGCGGGTGCCGCACGGGCACGTGCCGCGCGGGCCGCCTGCAGGCGGCGTGCGGCGCGGGCGCTGCCCGCAGGCGGGCACTGCGCGGACTGGTGCCGCACGGGCCGCCTGCAGGCGGTGCGCCGCGCGGACTGGTGCCGCGCGGGCCGCCTGCAGGCGGTGCACCGCACGGCAGGCGCGCCGCGCGGGCGCTGCCCGCAGGCAGGCGCCGCGCGGGCATTTGCCGTGCGGGCCGCCTGCAGGCCGCGCGCCGCGCGGGCATTTGCCGTGCGGGCCGCCTGCAGGCCGCGCGCCGCGCGGCAGGCGCGCCGTCGGGCTGGTGCCGCGCGGGCCGCCTGCAGGCCGCACGCCGCGCGGCAGGCGCGCCGTGCGGGGCCGCCGCTGACGGGTTGGGGCCGCGCAGGGGGGGCAGTCCGCAGGCTGTGTGCGCGCCGCACGGGTCGGTGCCGTGCGGGGAGCTTCGCCGCGCGGAGTCCGTGGATCGCATCGGGTCTCCCGTTTTCAATGTTTAGTCGATGTTCGGCATTGGTCACCTAGTCTTAGCATTCTTTTGTTCCTTCAGGGGCGCGGGACGCCGTGAGCTCGGCAGACGTGCAAACGTGGACGAACCGATCGCCGGTCTCCTTTCAAGGTGGGTGCTTTCTTCAGGGTTAGTTGGGAAAGGGTGTATTTTGTAAGATGCAAGTTTGGGCAAAGGTGTTTTTCTAAACTATTCTTTATGTACAATGCCGACCCCGTTTTACATTCCTTATCTAATCAATCGTTTAAATATCCAACTATGAGGCTCGTGTGACTGCACGCACACCGGCTGTTTGGCCACCGCAAGGGTGTGCTTTTTTGGAAAAGTGGTACGTTGACCCGTGTACCCCACATGACGGTGACGTAATGGGGGCCCTCGGGGGTGGAGGGTGTGAGTGGTGATGCCGGGGCAGGTGCTCGGCGGCCGAGGCAGGTGCTCGGTGGCCGAGGCAGGTGCTCGGCAGGGGTTACTGAGGTGGGTGCTCGGAGGGGTTGCCGGGGGAGGTGCCCGGTTTGTTTTTACATAGGGTTACTTACTGTTGAGTGCACTTTGAGGCGGGGGTTGCTCCAGTTGTTAGTGGTTTGCAGTTTTATTGCCCTTTATGCTCTTACTTTTCTTTATAGTCACTGACTTCCCACTTGGTGACAGGTTCGTCCAGGGGCGAGTGCTAGGGCGCTGGTGAGGCCGTGAGAGCGTTGTTCTGACTTTTAGCGATATCAGACACAATGACTTTTCTTTCCTTGTTCTTTTATTATTCATGTTAGTTAGTTGTGGATTGCGATACCCCGTGGGATCGACGTGGATGTTGCCTCTTCTTTCATGATTGTTGAATGAATGTCGTTTCTTTTTCCTTACTTGGCCGTTTTAAACTACGAACAACAAAAACAAGGAAAACCGTTTGTGAAAACCATTTTTAAAACGTGGGTGTCGTGTGGGCACCGTTTTTAAAACCTTGTGGGATTTATGTGATTTCGAAAATGGTTTTACAAAATTAGGCATCGGGTGGGTGCCGTTCTTAAAACTCTGTGGATTTATGTGGCTTTTAAACGAATTTTTAAAACATCGGCGTCGGGTGGGCGTCGCTTTCAAAACTCTGTGATTATTTATCCTTTTAAAATAGTCGGCCCTTTTCTAAGTGTGAGAGTTGATAGAATATATGGTTTGCATGTTGAATGTGTCTGTGCCTCGATCTAGTGTGGTTAAAGCCTGTATGAGATGCATTATGTGTCAGGACGCCGTGCATATACAAAGGAGACTCTGCCCGTTTGCAGAGTGAATTTGTATATGCGGCGGGTCTGTGCGCACACTGGGGTGGACTTGTTTTCAAAAAAAAAATATTACGCTGATCTGGGAGCATCGGTGGCTTTTCTTCCGCGTGTTTGAACCCCCGGGGCGTGACAGATTAAGATGGTATCAGAGAGAGAACTTTAACCACAATAGTCGGGGCCCAACATCCACGAGGCGCAATACTCTAGCTACTGATTAATAAAGTGAATATTGTGTAGACAAGTAGAACGCGAGTGCTCGTGGGGAAGGGGAAATTAGTATAATCCCTATTAGTGCCAGCGTTTGAGGTGTTACTTTAGTTTAGTCTAGAAGTAACTGGTATTGTGCTTGTGTTCAGATAATGGCCAGAACTAGATCTATCACCGAGGATGCAGGGGCGGACGCAGCGGCGTCGGCGACCGCGGAGAACCAGCTCCTGAGGCAGCAGTTACGGGAGATGGCGGGGCAGCTGGCGACCCTTACGGATCACGTGCGCCAACTGACCCAGCAGCAGCAGCAGCAGCCAGCAGTTAATCGAGAGGGAGGAATCTTGTCCCACTACTGGGCTCACTGTATATCGTTACTGGGCCTCAAATTGCCCGCTCGCCGAACCATACGAGCAACTCATCCATGAATCCCTATCTCAACCCAGGGACGAACTCAGACCCGTTGTCTGGCCACTTTCACTAAGTAGGTGAAAGACACAGTTGAGCACTTGCTCTTTCAATTGCCACGAATGACGCAGTTTTTACTTGCGAAATTTTCACTTTAATTCCGCCATCATTCTTTTCACAACGAGGTTGCATCTGCAACTAATTACATTTACCGTATTTTCTTTCCGATCGCTCAGCTGCCTAATGTGGCGGGCAAAGGCCAAACCACGAGTTCTCAGCTATCTCACACGCTACTAGCGCTCGGAGTCCACGAATTACTAGCTAACCCGTCTATTTCGGACTACTAATAAGTCCACAGACCACGATCCAATAGGGGCCTATAGCCCAAATACTAGCCTAACACTGTGCAATGGCTCTCACTAGCACACAGACCCAGTCGTCATACGGGTAGATCCTCACCTAGGATTACTACACCAACACTCCCACTAGGAGCTACAGTACCTCAATCACCACTAGCTCTACGGCCTGGTCACATCACACTCTCAGTGTACTAATAGACTCAATGCTCACACGTGGCATTCCACGTTCCCGGGTCATCGCTCGGACTACCGTCCCGACCAAATCTATATCATGCCCTGCCATCAGGTCTCGGGCCGCTGTCTCTCACAGCCGACTGCGCCTGCCCACTGGGCTACAGGCCCACAGTCCAACAAACATGGTCCAGGCACGGATCGTCCCTAAGCGAACCCGCTAATCGTTGCCACGCGACCACTATGCTCCACTGAGCAAAACCAACTAACTAGTCATCAATCCACGACCCAAACTCTCTATCAACTCTGGCCACACTGGGCAAAGGCTAATGTGCCACCTAATCAGCTCTCTCTGGCTAAACGATACCTGTGCTCCATGAGCACCCAAACAGTTGGGCGTCCTACGCCCCCACGCTAACTCGTAAAAATCTAGTGTTAAGCAACTTGCTTATACACGCGTATGACTCCTGTACACCTCCCCAACTAGGTTGAGGCACCACAAATAACTGTCCACCAACTCTGGTGATTAACCCGCAAATCCTGCGGTGGCAACCCTTGCCACTTTACCGATCCATCAGATCGGCGCCCCAAAACTCTCGCTCTATCGTGAGGTTCTCGCATCCTGAAGCCTACTCTGGGCCTCACTAACACTACTATGCGGCAACATAGCCACAGTTGTCATGCCACACGGTTACTACCGTCATCAGGGGCAAATTCCGCCGCCTGGCCTGTAAATCTTTCTTGCCCTAACCCTTAGGGCACAGCAACTTGGCTCTCGCGACATAGCGATCACCATTCACCTCGCGAGTCAGTCTCTCTCTGGACCTTACTAACCATACTTTGCCAGCAATCCGGCTGACACAAGCGTAAAACACCCTATGCTGAAGGTGTTGGCTGCGCCGACAAAAGTTCGGCGGCCATTGCCATTTCTTTACTGTCGCCCCTACGGGCGGCGACGCCGTATACCTATGCGTCATTTATGCAGCCTCAACTTGTTGCGCTATCAGTCACTGGAGCCCATCTATCTGCTCTGACTGTCAAGCTGACGCCACTCTTAGGCGTCGGAATCTGTCTTCCTGTCGGCGGGGAATTCCCGCCGACGGCAAGAAGTCTGACCTGCTGTTGGACCACTCCAACAAGTGCGGTCACCTGCTATCGCAGCTCGTGTACCTCGTTTGACCCCGAGCCCTCACGTGACTCGAGTCAAACAGGTTCGCCTATCTATGTGGTGTCATCGCTAATATGCACACCACAACGAAACAACCAGCCCAAACTTAGCCATTTGAGCAATGCGCAGTCTATACACCGACAAAAAGGCTCGTCGACCCAATCATGCGAAAGTATAAGAGGGTACTCCTTTTCATCTCCAACATTACGTTGTCGGCCGCCCAACGTAATATCCGAAGAATGAAAGCTCGTTGCCCTCGATCAGTCCCAACATCCTTTTTGGGAACAACAATAACCAATCGAATACTTTCGCCCAACAATCCACGCACTCTCTCGTGCTAATCCCTAGGGTCTCCCTAAGGTTGCTAACCACCTAGGACTATTCCTAGGCTCTGATACCACTCTAATCTGTCACGCCCCGAGTCCGCCAATTTGTACGGTTCGGGCACGCCAACAGACCCGCCAATCGGGTAAGACCTTTTTCTACCCGAAAGGAACGGTAACATCCATAATAACACAACAAGTGTATGCGGAAGCTCAATATCAGAGTACTAAAAATCACTACAAATTTGAACTTTCATTCAGTAACAAACAGTTAACACGAAATGAAAGCAATACAAGAGTGAACCAAAACTTAAATTTATTACACTTTACATTCCTGAACTTGCAAATAAAATTATTACAATTCTTTTTACATAAATTCCTCACCATACAAGGTTCACTCAAGAAATATAAAAATGGTACCTCTGCTAGACCCTCTAGGTCTCTATGCTGCTGGGCTCTTGCCCCTGTCGTATGCCTCGCCGTCTGCGTCTGAACCGTCACGATCGCTGCATCCATACCCGAACCTGTGGGGGGAGTCACCCAAGGGGTGTGAGAACTACATCTGAGTTCCCAGTGGGTTCAACCACCGAGAGAAAGTGTCCTACACCACTTGGTCCAATGGAAGCAATAATAATAGTGCTAGGAAACTAAAATCCTCAATATCAAATGCAGCTATACAAAATGATACATCACTGTCTGTATATACTCATCAACCCAGCACTACACTGTCCAGCCATACTAGGCTACCATATAATAGGTCACTACACTATCTGTGTATACTCATCGACCCAGCACTACTCTGTCTAGCCACACTAGGCTGCTAAGCACCAACTCGGCCACTATGCCGCTATATACAGGGTCAAACTAACCCGGCCACCTTGGCCACTCTATTTTTCTTTATTCTTTAGATTCTGGTGCTTTAGTTCAAGTTAACCCTCAGAAATTCTTATCCAACGGGCCCGAGCCCGGTAGTCCTGCTACCATAAGATAAGATTTCTAAGGTTGCCGATAACACCCGCAAGTGTTACCCCGCCCAACGGGGAACTTGTCATACGGGTCACTGCCCGGGAGAGGGACACTGCCCTTGGCTTCGACAAGATCTACGTTTCACCCCCGAAGGTACGCCCATTTTATCTTTTTTATTTCTTTCTTTTTTTCTTTCTTTTCTTTTCTTTCTTCTCTTTCTTTTTTTACTTAGTTCTTAGCCTCTTTGCCTTTGAACCCTTACTTTTCTTCTTATTCGAGCTTATAGCTCCCTTTTTGCCACTGGCAAGTCTCTTTCTCTTTCCTTGAGCATTCAGCTCTGTGACGCCCCACTTCCCAGGGGGTCACCCATCCTAGAACTACTCTAGTTCTAGCACGCTTAACTCTCATGTTCCTCTTGGATCTTGCTACCATCCAAAATGGCTATAGCCGGGTTAGAGATTTAGTCCTATTATATCATTTATATAGAGGACTAATCCAAATTCCGGGGGTGTCACATTCTTCCCCCCTTTAAGCCCTGACGTCCACGTCAGGCTCAAGCACACTCACAAGCACCAGGCGATGTGAGACTTGTCTCGCTAGCCTTAGCCGACCTTGTGAGGAGCTGCACTCCACTCACAACGGTCATTAGCCGGGGAGCCTCGCTCTACCCGCTATATAACCCTGGCTCAGCCGAGACTCATCTCACATTTCCGGCTGGTGAATGACTCTGATACCAACTGTGACGCCCCACTTCCCAGGGGGTCACCCATCCTAGAACTACTCTAGCTCTAGCACGCTTAACTCTTATGTTCCTCTTGGATCTTGCTACCATCCAAAATGCTATAGCCGGGTTAGAGATTTAGTCCTATTATATCATTTATATAGAGGACTAATCCAAATTCCGGGGGTGTCACAAGCTCCTTGCTTTCACTTTAAGCCTTTCGAAAGTACCTCGTCCGACGGGTCACTGCCCAGAGAGTCCTGCTCCACTTGACGAGTCTCAAATTCGAAGGCGCCATTTACATTCTCTTTATGCTTTTTAGCCACTTTTAGCTTGCTTTTAAACTTTGCCTTTTTACACAATTTACCTCTTATCCTAGGTCTCGCCATAAGGATAACTAGAGAGTCTCCTGGACTCTTAAACATTTCACCTTCATTTATTTAACTCAAATTGAAGTTAAAGTTATTGTCCATTTGCCCAGACACCCTATGACTTTCTAGGGTTATATTTGTTTAATTCTTTAACCTTGGGATCTTATCCCACTTTCCTGATTCCTCACTGAATCCTAGAGTTAACTTAACTCTATTTTTCTGTTCCACTTTTAACTTAGAGTTACACTGACTCTAATTACCTGGCTGTGAGTTTAAACTCCTCTGAATCACCTTAGGTCCCCTGTACCTAAGTTCCATGTCATACTCATCCTAGAGTTCCTTGACTCTATGTTGATCACTAGTTCACCTTAGGTTCCCTTTTCCTAAGTTCCATGTCATACTCCTCCTAGAGTTCCTTGACTCTATGTTGATCACTCTATCCAGTGTCCTTAGGTTATCCCCTAAGACAATGTCACTCGTCCAATCCTAGAATAACTCCTAGTTCAATGTCACTCGTCAAACCCCTAAACTAGGTTTTCTCCTAGTCTTACTACCAACAAGTTCTGTTCCCTTATATCACATGATTCCTAGGGTTGTACCCTAACATGATCACAGTCATCAGGTAATTACTCTTTTCTACGCATACAATTATTTTCATATCCATCATAAAAGTATATATTTATTATCTATGCATGCAATTATCATCAATTTAGAAAAGTCAAGAATCGCATTTTTCCCCTAATTCTTTTTACACATGCAAATTAATTATCTCATTTTTGGCAACCAGCAGTTGCATTTTTCATCTGTGTCCATCTACACGTACCAGTTTATTCCCTATTTGGATAAATCATATATATCACTTTTCCTCTAAATATCTCTGCACATGCACATTTATCATCTGTCTTTGGCAACCAACAGTTGTATTTTTCATCTGTGTCCATCTACACATACCAGTTTATCCCCTATTTGGATAAATCATAAAGATCACTTTTCCTCTAAATATCTCTGCACATGCACATTTATCATCTGTCTTTGGCAACCAACAGTTGCACTTTTCATCTGTATTCCTCTAAACATGCAATCTTAATCATAATTACTTAACGCCTCTAACAGGCTACTATCATGCTTCTAGATCAAAAAGCAAAGGAGCAAGGGGAGAGGTCACCCAATTTCGGCGGAATCCCCCACCTTGTAGTGTACCTAATTGCTTGTAGACACTTGCAATTGGTCTCCGTGCGATTCTTCTTGTTTCCTCGAGCTTGCACGCATAACGTGCGCATTCCTCGAGTCCGCACGCAAAACGATGCACGTCCTCCAAACCTGCACGCAAAACGGTGCACGTCATTTCAGCCTGCACGCAAAACGGTGCGCGTGAACTCAATCTGCACGCAAAACGGTGCACTTACCTCAAATCTACACGCAAAACGGTGCACGCTTTACTGTAGGGTCGCACGCAAAACGGTGCACGTTTTTCTAGATCTGCACGAAAAATGATGTATAATATTAGAGACTGCACACAAAACGGTGCGCGATAAAACGATCTGCACGCAAAACGGTGCACACTTAACTGTAAAGTTGCACGCAAAATGGTGCACATTTTTCTATCCCTGCACGAAAAATGATGTATAATATTAGAGACTGCATGCAAAACGGTGCGCGACAAAACGATCTGCACGCAAAATGGTGCAAGCTTAACTGTAAAGTTGCACGCAAAACGGTGCACATCTTTCTATCCCTGCACGAAAAATATCCCTGCACGAAAAACGATGTATAATATTAGAGACTGCACGCAAAACGATGCGCGACAAAACGATCTGCACGCAAAACGGTGCACACTTAACTGTAAAGTTGCACGCAAAATGGTGCACATTTTTTTATCCCTGCACGAAAAACGATGTATAATATTAGAGACTGCGCGCAAAACGGTGCGCGTTAGTCCAACCTGCACGCAAAACGGAGCACGTACCTCGGGTCGGCACGCAAAACGGTGCATGTTTCTTTTTCAACGTTGCACGCAAAACGGTGCACATTTTCCAAGTTTGCGCCCAAAACTGCGCATTTTTGCCGAATCCGCACGCAAAACGGTATATTTTTTCCACAACTTGCACGCAAAACGAGGCGCGCCAAAACTGCCCCCGGTAGTCCGCGCAGCAGAACGGCGCAGTATAACTCGGTTCCTAACACGCAATACGATAATGGGGTCAAATCTAAACCCAAAGAAGGCATAAAAATTGTGCCAAAAAAATACCGTGAAAATAACGAATGGAGTCTATGTCGACACCGTCGTGCCGCCCATCTGATTTTTGGAGCGCTTCGCGCGCTTCACGAGGTCGCCGACTGTAGTAACCGCTGGTTTAAAATAATTGCTTGGGTCCACTTTTGGTGTTATTTATTTTAAATTAGACTCGGAGGGTGATCCATAATTTCTTGTTCCCGGTCAGACCGCCGGGACTCGCGGGTATTTTTAGTTAATAAAGCTCGCGAAACGGAGAACGGCGGTGCAATCGGTTTTGAATTCCGACGCCGGGTTCTTCCAGAATAAATTCCGGAAGTTGGCTAACGATTCAGGCAACCAGCACGGTTTTTGAGGCGGACCGGACCCCGGTTCGCACCCGTTTTAATTACCCGCGTTTGATTTAAATTGGGTTAATTCCCATTCCCCAATTTAACCGCTCCCGCCACCTTAATTACTCCCGCGTTTTCCCGTCGTACAACTCCCCACGAACCGCCCCAACTTCCCACCACTTCCCCACAACTCCCCACGAACCGCCCCAACTTCCCACCACTTCCCCACAACTTTCCACTAACCGCCCCAACTTCCCACCACTTCCCCCAACTACCGGCCACTTCCCACAACTCCCCTTAACCCCCCCTGCGTACGAAACCCCAAAGAAACGAAAACCCATTTCCCAAACTTTCCATTCCCCAATTCTTCCTAACCGCTATCAATCGGCGTAGAGTACCCGGTAGAGCAATCAAGGAGGAGGAGGAACACCGTACATCCTCTGCCTTGGGACCGGGCACACAGGAGGGGACAAGTCTTCCCTCGTTTAACCTAGCCGACGAAATCAAGGTGAGCTTAATTTAAGGTTTCGTTTTGTCAATTCTTGGCCCCTTCTTGGAAACGGGTGGAAGAAGGGTCGGCAACACCACCGGAGCCGGCGCACGCGGAGCCGCGCTTGCGGAAAGCGCCGCATGCGGGCGGCGCCAGCATGCGGGCAACGCCGCATGCGGGCGGCGCCGCATGCGGGCGGCGCCGCATGCGCCCGCATGCGGACAGCGCCGCATGCGGGCGGCGGCGCCCGCACCCGCACGCGGACAATGCCGCGTGCGGGTGCGGCGCCGCACCCGCCCGCGCGCGGGCAACTCCGCGCGCGGGCGGCGCCGCGCCCCATGCGGGCAATGCCGCATGCGGGCGGCGGCGCCCGCACCCGCGGGCGGACAGTGCCGCGTGCGGGCGGCGCCCGCACCCGCCCGCGCGCGGGCGCGCGCCGCGCCCCCATGCGGGCGGCGCCGCGCCCCCATGCGGGCAATGCCGCATGCGAGCGGCGGCGCCCGCACCCGCACGCGGACAGTGCCGCGTGCGGGCGGCGCCCGCACCCGCCCGCGCTCGGGCAATTCCGTCCGCGGGCGGCGCCGCGCCCCCATGCGGGCAATGCCGCATGCGGGCGGCGGCGGCCGCACCCGCACGCGGACAGTGCCGCGTGCGGGCGGCGCCCGCACCCGCCCGCGCGCGGGCAATTCCGCGTGCGGGCGGCGCCGCGCCCCCATGTGGGCAATGCCGCATGCGGGCGGCGGCGCCCGCACCCGCACGCGGACAGTGCCGCGTGCGGGCGGCGCCCGCACCCGCCCGCGTGCGGGCAATTCCGCGTGCGGGCGGCGCCGCGCCCCCATGTGGGCAATGCCGCATGCGGGCGGCGGCGCCCGCACCCGCACGCGGACAGTGCCGCGTGCGGGCGGCGCCCGCACCCGCCCGCGTGCGGGCAACTCCGCGCGCGGGCGGCGCCGCGCCCCCATGCGGGCAATGCCGCATGCGGGCGGCGGCGCCCGCACCCGCACGCGGACAGTGCCGCGTGCGGGCGGCGCCCGCACCCGCCCGCGTGCGGGCAACTCCGCGCGCGGGCGGCGCCGCGCCCCCATGCGGGCAATGCCGCATGCGGGCGGCGGCGCCCGCACCCGCACGCGGACAGTGCCGCGTGCGGGCGGCGCCCGCACCCGCCCGCGCGCGGGCAATTCCGCGCGCGGGCGGCGCCGCGCCCCATGCGGGCAATGCCGCATGCGGGCGGCGGCGCCATGCGGGCGGCGCCGCACCCCCATGCGGGCAGCGCCGCATGCGGGTGGCAGCACCGCACCCGCACGCGGACAGCGCCGCGTGCGGGCGACGCTGCGTGCACGCGGACAACACCGAGTGCGGGCAACGCCGCACACGCCGCATGCGGGCAACTCCGTATGCGGGCAACAACGCCCACGCCCCATGCGGGCAGCGCCGCACATGTACGGGCATTCCAGTCCTTTTAGCCTGGCGGAGTCCTGAGATACTAACTCCTGTGTCACAAGTGCGTGTAGGTCCGGGCAGACCCATCGAGACGCAGCGGAGCCTAGTACCGGTCAGGAGCGCGACAACGATAAAGGTGGGTTTTTCTTCCGAGGTCTAGTAAAGTTAGTTTTCCGGAGAGGATGTTAAATATTATGTTAACCTGTACTAACACTGATGGCTTCTATGATTTACTATATTACCCCGTGTTTTGTTACTATGCTCGAGTGCGACACGCGCATCCGCGGTTTGGCCACCGCAAAGGGTGCTCTTTTCCGGAAAGGCGGTCTCTGACCCGTGTTTACCCACGAGGTGACGTAGTGGGGGCCCCCGTAGTTGTGGGGTTTGAGGCACAAAGGTGTGAGCGGTGCGACCTGTCGGGATTGGTGCCCGTCGAGGTCAGGTGTTAAAGGTATTACAGGGGTAAAGGTGATAAAAGTGTTACAGGTATTACAGGTGTTACAGGTGTTACCCGTTTGAGAGGAGTGGTTGCTCCAGCTAGTCTTACTTTGAGGCTTGGTATCATTTTACTGCTTTAGTACTTTATCATGATAGTGTCGCTGACTATCCCCTCTGTGACAGGTACTTTCGGGGGTGAGAGGTAGGCGACGGAGAGGCCGAGGTGGGAGCAGTTTGGGGCGTAGGAGCCCTAGTCTGTGGTTATCTTTATTACCCTTGCATTTCATTTACTGTTGTAGGTTACTGTGTGGTTCTCGATACCCTTGTGGGGTCGCGTGGATGTTGATTTCTTTTTTTGGTTCTGGATATGCACTACTGCTTTCTTTATTGTTCCCGTTCGGCCGTTTTCTAACTAAACCAACTAGAAGACAGGAGAAAAAGGATTTCGAAAACCATTTTCAAAAATCTAGGGTCGTGTGGACCCGTTTTCCAAACCTTGTGGATTTACGCCGTTTTCTAATCTGTTTTCGAAACCTGAGGCCGTATGGGCCTGATTTCAAAACTATATGTTTATCCTTTCAACTTGATTGGCCACGGGCATTGCTTTAGCTTTCATGCGTAGATAGAGTCAGAGCTGTTGTGATTAAATGGAAAGTGATTACTTGTATTTGTATGAGGTTATAGCCGCGACGCCGTGCATATACAGAGGAGACTCTGCCGGTTTTTGAGTGAATCTGTATATGCGGCGGGTCTGGGCACGCGCCGGGGAAGTAGGGTTTTATTCAAAAAAAAAATTTTGTACGCTGCTAAAGCTTCCATTTGTGCATCGTTTCCGCTAAAACAAACCCCCGGGACGTGACAGATTAAGATGGTATCAGAGACTTTGCTTTAATCACAACAGGGACGGCCCAACATCCACCGAAACATCACACTAAACTACAAATAAATGAAATATGCAGGGTTTAAGGGGTAGGACGCGAGTGAACGTAGGGAGGGGAAATTAGTGTGATTTATTTACGCTCGGTTTTCCTAAGTATGCTGGGGCTGATGTGTTTCCTTGGTGTACACAGAGAGAAGCCCGGTTTAGGGTGGGCAACTCCTGTCGGACATGGACCGTGCGGCAGAGGCGAACCGCTTACTACGCAACCAGCTGCGCGACGTGGCTAGGCATCTGCTAGACCTTGCGGAGCACGTGGGTATACTGACCCAGGAGCTTGAGAGTGTCGACCACGCGCAGCACGGCACCGGTGGTGGTAACCCTCGAGGGATACCACCAACTGGCGTTTCCACCTTTCAGGGAGCGATCAGCGTGGCCGTGCGCGCGGAACTAGAGCGTACACGACGGGCACACCCCTACCCCGGCCCAACAGGAGGCCCGTACCCGAACGGCAAAGTAACCAAACGTCAGAAGAAAGGGCCGAATTTCGGGCAGGCGACGGGGGAGGGACCGGAACCACCAAAGCCATGTGTCATTTGTGGTGGTGCGCATCCGATGATGAATTGCCCTTGGCGGAACGGACATTGCTTCCGGTGTGGCAGGCCGGGCCACACGCGTTACGATTGCCCCCGGAAGCCGGCCGTCACCAGACCCCCGGCTCCGAGGCCGGACGACCTACGCCTGACGGACTCTTCGGATACCGAGTCCCCACCCCGCCACGCCGAGCGAGGCTGGCCCAGAAGTTGTGGACGGACCTCCCCAGCCGCCCCGGGAAGCAGTGATGCGGAATCCCAGAACAGGGGATAGCAGGCGGTTGATCGGATGTCGGATCTGGGTTAGGATGGTTTTTTTATGGGTGTTTTACTTTTTTTTTTCTTTCTGATATAACTACTAGGAATATTAGAGTGAGCCCCTTTGTTGGACATGTCGAATGGTCACCTAATGGATATGCATGCTTAACTAGATAATTATGAGCCTATCACATGGAAAACATTATATTGGAAACCTGACATGTTGGAACTTATACATGCTTCAGGGACGTTGTTTTAGCATTTAACCTTGCATAAGGGGGGGGGAATGTACTGTCATAGTGCGATATTGTGAGACGTCACTTGAGGATTTTTGGACAGGCATAAGTGGATGATTCAAGTGAGGGTGAGTAGCAGGTTATGGACATGTGCGGTTAGATTGTGATTTGGCGTGATTACTTGATACACATGTTGAACCACTATATGGTACTCCCCTTCTTTCTTCCATAAGGAGATAGGCTTGATTTCAGGGATATCTAGTTAGACCACTTCTGATCGCTACACTATATATTGGAACTGACTTAGGAGGAACCCTATTGTCTCTTCTTCCCCTATTCCTTCGGCGGATGGCTATTTGTTGCTCGGGCTTGGGGGTTAGCTTTTGGGGTATTGCGGCTATCGCGGGCAGCAGGCGGACTCGTACTTACAGCTCGTAAGAGACAAGACCTCACTGGATCGGGAAGGAGATTTTTCAGCGGAAGGCGACGGCACCCTACGATTTCGCGGGCGGATTTGCGTGCCGGATACCCCGGAATTGAAGAAGGAAATTCTGTCCGAGGCACACAGCGCTCCTTATGCAGCGCATCCAGGAGGCACAAAGATGTACAGGGACCTCAAGCAGACCTTCTGGTGGCCCAAGATGAAGAGGGATGTAACTCAAATTATAGCTCATTGCCTGGTATGTCAACAAATAAAGGCGGAACATCAACGACCGGCGGGAAAGTTACAACCCTTACCGGTACCGGAGTGGAAGTGGGATCATATCACCATGGACTTTGTCACCGGGTTTCCACATGCACAGCAAGAACATGACACAATATGGGTTGTGGTGGGCCGGCTAACTAAGTCAGCGCACTTCCTGCCGATTCACACAACTTGGACCAGGGAGCGGTTGGCTCAGGTCTATCTCAGCGAGATTGTGAGACTGCACGGAGTACCGGCATCAATCACATCAGACAGAGACACGCGGTTTGTCTCAAAGTTTTGGCAGAGTCTGCAACAAGCCTAGGGGACCAAATTGCACTTCAGCACAGCCTTCCACCCTAAGACTGACGGGCGGTCGGAGCGAGTGATACAGACGCTAGAGGACCTGCTTCGGGCCTGTGTACTCGATTGGGGAGTCGGTTGGGAGCGTTACCTACCACTTGTAGAATTCGCTTACAACAATAGCCACCGGGCCAGCATCCTGATGGCACCCTACGAAGCCTTATACGGGAGACGCTGCCGATCCCCGATCTGTTGGGACGACTCGGGAGAACGGAAGTTTTTGGGACCCGACTTGGTGGAAGAAACGGAAGAGAAGGTGCGCCTCATCAGACAGCGCTTACTAACTGCCCAGAGTCGACAAAAGAGCTACGCGGATCGAAGACGCCGCGACTTAGAGTTCCAGGTGGGAGAACACGTGTTTTTGCGGGTCTCGCCGTCCAGGGGAATCAAGCGATTCGGGTTAAAAGGCAAGCTAAGTCCGCGGTTCGTGGGGCCATTCGAGATCCTGAAACAGATTAGCCCAGTGGCGTATCGCTTTGCCCTACCACCAAACCTCGATCGGATTCACGACGTGTTCCACGTTTCGATGCTTAAGAAATACCTTCCCGACCCGTCGCATGTCCTGGACGTCTCGACGCTCGAACTAAAGGAGGACCTAAGCTTCGAGGAAACCCCGGTGCGGATCCTAGCAAGAGAAAGCAAGACACTTCGAAACCGAGTCATCCCCTACGTGAAAGTGCTCTGGAACAACCACGAGGAGCGGGAGGCGACGTGGGAGCTGGAATCGAAGATGAGGGAGGGTTACCCCCATCTCTTCACCGAGAACCAGGAATGAGTTTCGAGGACGAAACTCGTTTTAAGAGGTGAGTGATGTAGTAACCGCTGGTTTAAAATAATTGCTTGGGTCCACTTTTGGTGTTATTTATTTTAAATTAGACTCGGAGGGTGATCCATAATTTCTTGTTCCCGGTCAGACCGCCGGGACTCGCGGGTATTTTTAGTTAATAAAGCTCGCGAAACGGAGAACGGCGGTGCAATCGGTTTTGAATTCCGACGCCGGGTTCTTCCAGAATAAATTCCGGAAGTTGGCTAACGATTCAGGCAACCAGCACGGTTTTTGAGGCGGACCGGACCCCGGTTCGCACCCGTTTTAATTACCCGCGTTTGATTTAAATTGGGTTAATTCCCATTCCCCAATTTAACCGCTCCCGCCACCTTAATTACTCCCGCGTTTTCCCGTCGTACAACTCCCCACGAACCGCCCCAACTTCCCACCACTTCCCCACAACTCCCCACGAACCGCCCCAACTTCCCACCACTTCCCCACAACTTTCCACTAACCGCCCCAACTTCCCACCACTTCCCCCAACTACCGGCCACTTCCCACAACTCCCCTTAACCCCCCCTGCGTACGAAACCCCAAAGAAACGAAAACCCATTTCCCAAACTTTCCATTCCCCAATTCTTCCTTACCGCTATCAATCGGCGTAGAGTACCCGGTAGAGCAATCAAGGAGGAGGAGGAACACCGTACATCCTCTGCCTTGGGACCGGGCACACAGGAGGGGACAAGTCTTCCCTCGTTTAACCTAGCCGACGAAATCAAGGTGAGCTTAATTTAAGGTTTCGTTTTGTCAATTCTTGGCCCCTTCTTGGAAACGGGTGGAAGAAGGGTCGGCAACACCACCGGAGCCGGCGCACGCGGAGCCGCGCTTGCGGAAAGCGCCGCATGCGGGCGGCGCCAGCATGCGGGCGGCGCCGCATGCGGGCGGCGCCGCATGCGGGCGGCCGCCGCATGCAGACAGCGCCGCATGCGGGCGGCGGCGCCCGCACCCGCACGCGGACAATGCCGCGTGCGGGTGCGGCGCCGCACCCGCCCGCGCGCGGGCAACTCCGCGCGCGGGCGGCGCCGCGCCCCATGCGGGCAATGCCGCATGCGGGCGGCGGCGCCCGCACCCGCGCGCGGACAGTGCCGCGTGCGGGCGGCGCCCGCACCCGCCCGCGCGCGGGCAACTCCGCGCGCGGGCGGCGCCGCGCCCCCATGCGGGCAATGCCGCATGCGGGCGGCGGCGCCCGCACCCGCACGCGGACAGTGCCGCGTGCGGGCGGCGCCCGCACCCGCCCGCGCGCGGGCAATTCCGCCCGCGGGCGGCGCCGCGCCCCCATGCGGGCAATGCCGCATGCGGGCGGCGGCGGCCGCACCCGCACGCGGACAGTGCCGCGTGCGGGCGGCGCCCGCACCCGCCCGCGCGCGGGCAATTCCGCGTGCGGGCGGCGCCGCGCCCCCATGTGGGCAATGCCGCATGCGGGCGGCGGCGCCCGCACCCGCACGCGGACAGTGCCGCGTGCGGGCGGCGCCCGCACCCGCCCGCGTGCGGGCAATTCCGCGTGCGGGCGGCGCCGCGCCCCCATGTGGGCAATGCCGCATGCGGGCGGCGGCGCCCGCACCCGCACGCGGACAGTGCCGCGTGCGGGCGGCGCCCGCACCCGCCCGCGTGCGGGCAACTCCGCGCGCGGGCGGCGCCGCGCCCCCATGCGGGCAATGCCGCATGCGGGCGGCGGCGCCCGCACCCGCACGCGGACAGTGCCGCGTGCGGGCGGCGCCCGCACCCGCCCGCGCACGGGCAATTCCGCGCGCGGGCGGCGCCGCGCCCCCATGCGGGCAATGCCGCATGCGGGCGGCGGCGCCCGCACCCGCACGCGGACAGTGCCGCGTGCGGGCGGCGCCTGCACCCGCCCGCGCGCGGGCAATTCCGCGCGCGGGCGGCGCCGCGCCCCATGCGGGCAATGCCGCATGCGGGCGGCGGCGCCATGCGGGCGGCGCCGCACCCCCATGCGGGCAGCGCCGCATGCGGGTGGCAGCACCGCACCCGCACGCGGACAGCGCCGCGTGCGGGCGACGCTGCGTGCACGCGGACAACACCGAGTGCGGGCAACGCCGCACACGCCGCATGCGGGCAACTCCGTATGCGGGCAACAACGCCCACGCCCCATGCGGGCAGCGCCGCACATGTACGGGCATTCCAGTCCTTTTAGCCTGGCGGAGTCCTGAGATACTAACTCCTGTGTCACAAGTGCGTGTAGGTCCGGGCAGACCCATCGAGACGCAGCGGAGCCTAGTACCGGTCAGGAGCGCGACAACGATAAAGGTGGGTTTTTCTTCCGAGGTCTAGTAAAGTTAGTTTTCCGGAGAGGATGTTAAATATTATGTTAACCTGTACTAACACTGATGGCTTCTATGATTTACTATATTACCCCGTGTTTTGTTACTATGCTCGAGTGCGACACGCGCATCCGCGGTTTGGCCACCGCAAAGGGTGCTCTTTTCCGGAAAGGCGGTCTCTGACCCGTGTTTACCCACGAGGTGACGTAGTGGGGGCCCCCGTAGTTGTGGGGTTTGAGGCACAAAGGTGTGAGCGGTGCGACCTGTCGGGATTGGTGCCCGTCGAGGTCAGGTGTTAAAGGTATTACAGGGGTAAAGGTGATAAAAGTGTTCCAGGTATTACAGGTGTTACAGGTGTTACCCGTTTGAGAGGAGTGGTTGCTCCAGCTAGTCTTACTTTGAGGCTTGGTATCATTTTACTGCTTTAGTACTTTATCATGATAGTGTCGCTGACTATTCCCTCTGTGACAGGTACTTTCGGGGGTGAGAGGTAGGCCACGGAGAGGCCGAGGTGGGAGCAGTTTGGGGCGTAGGAGCCCTAGTCTGTGGTTATCTTTATTACCCTTGCATTTCATTTACTGTTGTAGGTTACTGTGTGGTTCTCGATACCCTTGTGGGGTCGCGTGGATGTTGATTTCTTTTTTTGGTTCTGGATATGCACTACTGCTTTCTTTATTGTTCCCGTTCGGCCGTTTTCTAACTAAACCAACTAGAAGACAGGAGAAAAAGGATTTCGAAAACCATTTTCAAAAATCTAGGGTCGTGTGGACCCGTTTTCCAAACCTTGTGGATTTACGCCGTTTTCTAATCTGTTTTCGAAACCTGAGGCCGTATGGGCCTGATTTCAAAACTATATGTTTATCCTTTCAACTTGATTGGCCACGGGCATTGCTTTAGCTTTCATGCGTAGATAGAGTCAGAGCTGTTGTTATTAAATGGAAAGTGATTACTTGTATTTGTATGAGGTTATAGCCGCGACGCCGTGCATATACAGAGGAGACTCTGCCGGTTTTTGAGTGAATCTGTATATGCGGCGGGTCTGGGCACGCGCCGGGGAAGTAGGGTTTTATTCAAAAAAAAAATTTTGTACGCTTCTAAAGCTTCCATTTGTGCATCGTTTCCGCTAAAACAAACCCCCGGGACGTGACACCGACGTGCCACCGCACCCCACAAAATCCTCTCTCCCTCTCTCCCTTGTGCGCGGTTGGAGAAGAAGAGGAAACAGGAGAGGATAAATGGTGCGGGGGAGAAGAAGAAGAAGAAGAGTAGAAGAAGAAGGAGGAGGGGGAGGATTGGTCCAATGGACCAAGTTCACGGGGCACCCAATGAAAAACCTCCGGGTGGCGGTCTACCACACAGGGGCGCGCGCACCCGGTCCACGCGCGCGCCCCCGAGCCACGTGGTGCGCGTCCCACGCGCCATGCGGGCGTGACACCCGCGCGCCACACGGCGCGCGGGACACTGTGCGCGCCACACAGGCGCGCACCCCCGCGTGCCCCTGCGGGCGCGCGTGCCCGCGCCCGTACGGGCCCAATGGGGGCCCGCCATGTGGCGGCCCCCTTTGACCCGCACCCCTCCAGCGCCTGCTGCAGCATGCTTTGAGAATCGCGCCCGTCACTCCGGAAATCCGTTTTTGTTTCGTTTTCTGTCCATTTTTCATTCGTTTCCGTCCAAATTTGACAGGCGACTTCATTTCAGCTTAATTTATCACAGAAAATTTTAAATTTTCAGTTTGGGCCATTTCTGGGCCACCAAAAGCCTCGCTGTATCCAGAATCGCTGGCGGACTCCGTTCTCACAATCCGGGTATCCGATCAACACGAAACTTTTACTGTGACCTTAAAACATAATTACGATGCTCCCCGAATTTTCTCAGAATTTTTCGACACTGTTGGCGGAGCCCGTTCTCACTATCAGGCATCCGATCAACGCGAAACTTTTTCTGTGGTCTTAAAACATACGGGGCTCCCGTAATTTTCTCGAAATTTTCTGACACTGTGAATTTTTCACTAAAAATCTGGGCCCCATTTCTCCAATAAAATTCCAGATCTCCATTTTTTATCCCGATTTGGGTCCAACTCGCTTCCAAATATTCTTTACTTTCCTAACTTTTATAACAATAGGATTTCATCCCACCTTTATTTATATTTATTTATGTGCCGAAAATCCGGTACTTTACAGACCGCGCGGCCTGGCGCACGCATTCGTGCGCCGGGTTCGCGCCCCCTGGGCCCGGGAGCTGTGAGCCGGGTGCACGCCAGGCCCTGTGGACCGCGCGGCCTGGCGCACGCATTCGTGCGCCGGGTTCGCGCCCCCTGGGCCCGGGAGTCGTACGCCGGGTGCACGCCGCGCCCCATGGACCGCACAGCGGCTCGGCCGTACAGGGATGAATAGTAGCTCCCCTTTCGCCACCCATGACCCCGCCGACTGCGGCGACGACCCCGTGGACACGACAACGGCGGCGACGGCCTCCCGTTTAACGACGGCGGCGGCGGCCTCCCGTTCAACACCTCGTATTGCCCACGACAACGACAAAAGGAAAACCTCATACCGAAAAATCGGGAAGACCCGAACCGCTCACCTTGTTTTCGCCGGTGAGGGAGGAAGAAAGAGGATCGTCCCACTCTCGTTCGCCGGGTTCCGCAGTGCGGTCGTCCTTCTTTCTCCCCGTCTCGTCGCCTCGGTTCCTCACGCCCACAGTTGAAACGAGAGAAAATATGAATTGGGGCTCCCTTTTTTCTTTCTTAAAAGCGCCGCCTTAAACCCTAACCGTCAAGAGAAAAACCAAGGAGGAAAAACCCTACGGCCCCCGGTTTTAAAGAAACCCTAAATTAACCGGAACAAAAACCGGCGGCTAAGATTGTCTCGAAAAGCATGTCAATCGCTCGCACGGATCCCGGAGCGCCTAAAAGGGGTCCAAACTTCAAAATTAAATTCTGGGAGATCCCGGGTCGGAATTCAAATCCGATCGCGCCACCGTTCACCGTTTTGCGAGCTCTACCACCTAAAAATACCCGCAAACCCTGACGATCAGTCCGAAAATTCTCGAATTTCAACCCCCCTTAACAGCCGAAAATATTAAATTAGGACCCAAAACGAAAAACCGAAAGATCGGGGTACCACCCAAAAGATAAAATAACCCACTGACATAAAAAGATGAAAAGTATGATCACAGCAGGATCCCGTCCGATCGCCTCGAAAAGCATGCCGGCCACTTAGCACGGATTCCGATGCACCACTCAAAAGCAAACGCTTTGACCCCCATTCCGGGAGATCCGTAAATCGGAATCCGAATTCGTTCGCTTTGCCTCCTCCGTTTTTTTGAGCTCAATCGCAGAAAAATACTCGCGTCCAGGCCAGCCCATTGCTGAAAACACAGTGAAAAGTTTTCCTAACAGTCCCGCTAAAAATAAAAGGGAGGCATACCAGGGCAAGGGGACGCCAGGACTCTACAACAAGCCTTGTGAAGATTCAAAAACTGCAAATGCTTACGAGCAAATTTGACTCAATTTTTATCGCAGAAAATGAATCTTTCACAGATTATTATACACGATTGCAAGACATCGTTAATACATGTGCTACCTTGGGAGAGAAAATTCCAGAATCTGAAGTTGTAAGAAAGATTTTAAGGACTCTTCCTGAAAGATTTCGCCCTAAGGTTGCGGCCATTGAAACAGTAAAACACCCGGACGAAATCCGTGTAAAAGAATTAGTTGGAGCACTTCAAATGTATGAAATGAATTTTCCTACTAACCATTCTTCTGGAAAGCCATCTTCCTCTAAGTCTTCAGGTTTTGCGTTGAAAACAACAAAAGAAGAAGATGCGGATTCATCCTCCTCAGACGATGACGATAATCTATCAATGGAGGATTTTGAGAAGCAACTTGCACTCTTGACGAGGAAATTTCGCCGAAACTTTCGAAGGGGTAACTCAAGCAAAACCTCATCCTTCGTAAAGTCGAAGAAAGGCAAAGGAACTTCAAGCTTTAAGTCAAGAAAGCAAGAGAGTTTTTCAAAGGACAAGAAGAACTCGGAGGGACAAATCCAATGTAGAATACCGGGTTTTCGGATGGCGCGCCGACCACACATGATAGCGTGGAGCGGAGAGTTTGCCTCGGGCGCGTAGCGTATGTGTTTACTGTTGATGCCGAGTTGATCTGGACTAACGCAGAAGCCCCCGCCCGATTCGGGGTTTTTCCGGGCATTGTTCGCCGATTGAAGACTAGATTTGGGTATTACCGACTTCACTGTGGAGTGCAGGAAATTCGGGAATACTTGGAGCAGGTATATTTTCAGATTACAGCGAAGTTCGGGAGGTTCCGGATTGACGCGGAGGATCCGGAGGTAAAAAGTGAGTCGGAACTGGCATTTTCGGAGCCGGTTTTTGGATTGAGCACCCCGACTCAACGGATGAGCTTTTTGAAGAGAAAAAGCTGTGGACACGTGTATTTTCAGATTACAGCAAAGTTCGGGAGGTTCCGGATTGATGCGGAGGATCCGGAGTTAAAAAGTGAGTCGGAACTGGCATTTTCGGAGCCGGTTTTTGGATTGAGCACCCCGACTCAACGGATGAGCTTTTTGAAGAGAAAAAAAGCTGTGGACACGTGTATTTTCAGATTACAGTGAAGTTCGGGAGGTTCCGGATTGACGCGGAGGATCCGGAGGTAAAAAGTGAGTCGGAACTGGCATTTTCGGAGCCGGTTTTTGGATTGAGCACCCCGACTCAACGGATGAGCTTTTTGAAGAGAAAAAGCTGTGGACACGTGTATTTTCAGATTACAGCGAAGTTCGGGAGGTTCCGGACGGCGGCAGAGGGCCCGAAGGCAAAAAGTGAGTTGGAGTTGAGCTTCTTGTATTATTTTATTAATTTAATTAATTAGATTCTCTAATTGGTGTTCTCTTTGCTTGGTGTCAGGGGTGTGGGTTGTGGGTTGGATTTTTGGTAAGTGGATTTTAATCTTTTAATTTAATTATTTCTCACCTTAATTAAACTTTAAATTAAGCTTTTACTTAATTAAGTAAAGCCTGTAGCTTTACTTTTTAGAGAGGACTTATCCACTTGTGCCATGTCATCTCCACCAAGCCCATCTCCCCTGTAGCTTCTTCGTGGTTGAGAAAGAGAAAAAGAAAAGAGAGGAAGGAAGAAGAAAAAGGAGAAGAAGAAGAAGGTGAGGAAGAAGAAGAAGAAGGTGCGGAGGTGAGTTTGGTCATGGCGGGTTGAGCATCTCTCTAAGTCGCGTTTTCGTCCAGGAGGGCTCTCGAGTTGTAGGAGTGGAATTTCTGGGCCATTTTTGCGGCGTTCTCTTCACAATCTCGAGAACTCCAACTTTGATAGTGAAGAGGAAGCCTAGTTGAAGCTGGAAGACAGGTAAAATTAGTGATCTTTGCAGCGTTGTTTTTTCTGCTCGGATTTCTGCGCAGTAGTTAGCATTTTCGCTACCCTGGGATGTACAAATGGAATTTTGAGGTGATTTTTTTTGGGAAATTTTCAGGATTCAAATATCTCTAACTTTGATAGTGAAGAGGAAGCCTAGTTGAAGCTGGAAGACAGGTAAAATTAGTGATCTTTGCAGCACTATTTTTCTGCTCGGATTTCTGCGCAGTAGTTAGCATTTTCGCTACCCTGGGATGTACAAGTGGAATTTTGAGATGATTTTTTTTGGAAAATTTTCAGGATTCAAATATCTCCAACTTTTGTGTTTACTAAAGTTTCTAATTTGGGCTCCAAGATAGGTAATTGAGGCCATCTCTGGGATGTTTGTACACAGTTGAGGTTTTTGTTTCAGCTTTGAGTTATGTGCAGTGTTTGTACCCTCTAGGGTTGTAAGGATGGACTCTTGAGCTCGGCCTTATAGGGATTTCACCATAACTTAATAATCTACAAGTTTTATATTGAAGTGAAAGGCTAAATCTTGCTACAAATTAGGTGAATTTCTTCATCTTTGGAGCCCTTGGTGCAGATTGCAGTTTTGGACAGCATGTGGTAATCTTGGAATATCTTTTTCTCCTTTTTATGAAATGGTGAATTTCAAGTTGGGTAATTTTCTAAACTTCAAGAGGAACAATTTGATACCTTACTCTTGAAATTTGGACTAGAATTGGTATACCATCTTTAGTCCTCTTTATAGTACATTGTTGCTGAAAATCTGCATGTATATTGGGAATGACTTATGTACCTAATTGGACTTTGGACTTTAATTATTGTATGCATTGGAACAAGTATTTAAGTGCAAGCGATTTATGTTGTAATGGACTTGATGTGCAGATTCTTTTAATGGATTCAGATTTATGAAGTGGGCTTATATGAGCTTGATTTTGTGTAAGCTGCTAGTGTTGTTGGTGGAGTTCCTTGGCGGCCTTTTTCTCTTCTACTTTAAGCAATGAGTACCGGAGGTGAGTCGGAGTTTTCAGTGTACTTGGGCCCTTGTTGTTTTGTTACCTTGGCCATGGACTGACCCAGTTGCGCGCAGGTCTTTGTGAAAACTCGACGGGATTATTTGAGCTTCCGGGGGATCTTTCGTGGTTCGCAGCAGTGCGCGCGCGGCGCGGTTTTCAGTTTTTCCTCCGTTTGAGGGTTCGGCGGTTCCCCGACTTCGGCGTTGCCTGCGGAATGCGATCCAGGTGGGTTGGTTTTCTCTCCAAGTCTACGGACTTCCTTCTAATTCTATTATGATAGGATTTGCATGCCAGTTTAAGTGTTTCCTTGGAACTTTGACTAGCACCCCCGTCATATGTTGCATGTGTTTAACCAGACCAGTAGAGAACCTTAATCTGGGCTAGGTTCTTTTGTGCTATAGACATTCCCACACATTGCATTTCCTTCTGGACATAGAGTTCCTCGCCCGGGTAGTGGGCCCAGCGGTCTGAGTTTTGTGGGATGTGTGTTTCACTTGGGCCTGGGGGGGGGGGCTGAGTGGGGTCTGGTGGCTGTGTTAGGCCAGTGTTGGTGGTTTGGGAACCGTTTAGAGTAAACGGTGGTTCCGGGTCTCTAGTTGTTACGTCGTTTTCTCGTCACTACCCCGTCGTGATCGTGGGGTTCGTGTGCTATCAGTACCTTGAACCCAGAATGCTTTTGAACTCTCATGATTTTAGTAAATCAGTATTTTTTTTTTCCGTATTCCTAGGGGTCACCGGAGCTTGTTCTTGTTTGATTGGGCAAAGGCGTCACCCTTGGGAGTTCGAGAGACAAACTTGTTTTCAACTGATTTTCTCAAGAACTAAAATCCATAAAAGCTGGTTTTTCTCAATTCAAGACAGTTTTCAAAAAAGGGTAAATTTTATCCTCACCCCAAGGGGGTCGAGGAGAAATGATATTTTATAATAAAGGTCATATTTTTCCTAAATTCCCTCACCCGACCGGGGTGAGGTATCTGGGTTCTAAGGGCTGGTTTCATTCTTGGGCCGAAAACAACGGGAGGCTACACCTATAGCCTATTCTTGTTTGATTGGGGTCGAAGGTAGTAGGCTCCCGGGGTTTTCGGACTCTTTGTGGTTTTGGGCTGTGGAGCATCTCCAGCCGTGAGTTTAGAGCTTTGAGTTGAGATACGTTCCCACTTTAACCGAGAGGGGCCGACTCCCTGAACGGTAAAGGATCGAGAACTTCGATAGGCTGAGCTTAGGGTCTGTTCTTGTTTGATTGGGATTCTAGGAACCGGCCTATCGGGATTCTCAGTCCTTGCCGCGTCAGTCAGTTCTTCTCGCCTATGAGTGGGGTGTGTTGTGGGAGCCGTTAGGAGTGACGGCGGTCCCAGCTGTGTAGTACCTTCTTGAGTGGGTTAGAGTTGTGAGATTAAGTTGAGCTTTTGAGCTCGTGTTACCGATCTGTTCGATCGTGGATTATAGCCTGCTGAGCCTGGCATTTCATGCCAGTTATGAGATACATGTGTTACTTGAGTTCGTTGGGGTCGCTCCCCTCGAGCTACGCCCCGGGTGCGATGATGATACCGAGCCTGACGAGGCTGCGATGATGCGACTAGTTGATACACTAGAGTTCGCTTGAGATTGTGTTAGTCCTTGAGGGACACCCTACGTAAGACCAAGTCCTATTTGGGCGTAGTGGCAGTAGGTGAGCGCAGGTTTGTTTGACTGGTCCAAAGTGGGACAGTCATTGAGATTGGGTGGCATTGAGAGAGTGATGGCATAGTATGTGTCATAGTAGAGTTTTCTTTGAGTATAGTACTTATGACATATGGTCAGTAGTGAGTGGATGCATACCATCTTCTGTGTTCTCCTTCTCTTTGAGCATAGTAGATAGAGGCATGATAGCTGTAGATACTTTTCCAGCTTATTTTCATTATCACAGTCTTTTTCTGTTATCTTATGCCTCTAGTAGACTTAGTGGGCAGACCGTGGTTCTTGGAGACGGTACCCACTGAGAACTACTGTAGGATGTAGTTCTCACACCCTCTGTCGGTGACAGGTTGCTGAGGCTTTCTTCCGTTCCTGCCCGAGCTGGCTTGACGGACCGAGGATAGGGAGTCGCGAGATAGTTCCCTACCAGCATTGTTCTATTAGAGTGAGGTAGATGTACCATCCCGGACTGTGGGAGTTTGGCTATGTATTGTATTCCCAGTTTAGTTATCTCCCTTTCAGATTTGTAGATGTTGTATAGGTGGATTTTCTTATTGGTATCACCTTGTATTTTGGGAGATAGACTTGCATTTATTTTTCAGCTTTTTAGTAGTGAGATTTTATATTACAGCTTTTATTACCCGCTCTGATATCTGTATAGCTGTAGTTCTATCTTTTGCAGGTTAGACGCTTCGTCTGTACGGCAGTTTCCGTACAGATGGCGGATCTGTTAGCGAGCCCGGGTCGCAGTTTCGACCTCGGGGCGTGACATCCAATGCTTTAAGTGCCGAGGCTACGGTCACATCTCAACGGAATGTCCCAACAAGAATCAGTCAAAGAAGAAGGCGATGCAAGCCGTCACTTGGGATGACACCTCAACTTCCAATGAGTCATCTTCCAGTGATGAGGATAACAACGCAACAGCATTCCACGCGTCCACAACTTCACCTTAAGTGTGCTTTATGGCAAGTACATCCGGTTCATTATCCAACTCCTCCCAAGTTGAAAAGAATGCAACAGACGATGAACCGAGTAATTCCGAAGGTGAAGACTTTGCTTTTGCCTACCATAAACTACTAAAGGATTCAAAGAAATTGGCAAAGCAAAACAAGAGTTTGAGAAGAAGATTGTAGGATCTCGGAGAAGAAGCAAAAAGGGCAACTTCTCTCTCAAACACTCTTGAAGTGGAAAGGGACAACTTGATCAAAGAAAATATTTCCCTTCAAGAGATGAATGAGCATTTCGAGAAGGAACACATCGAACTGGTGGATAAAGCCAATTACTTCTTGAAGCTCTACTCCGAGGCTCGACAAGAGAAGATGGAGATGACGAAGACCATTTTCCTACTTAAGGATGATTTGAAGCGATTTTCTTCAGGAAGGAGTAAGTTGGATAAGTTGCTTGGTCTTGGTCAAATGAATCGTTTGGACCTTGGATACAATCGAACTGGAGACAGTCCGAGTTCGAGTGAAACAATCTTTGTGCCTCAGTCGGCGTCTCCTCCTCCGACGGAAATCACTGCATACAACGACAACAAGCCTACCTCACCTACCTCGGGTTCAACAAGTACAAAGGTATGTTTTCGTTGTGGTTTTGCAGGGCACATAAGAAGAGATTGCAAGATTGGAGCGAAACGATCAAATCAAGCACCTATTGCATCAACTACCAACGAGTTCATTCCACGAAAATCAAAGAAAAATTTTTCAAAAGAAAAGAACCTTGGTAGTATATCTAACAAGACGACGTCAAAGAAAAGCGATCAATCAAACAAGACGCTTTCACCAAGGACAATAACTTCACAATCATTGCCGACGTACTCCAAAACTCAAAAGGTTTGGGTGCGCAAAGGTGAAATCTTCCCTTGTCTTGTTGTTCATACTTCACTGCATGCTTATGACAACTCGTCTTGGTATCTGGATAGTGGGTGTTCCCGTCACATGACCGGTGACAAAAATTATTTTCAAACTTTAGACAAAACCTCTGGAGGACTTGTAGTTTTCGGAGACGGTCGTTCTTCAAAAATTGTTGGAAAATGGACAATCACTATTCCAGAAGGCCCGGTTTTGAACAATGTTTTATTTGTTGAAGGCCTTAAGACCAACCTCATTAGCATTAGTCAATTATGTGATAATGGCTTTTCAGTTAATTTTTCTTCTGCAGAATGTATTGTAACTGATAAGAACCATTTATTCTTTTTGAAAGGGGTTAGGTCTGAAAATAATTGCTATGTAGTTACTAACAAAATTTCTGAACATTGTAACCTAGTGTCACTTGATAACGAAACTCTTTGGCATGAAAGATTAGTTCACATTAATTTTAAGGAACTAGCTAGAATTTCTAATAAAGACGTGGTTAAGGGAGTTCCTAAACTTTCTTTTAAAGAAAACATTGTGTGTGGAGGTTGTCAAAAGGGAAAACAATCAAGGGCCACCCACAAGAATTTAAACCACGTGGGAACCAAACGGCCATTAGAATTACTGCACATGGACTTAATGGGGTCGACTCGTCAACCAAGTTTGCAAGGTAAATGGTACATTTTTCTTATGGTTGATGATTTCTCTAGATTTTCATGGGTAACATTTTTAAAAGAGAAAGCAGATACTTTCGATTCTTTCCATGAGATATGTCATCGTGTTATGATTGAGAAAAATGAAAAGATCGTTCGTGTTCGAAGTGATAGAGGTGAAGAATTTATAAATTCAAAATTCATTGATTTTTGCATTTCCAATGGCATAAAATATGAATTCTCTGCACCCTATACACCTCAACAAAATGGTGTAGTCGAGTGCAAAAACAGAGTAGTACAAGAGATGGCGCGTGTTATGCTTCACAGCCGGAAACTCCCGTTACACTTTTGGGCTGAAGCAGTTAACACCGCGGTCTACGTAATTAATCGTGTTTATTTGCGCCCGGGTACTTTAAATACACCATATGAGCTATGGTTTTGTAGAAAACCGAATATCAAATATTTTCGAATCTTTGGGAGTCGCTGTTACATTTTACGTGATCGCGAAAATCTTGAAAAATTCGACTCTCGAAGTGACGAAGGAATTTTCATGGGTTATTCTACAAACAGTAGAGCATATCAGGTTTTTGTTGGGTTATGTCTAATATGGATCTAAATAGGGGAAAAAACACATAGAGGGGAGTGAATAGGTGTAAACAGTAAACACTCAAAAATCTTTGCGCAATAAAACCCAATGCGGAAATGAATAAATAACACGCAAGATTTTACGTGGAAAAACTCCAAAACCAGGAGTGAAAAACCACGGGACCGATAACACGGTGAAATTCACTAGAATTATTACACGTACAAAGGTGATGTAACGCACTCACAGACGACTCGACCTTTTTTCATACGCTCCTAGTAGATCTTCTCCGCTCGCTCCGCAACGCTCATCGAATCCTCGATTTGCGTCCAACGCCGAATCCACGACGTCCAACATCAAATCCACGACGTCTGACCGAATGCATGGCCTTCACCCAGTAGCACGTCTCAAATGCACGAACGTACCTCGCTCCGAATCCACGAGAGCGGTAGCACCTTGAATCCACAAGGCCACGCGAGTCCAAGCGCCGATTTTGGGGAAAATCGTTGTTTTTGGGTGGTGATGATCCGCCGAATACTTAGATCAAAGATAGATCGGAAATACCATCTAAGTATTCATTAATCTGATTCTACTCAAAATCTGAGTTTGAAATCCTAGAATCAAATTAATTAATATAGATGAAGAAATATAGAATTAATCTAGTTATTTCTTTTCTTCTCTATAGGTGGATTTTTCTCTTTTTCGGCTTACATGGATCTGCCCTAGAAAATGAATCGTAGGGTTTATTTATAGGTTAGAAACCATTGGAAGAAGATAAGAATCAAAAACTAATCTTATCTGGAATTTTTCAGGACGACGGTCCGGACTGGAATACTGCGGTCCGGACTGTCGTAGCTAAACAGACTATTTCCATAAAAACACACGTTCGGGGTCCGGACTGAAGTTCCACGGTCTGGACTGTTCATGCAGTTTCTGCAAAATCCACATTCGGGGTCCGGACTGAGCAAATATGATCCGGACTGGATTTGCGTATGAACTACCCTATGTTCGGGGTCCAGACTGTAGTGCCCTGATCCGGATCCTGAACATATAACATGTCCAGTTTTTTATTTTTATGCAATTAAAAATCTATCCAAGTGTTTCTACACTATAAGAAGTATCCGGAGAGAAAAGAGAGAAAAGAGAGAAAATAGAAAAAGAAAACCCTCACCGGAGGAAAAAGAAAGAGAGAAGAAGAAAAAGGAGGAGTCCGATCACCTCCGATCAACATACCGCAGCCAGAAGTGTGAGCAGATCATCTTCTCCGACGAAATCGCGGTAAGCGAAGTTCTTTTTCGGTTTTCGTTGGAGTTTTCGTCATTTTCGTTTAGCCGCCACCGCCGTCTCGCCGCGCGACCTAGTGCCGCGCGGGGCGCCGCCCGCAGGCGGCAGCACCCGCAGAGGCAGGTGCGGCGCGGGGCGCCGCCTGCAGGCGGCAGCACCCATGCGGGCAGGTGCCGCGAGGGCCGCCGCCCGCAAGCGGCGTCACCCGCGCGGACAGGTGCCGCGCGGGGAGTCACCCGCAGGCGGCGGCACCCGTGCGGACAGGTGCCGCGCGGAGAGCCACCCGAAGGCGGCGGCACCCGTGCGGGTAGGTGCTGCGTGGGGAGCCACCCGCAGGCGGCAGCACCCACGTGGGTAGGTGCCGCGCGGGGCGCCGACCACAGGCGGCAGCACCCACACGGGCAGGTGCCGCGTAGGGCGCCTCCCGCAAGCGGTGGCACCCGCGCGGGTAGGTGCCACGCAGGGCGCCACCCGCAGTCGACGCGCGCCGCGCGGCCTAGTGCCGCGCTGGGCGCCGCCCACAGGCGGCAGCACCCGCGTCGGCAAGTGCCGCGCGGGGCGCCACCCGTGTGATGACCCAGATCTCCGCAGAGCTTTTGCTATGTAAATTATGGCTTATGGAGGCCTATGATGTGTGTTGGAGTTGGTTGCGCGCAAATCAGACTTCAGATTTGAACCCAGCGCAGAATTTGGATAAAGAATACTTGTCCGGATGCCTTCGACAAATTTTAGAAGTGGATTTTGGCAAAACGGACATCGGATTTGGATTCAGCGCGCGAAAACGATGAAAATGGACTACTTGTATTTTTCGGAGCCCGAATGCCAAAACACCCATTTCAAGGCGATTGTTACTGTTCCGGTACGCCAGGGCAGCGCCGGCGGCGGCGGGCGGCGGCGGAGCGCGGCGGCGCGGGCGCGGGCAGGTGCTTGAGCGGCGACGGGCAGCGCGGTCCACGAGTTTTGGCGTGCACCGGGACCAGCCAATGTTGGAAATGCCACGTGTCGCGCGTTGGTTGGTGGGTCAACGCAAGCGCGATAGCGCGCCGGGCGCGGCGCATCGTGGACCCCACCAGGCCATGTGGCGCCCACTGGTTGGCGGGCACAGCGACCCGGCTGGGGTGCCGTGAATCGCGGCCCACGGTCCGCGCCGTGGACAGCTTCGCCACGCGGTGCGCCGCGATTGGTGGGCGCGCGTGCACCGGGCGCGCGGGGTGCGGTTGGGCTACGTGGCGGGCCGAGGTGGTTTCGGGCGCGCATAGTAACGGGCCGGGCCCGTTACTGTAGCAGCCCGAACGTTTTCGGGCGCCCGAATTGGGCCCAAAAGCCCATTTGGTTCTTTTTTTGGTGTGGGCCTATAAATAGGCATGTTCCTTGGGCCTTTAGCCCCTTTTTTCGAGCTCCTTTGCCTTTGAGCCCTAAAGCAGTTTTGTTCCCCACCTTGTGCTGCATCTTGCGAAGGAAGCTCGAAATTTTTGGAGGCCGCGGCATCGACGACTTCGGCATCGTAGCGCAGAGCGACGTTCTTTCATCGGAGGCCCGTTATCGTCGCATTTCAGTCTGCGAGGTCCACAGGGCTACTCAGACAGTATTTTTGGACGATTTTCATGGCGTCGGATTCACGAGAGGTAGGCCTTCGATTTTCGTGTTGATCATCTTGCTTTATTCTGAATTCTTGGCATGGTTTATGAGGCATCTCTAAGCCCCTATTTTGCTGGTAGTTCTTCTGGACAGCAGAGCCTTCTCGGATTTTTATCTCTGCACTCGAGTATCGGAATTCAACGTTTGAGGACTCGATTGATATCTACACATCACGAGGATCACCGTCATATTTTTACAGGAATTTTTGGAATTTACTTCGAAGGTGATAATAATGCTTCTTTGGGACTGAAATTTCAGCAAAACTGTACACTTGGAATTTTGTATTGTTTGTAATGTTTGGGCTATATCTTTGTACCTAGGAGGAGTTTTTGGGTGTTTTTAGGCCCATTGGAATCGTGGAAATCTGAGGATTTATCCCCGTGCAATTTCAGCTTATTTGGATCTTGGTTTAACGCGCGCTTCAAGTGGGTTGCTTCGCCTCCAAAATCAATGGACTATCTACTAATTCTATTATATAGGGAACATGCATGTTATGAGATGGATTAGAATGCATGTTAGAGAGAGAGAGATGTCATCTTTCCTGTGTTATTATTGATATCCTGTTGGTTATTGTTCCCTGATCCTGCTTTAGTTAAACTAATTGCTATTATTGGAACTTGACCTAGCACCCTGTCATATGTTGCATGTGTAACCAGACTAGTAGAAAACTCTCACTTGGGCTAGGTTTATTTATGCTTTAGACATCCACACGTTATACTCTATTCCTGGACTTAGGGTTTCTCCTCGCCCGCGTAGTGGGCCGAGTGGTCGGGATTTATTGTTAGTGTGGGATGCATGTTACACTCGTGCTTGGGAGCAGAGTGGAGTCTGTAGATGTAGCTGGTCTTTTATCTGTGGCGGGAGCCATTTGGGTGAACGATGGTCCCGGGATGTATTGTTTCTCTGTTTATGTGTCGCCACTGTGTTAGTGGTAGTAGTATACCAGTCATAGCAGGACCTTGAATCCAGAACCTTTTTGGACACACATGATTTTAGTCAACCAATGTTTTTTCTTCCAAACATCGAAGGTTCACCGGAGTCTGTTCTTGTTTGATTGGACGAAGGCATTAGCCCTTCGGGGTTTGGGTATAAAAACTTGTTTTCTAACTGCTTTTCCTGAAAGAACTAAAAATCATTAAAAATGAATTTTCCTCAAATCAAGATGGTTTTTCAAAAAGAAACTACTTTTAGTCCTCACCCCACGTGGGTTTGAGTGAAAAATGGTTTTCAGTAATAAATGTCACATTTTTCCTGTAAACTTCCCCACTCGAGAGGATTCGAGTGGTCTGGGTTCTAAGGGCTGCCTTTTTCTCTGGGTCGGGAACAACGAAGGGCTATGCCTAGAGCATGTTCTTGTTTGATTTGGGTTGTAGGTTCTAGTCTTTCGGGGTTCTCAGACCCTTCATTGTTGTTGGCTGTGGAGTATACCCAGCTAGTGAGTTTGCATGTCGAGTTGATGTTCTTTTTAGGGAGCCGTTGGGTCGACAGCGGTCCTGACTGTTCGAGTGTTTTCTATTAGTGAGATTAGAGAGGTAATGTTAGTTACTGTCGATCTTGTTGAACGTGGATTTGGACTATAGCCTGCAAGAGCCATATTGAGCTCGACAGAGATGCGCGGATACTTTCCTCGGTGGGGTCGCGCCCCTCGAGTGCCACTCCGGAGTTGCGCCTGTTACTTTGCTATCGCGACTTGTCGACGCAGTCCCTCTAGCTGGGCCAGTTTTGGCAGTCGCAGATGCCCTACAGTAGACCCGTCCTTTTGTGGATGTGCGCATTAGGTAGGCGCAAGTTTGACTGGACCCCATGTGGCAGTCAGTGTAGATTGGGTGATTATATTTGAGAGTTAGTAGATGCATCATGTTTCCATCTGTTCCACTTTTTGAGCATTTAGATAGAGGCATAGTAGCTGTAGAATTATTTTTCAGCTCCTTTCCTTTTTGTACTGCATTTGTTACTTTATGCCTCTAGTAGACTTAGTGGGCAGACCGTCGGGCTTGTTGGCGGTACCCACTGAGAACTACTGTGGGATGTAGTTCTCACACCCGCCGTAGTGATTTTTTTCCTAGGGACCTACTTTTCAGTTGCTGATCCTTTTGTTGTTGATCGAGGCGAGGGACACGCGAGCTAGATCCCTACCTATCTTTGGAGAGTAGCAGTAGCGGTACCTGTCACGCCCCGCGGTCGAAGCAGCGACCCGGGCTCGCCAACAGATCCGCCATTTGTACGAAAACCCCTGCACAGACGAAGCGCCTATCCTGCAAGTCAGATCTATAGCTAAACATGTATCAGAGCTGAAATAAAACTGGTAGCTACAGAATCACAACTGAACATCTGAATAAATATAAAACCTCAATACATAGTCTCTCCAGCTATGAAAAATAAAATACAATCCTCACAAACTCTCAGACTGTCCAGTACAAAAGTGTAATCATAAAAATACAGGGTACATCTACCTCTGACCCTCAAATAAAATGGTAAGAAGCTACTCGGCCACGTCCTCACCTCGAACAGCTGTCTCCGCGGAAACCAAGCCGGAATAGCAACCTCAGGAAACCTGTCACCGCAGCGGGTGTGAGAACTACTGTGTGGTGACCCGGATCTCTGCAGGGCTTCTATAGTGTGATTAGCAGCTTCTGGAGGCCTATGTGGCGTGTCGGCGGTGTTGGTGCACCAATTGGACATTAGTGATGGACTCTGGGTGTTAAATGGATTACTTGGATAATCGATTGACCCCGTCGGATGTTTAGAAGTGATTTCGCGCGAAACGGATATCATAATTGGACTCAGCGCGAAGTTTGGACAAAAGAACACCTTTTCGGATGCCTTTGGCAATTTTTAGAGTTGGAATTTGGCAAAATGGACAGCGAATTTGGATTTAGCCCGCGAAAACGATGAAAACAGAATATTCACTTGTATTTTTCAGAGCCCGGATGCCGAGTACGGATTTCGAGGCAGTAGGCACTGTTCCGGCGGCCGGGGGCAGCGTCGGAGCGCGGCGGCGCGGGCTCGGGCAGGCGGCAGAGCAGGCATGGGCAGCGCGCGGGCAGGCGCGCGGGCGCGCGGGTAGGCGCGCGGTGCATGGGAGCGTCTTGCCACGTGGCGTCTTCTTAGTGGTCCACAGTGGACACGTGGCGGGCTAGGACTGGTCGGTGCGGTGGACTCGGTCCACGAAGAGGGCAGC
Source organism: Tillandsia fasciculata (assembly GCA_029168755.2). NCBI lineage: Eukaryota > Viridiplantae > Streptophyta > Magnoliopsida > Poales > Bromeliaceae > Tillandsia > Tillandsia fasciculata. The sequence goes on along the minus strand of CM054933.1, from coordinate 15,626,055 downwards.
GGTGGCCTCGGGGCGCGTGCCTGGCAGGCGTCGCAGGCAGCGGCGCAGGCGCGCATGTGGGCACGCTGACCGCGGTTTCCCACGCATGGGTACGCCATGCGTCAGCAGCAGGGTGGACCACGCGGCGCATGGCTAGTAGAGGATTTGGCTATTTGCTGTTTGATGGTGACGTGGCGCAATCACGTGAATCCGGGCGTTGGATGGATGGCTGCGGATTGGGTTACTGTTTGCGCCCAAATGATTCGAGCGCCCAAAAAATGTGCCAGGATGTGTATTTTGGACCCGGATTTCAGCCTATAAATAGGTTTTGAGGGCCTTTGGTGCGGGTTTTTGGCATTTCCGAGAGCTCCCTCTGCTACAGTGATCTTCTACACTGTACCCTCCACTCTTTGATGGATCTTGGGCATTTTTGGAGACAGCGGCTTCGGCGTTATCTGCGACGCGACGCACATCGACGCACCTTAGATTTTTGGCTATTACCCCGATGGAATTTTGAGCCGATTTTCATGGCAGCGCGTTCACGAGAGGTAAGGCTTCGTTTTCCATGCTGATCACTTCTCCTCGTTTCGAGTTTTCGGCACTGATCCCGAGGTGTTTTTGTGACCCCTTTTTCTGCTGTGAGATTTTGGATAGCGGAGGCTTGTCGATTTTCTATCTCAACCTACGAGCATCGGAATGAGGCATTTAAGGACTCGATTGACATCTAATCTTCGAGAGGAACGTGCTCGTATTTTTATTGGATTTTTCTGAGGACTCCTCGAAGGTGAGATTTAAGCTTCTTTGGGGTTGTATCCCGCAGTTTTGCAGTATTGTGGATTACCGGCGCCCCGCATTGTTTAATTTGTATCTTGGCCTACAGGTGTCGGAACGGGGCGTATAAATATTCATTTTGCGGCTACTCGTCGCGAGGATCGTAACCGTGAATTTTATGGAATTTTTGGAGAACTGTTTGGAGGTGAGAAATGCCTTCTTTGTGCTGTTTGGGAAAAACATCAATCCTGTTGGTGTACATTTTGGGGTTTGATTAGTGAATTGTGTTGTGATGTTGTTGTTGTGGTGTTGCATGTTGGGGTGATGTTGTTTGGAGCCGAGACTTGCGCGACATGTACCGAGGATGCGGGTTCAGCAGATTTTGTTAGCAAGTGGCCACTCTCTTCACCGACTTCGGCTTTGCCTGCGGAAAGCGTTTCACGTGGGTTGCTTCATCTCCAAAACCGGTGGACGGTTCTCTAATTCTTATGTTAGAATGCATGCATGTTTAGGGTACAATAATTGTATGTTATTGTGAGGTAAGCTAGGAAGGATGATTGTATAAGGGAATTGCAAGATTAATATTAATTCATGTTAAATATTATCGAGGACTTGCAGGATTTGGATATTCATGATGATGAATAGTAAATGCTTACCTAAGGGATTTACCCTATGTGATTGTTAGCATGCTTATTTAATTGTACAATATTTAGCATCGAGATGGAAGCTTGTGGAATGGCCTAGATCATGCAGATTAATATATCATAGTAGTGACCTTTTAGCATGCCTTGTTGCACATAGTTTTTTTATGTTATGATTACTCGATGGAGTAGGAGGCTAGATCTATGTGGGGGTATTATTCTGATCATTCTTTTGATGGACCCTGGATTATGAACAGGTGTCGTTCATTAGGGATTCTAGCATGTTGTTTATACCTTTGTGGGGCTATTATATGCTTTACTCCCTTTCATTTCCTTGAGGATATTTGCATGCTTGTATGGACATCTAGTTAGGCCATCTTTTACTGCTACACTACTTTTTGGAACTTGACTTAGGAAAAACCATGTTATTCCTTTCTCCTTCTTTGTTAGTCAGGCAGTCTGTGTTGCTCGGGTGCGAGCAGGGGTTTGGGGTAGTGTAGCCGGGACATTGGTGTCAGGGATGGGTTGTGCTAGATTGAGGCTGGCAGGATTTTGCGGTGACCGCGGATTTTGGGCGGTCGACCGGAGGTCGGTTTTAGATTATGGTTTGTGGGGCTTTACGGCAACCGCGGATATTGGGCGGTTGACCGGATATTTGTTTATGCATCTGATTGAGGACCGGGGTTCTCTTTAGTGGTTGAGCTTTCCCATTTTGATCAGAGTCATGATCCAGTCCTGCTGATTTATACTGCTATTATACTTATTACTCAGGCACTTTACTCGTGTGGGTCGCTCCCCTCGAGTGCCACTCCGGAGTGTGCGATATACATACTTGAGTCCTTGAGACTCCTATCCCCTATCGGTGTTATGCGTTGGCCAGCATATCCGATTTGGCAGGCACAGCAGGCAGTACTAGTTTTACTGGTGGCACTAGATTGGGGTTATTACAGGCATTTATTTTATTGTTGCACTCCTGTGAGGAGGACTGAGTGGAGTCTAGTAGCTGTGTTTAGACCAGTGCTAGTGTTGTTGGGAGCCGTTTGGTTTGACGGTGGTCCCGTGTCGTTGTGAGTACTTTGACCGTTGTGTGAGAGGTTGAGCATCTTGAGTCTATCCGTTCTGAGAGAGAGCGTGGATTTCGACTATTGCCTGCATGAGCCACTACTCGATAGCGAGTTAGTCCGTTTAGACACCCTACGTAATTCCTGCCCGGCAGTGGGAGGTGGTTGTAGGTGGGTGCAGGTTTGACTGGACCAGATGTGGCAGTCAGCTCGATTGGGTCGATTGTGCACTTCATGTGCTAGTGGTGGCATATCCTTCATTGGTTCTCCCCTTTTGAGCATTTAGATAGAGGCATGGTAGCTGTTGAGTGTCTCCAGCTTTCTTGTTCAGTCTTTTACTTATGGGTTATCTTATGCCTCTAGTGGACTTAGTGGGCAGATCGTCGGGCCTGGCGGTGGTACCCACTGAGAACTCCATTTTTGGTGTAGTTCTCACACCCATTGGGGGTTTTCCCCCTCCCTTTCTTTTCTCTCCTTTGTTTTGCAGAGTCTAAGCGGGTGTTGCTAATTCTGCAGTTGTTGATCGAGGCGAGGGAGTCGCGAGCTAGATCCCTACCCGTCATTGGAGAGTAGCGGTACCCCCTTCAGAGGAGATCTTCAGTAGATTAGTTATTTATTTTTTCTCTTCTGAGAGACTGATGTAGTGAGGATATGATATGTATTGAGAGACTGTACACTGATGTATTTATTGGAGATACCTTCCTGTTGAGTTCTGGGTTTTGTATCTGAGGATATTGTATGATTATCATTTTTGGGAGATGGACATTATTGTATTATTTCCAGTTGTACAGTGGTTGATTTTAGTTTTACAGCAGATTTTCATTTATAGCCATAATATCTGTTAGTTGTAGTACCTTTTCTTGCAGGTTGGACGCTTCGCCTGTGCGGGGTTTTGCATAGGCGGCGGATCTGTTGGCGAGCCCGGATCGCAGTTTCGACCCCGGGGCGTGACATACTGCAGAAGGTAGTTCCCAGTGGGTACCGTCACTAATATCCACGGTATGCCCACTAAGTCTACTGGAGGCAAATAGATAGGTATGCAGATAGATAATAGGAAAGCTGGAAAAGAACTACAGCTAATAAGTCTCAATCATCATGCTCAAAAGAAACTCTATTATGAACATGCTATGCATACTGTCGCCACTGCTAATATGCCTCAAGTACCATGCTCAAAGAAAAAACTCATCTATCTAAGAACATGCTATGCCTCCGCTTGCTCACGAAGAGCTCACAATAACTCAAATCTCAATGACTGCCAAAACTGGCTCAGTCAAGCCTACGCCTCCCTACTACTCCAACGTAGGGTGTCCGATCGCCCCTACTACTCCAACGTAGGGTGCCCGAACGAACTATCACAATATCACGCGAAGCAGCCTCATCAGGCGCATCATCATCATCATCGTCATCGCATCCGGAGTGGCAACTCGAGGGGAGCGACCCCACCGAGTAACAAGCGTGTCTCATCTGGCTCAATAAGCGGCACATGCAGGCTAAAATCCACGATCAAAAAGATCAAAAACTCGAATGCCAAATGATCATAACTCGGTCGGAAAAACACTCCACGACTCAATCTGGAAATGCCCAACTCAACCAATAATCAGTCGAAGAATCCTCAACGACCCGATCTGATAAAGCCCAATAACCAATAGCTACGTCGGGGAACCTTCCCCGACTAAATCTGATAATGCATAACCCAATGGTTAAGCCAGAAAACTCTCCACGACTCAATATGCTAATGCACAACTCATGATCTAGAGTAACCCGATCAACCCAACAAGGGAATCAATCCTCAATCTCTCGCACGGGAGGCCCGAAAATTTCGAAAGACTGCCACCTACAACCCTGATCATACAAGAACAGGCTGCAGGCACAGCCGCCCGTAGCTTCCACCCCCGAAGTGGAACAATGATCAAACTCTCATGACACTAGAAGCTCATCTTACAAAGCTCTAAAAATCCTCTCGGCCTCCAGGCACGAGGATACATGCAACCTGAACCTATCCCACCCCCTCTAAGCGTTCGCAATAATAAAAAAAACCATTTATAAAATTAGTTTTCCTTAAAACTAGCTCGGTGATTTTTAAAACGGTTCATATGCAATTCTAATGCCAACTAACCATGCAGTCTAGTGTCAAATCATCTCTAGGTCATGCTAAAAATGTCTGGGGCACATGATTGTCTTTCTACAATTCTCTAGGCAACTACCAGATATACCAGCTATAATAAACAGGTATGCTAGACATGCTAAACATGCATACAATAGCATTAGAAGGCATTCCATACATCTTGAAGAATTTCCAACCCACCTGGATCGCTTTCCGCAGGCAACGCTGAAGTCGGTGAAGCGCCGAACTTGCACACTGTCAAAAACTGCCGCAAACAGCACGTCGGCCCCTCGCGCGCGCACCACCTCAAGTGTCCCGAAAGTCCTCCAGGAGCTCTCAGCTCACTCCACAGCCTCTAACCAGGCTCCAACTGCGCTCAGTCAACACGGCGGTCAACGCCTCTCGTCCATCGCACGCGCGCACCCCGGGGCTTGGCATAGTGCACCTGGTACTCACCCGCACTCCTCCGCGGCTCGGCAACACTCTGCGGCTCCACACAATGCAGGGAACAAGGAAAGGATGAGAAAAAAAAACTACTCCGAGCCTAAAAATGCAATCCACTGTCCGAAACCCGAAAAATGCGAGAAAATCTCTCCCTTTCACTCTCAATCTCTCCCTTTCTCTCCTTCTTCCTCTCACTCTTTCTCTCTTTCTTTTTCTTTCTCTGGCTTCCAACTGAGAAGAGAGGAGGAGGAGGAGTTCATATATAGAGAAGAGAGGGGTCTACGCAATCAACAGGGGTGTTGGGATTTGAAAATACTCCTTTACCCTTGCTGTTACAAATATCTGGAGGCTGAGTACCGGTACTCGGGCTCCCGTACCGGTACCCAGGCTCAAAAATCCCAACCCGAGAGCTAATTCTGATAAATCCACCATTGAGTACCGGTACCCTCACTCACGTTCCGGTACTCAAGCTAAAATCCTCATTGGGTTCCGGTACTAAACACCCAGTTCCGGAACCCAGCCCTCAGTTCCGAAACACAATACCCAGTTTCGGAACACCAAGCTTCCCAGGCTGATCCGCAAGCTGAAGCTTCCAATATCGACGCCGCCAACTCACTTTTCGCCCCGAAAGCTCCCGCATCATTCTGAAACCTCCAGAACTTCGCTGTAAACTGAAAATACACATGTTCCAAATATTTTTCCAATTTTTCCTGTGCACCACGGCGGAGTCGGTACTCTATCCAATCCAATACTCTATAAGCATGCAAAGCCCTAAAATCACTGATTCAAGCTGGCTTCCAAGTTTCGACGCCGCTAAGTCACTTTTCATCCCAAAGGCTTCCGCGTCGATCCAAATCAATCCGAATTCATCTGTAAACGCAAATGGAATACGCCCAAGGCGATTACTCCGCACCACGCCATCTTGCGAGGTCGGTGCACTAAACGAAGCTCCGGTACTCTACATCCTCCCCTCCTTTAAAGAGTTTCGTCCTCGAAACTGAAATAATCCATAACTCAGGAGGGTAACTCAATCAAATAGGGATAGGAGATCCTCGGCTCATCCTCAAGCTCTCAAGTGGCCTTCTCTCGTCAAAATGACTCCACTGGTCCTTTACCAAACGTATGGCCTGACTGCGAAATTCTGTAGCCTCACAAGCAAGAATTTGTAGTGGTCGCTCCAGATAGCTCAAATCCTCATCTGACTCCAAAGAAGCGAAGTCCAAATCATGCAAGGGATCCAATCCGTACTTCCCTCAGAACGGATACACCAACGTCCTCATGGGTGCCTGCCAATCATGACGGCAGCAAAATTCGATGAGCAACTGATCCAATGCGCTCTAACTCCTCGAATGTGCCAATAATTCGCGGACTCAACTTCCCGCGAAATCTCAAATCCACACATCCCTGCGAATAGTGGTTTCCAGAAATCATGGTTTCTAAATCCAAAACTCCCTGCCTCCAATTGGCATAACTCTTCCGTTGCTCCTTAGCAACCACAATGCTGAGAGCTTCACAAGTGCATTCTCACATCCATCCACAGGGTAAGAAGTCCAACATCGGGAACAACACTCAACCCCTAACTCTCAAAATCAGCTCTCGGATCTTGGAATCCACAGGCACCCAGATGCTGTCCTCGTACCTCAGTACTCCCACTGCATTCACCGATAAGTTCCCACTCTGGCCATGTCGAATCTGGTCTCTAATCCTCCCAAGAAAGGGGTTCACACTCTGCTCCCCTCTAATCCTGTCCAACGGAGTGGGTTACGAGTCCAAAGCACAAGTCTTGCAAAATCCCCAGGGGACACCACCTCAATCTCAATTCGTCTCAACTACTCTTTCAGCGGCATCTGCTGAGTAACCATCATACTCCAAAACTACACCGCTCGCCTATTCAAGGCCTCCGTGACCACAATGTCCCCGCCAGGATAAAACTATAGAATCAAATCATACCTCTACCCACCGGCGTTACCTTAAGTCAAACTCCTTCTGAGTAACCAAGTACTTCAGGTTCTAGGGTCGCTAGATAACTCAAATCTCCCTCTATCACTGGCAACCATCCACATGATGCTAATATCATCCTCTGCTTTAACTCCTCAAGTTATGCTGGCACTACTTAATCCACAACTCTGGACCTCTGTCACTATCATGGGTCTAAGCCAAACCCAAACGGCATCACTTTTCGTTGGGTCCACTGTCACTCTTGCAGCTGAAATCGCATGGCCTAACAACAAAACCTTCCGAAGTCAAAATGCATACTCTCTCAACTTGGCAAACAACTTCTTCTCTCTTAGAAGTTGCAGCACTATCCTCAAGTGCTCCTCACGCTCTATGTCACCTCAGAAATAAATCCAAATATCCACGATGGGTACTGCTACCAACCCGTCCGAATACCGCTGGAATACACCATTCCTCGATACATAAAGGTGGCAGGGCATTAGTCAATCCCATACACCTCCCGTAAACTCATATTGCCCCTGCCGTGTCCCGAATGCCATCTGGGCATAGTCCTCGGCTGCATGGTTCCATATATATACCTGCCTCACAAAAGAGCAACTGCTGGAATACAACCCCTAACCTGTCAGTGCTCGAACCACAATAAAAACTCTCATCGTCGTATACTAACAACGTGGCATCACTACCGTGTATCAACGGCATGGCATCACCACCGCATCCCAACGGAGTGGCATCACCACCGCATACCAACGGTGTGGAATCATACCCCCAAATATCAATCTCTCAGATCCTCACTGTCGTATTCCCACGACGTGGCATTGGGTCACACAGACCTCTCGATACATCAAATCTCGCAATTGCACTATCAGCTCTCCCAGCTAACCGGTGATACTCCATAAGGCGCTACCAAGGTTGGCGCGGTTTCCAAAACCACGTCAATCACAATCTCAAACTCGATCTCTCTAACCGGCAACATCAACATCCGCTCAGGTGAACTCACACCCGGGATCTCTCGACGATTAAGATATCCTTTAATCCCGATGCCGCTGTAGGCACCTTCTCTACCATTGCTAAACAAGCGATACAACCATGACTCAACGTCTGCCGTGCTCTGGCTTCATCTCTAACCATACTCCTCCTGACCAGGTCCACGGAGGGTCATTGTCCTCTCTCGACAATCCATGATAGCATACACTGGGATAACCAATCCACATCCAACCTCACATCAACATCTCGAAGCTGATGTAGGACCAACCAATCAAGGGACCAAATCCAAGGTCCTCCCTGCACTGGGCAGGACCGACAACCCTCATCTCTGTGCTACACGTGATCTGGAATCCGATCCTCACGCGCACAATCCAACAGTCCCATTTCTGGTCCACGCGAAGCTACCACTGCTCTACTAAAACGCGCACAAGCGGTATCGGTATCAAACATGCTCTAACTCCGACGACCATAAAGAAAACTACACCTGGTAAGACGCGATCCACTATCCTGGTACCCTCTAACCGGCTGCACAATCTCATCCACTAGATGCTGGTGGCCATCGCTCTATCTGCCTCGGCATAACGGCTCTGTCAGCCTACCGGTAAGTCGGATGAACCTCTTCATCCTGAAGGGGTAGTGGGGATGTCGTCGCAAGCAGCAAAACCATGAGCACTACTCTGGGACACCCTGCCTGAAAATGTCCTGACAATCCACATGAAAAGCATCGCCCCTACCTGAGGTCACACTATGGCGATGAATGCGGCCCACCGCAAATGACACACTCATCCTGACACTACTGATGGTGCCTCGACTATCGAGAACCTCCTGGTCTGTCTCCTCTGAGACCCATGACCCTGAGACCGGAATCATGGCAACCTCGATCCACTCGACTGTTCCAAAATCAGGCGATACTGGACGTCTCTCTCCGGAGCTGGTCCCTCGCTCTCCGTCCCTCTCGGACAAGATCACTGATCCTCGGTCAATCCATCGAGCATGCACAATCGCTGCATCTAAAGTCGGCGCTCGCCGAGAATGCACAAAGTGATAGATATCCCGATGCAGTCCCCTCTCCAACAGATCAACTTTTGGGCCTCATCCTGGGCAACATGGGGCACACTGCTCAACAATCTCAAAACTCGCGAACATACTCCTGAAGAGGTCAACTCCCCTGCTACAGGCGTCTCAGATCTCCTTCTAGTTTCTGCTTTACACTGTCGAGAAAGAAGACCCCAAGCAGCAAAGCACGAAACTCACTCCAAGTCATCAACTGCACTCCCGGTGGTCTAACGGGACGAACTCGACGCCACCAAACATCGGCATCCTTTTTCAAAAGGTGCGTAGCCAAATGCACCTGATGCTTCTCTTGGATGAACAAGTTCTCCAATAGCTTTTCCATAGCAGCAATCCAGTTCTTAACCTCCCAAGGCTCCAAACTCTGCCCCGACAACTGTGGGGGATGGGACTGGCTGATATCCAACAACTAATCAGTAAGCTCTCGCTGCTCTTGCACCATCAGTGGTGCTATCTGGGTCAAAGTCGACGATGTCGCGGCTGGAGGTACTACTGGCAATACCACGGTGAATACTCTCTGTCCAAGAATGCGCATCATCCGCTCTATGTTCTCTTTCTGGCGCCGCATCGCCTCTGACATCTGAGCTACCTGGGCCCACAACTCTCGGACCTCACTCTGCTCTGTCCATTCAGCCTCCCGCTGTTCGGGCTCCTCATCCAAGGCCACAAGCGCCCTCGTCGCTGCACGACGTCTCGGAGGCATCGAAAACCACTACAACAGAACACACATTAGGACCAAGAACTCTCTCGACCCAATCAAGCGAAAGTCTAGAACATGTTAACCATTCTAAAGCATTATGTTCTCTGCAGCCAACATAATCATCTTTAGAGAATAAACATGTAAAATCACTCGCCCCAATCCCTCGGGGGAGGTACAAACTCAATCAGGACTCTCGCTAAAGTCACGTCTCTCACGACAGTCATCCTACTGTCCAACCAATAGCCTAGGGTCACTAAGTCCTCAACGACCTATATTCCTAGGCTCTGATACCACTCTAATCTGTCACGCCCCGCGGTCGAAGCAACGCCTGGGCTCACCAACAGATCCACCATCTGTATGGAAACCCCTGCAAAGACGAAGCGTCTATCCTGCAAGTCAAATCTATAGCTAAACATGTATCAGAGCTGAAATAAAACTAGTAGCTACAGAATCACCACTGAACATCTGAATAAATATAAAACCTCAATACATAGTCTCTCCAGCTATGAAAAATAAAATACAATCCTCACAAACTCCTAGACTGTCCAGTACAAAAGTGTAATCATAAAAATACAGGGTACATCTACCTCTGACCCTCAAATAAAATGGTAAGAAGCTACTCGGCCACGTCCTCACCTCGAACAGCTATCTCCACGCGAACCAAGCCGGAACAGCAACCTCAGGAAACCTGTCACCGCAGCGGGGGTGAGAACTACTGCAGAAGGTACGTCCCAGTGGGTACCGTCACCAATATCCACGGTATGCCCACTAAGTCTACTGGAGGCAAACAGATAGGTATGCAGATAGATAATAGGAAAGCTGGAAAAGAACTACAGCTAATAAGTCTCAATCATCAGGCTCAAAAAAAACTCTACTATGAACATGCTATGCATACTCTCGCCACTGCTAATATGCCTCAAGTACCATGCTCAAAGGAAAAACTCATCTAAGAACATGCTATGCCTCCACTCGCTCACGAAGAGCTCACAATAACTCAAATCTCAATGGCTGCCAAAACTGGCTCAGTCAAGCCTGCACCTCCCTACTACTCCAACGTAGGGTGTCCGATTGCCCCTACTACTCCAACGTAGGGTGCCCGAACGGACTATCACAATATCACGCGAAGCAGCCTCATCAGGCGCATCATCATCATCATCGTCATCGCATCCGGAGCAGCAACTCGAGGGGAGCGACCCCACCGAGTAACAAGCGTGTCTCATCTGGCTCAATAAGCGGCACATGCAGGCTAAAATCCACGATCAAAAAGATCGGAAACTCGAATGCCAAATGATCATAACTCGGTCAAAAAAACACTCCACGACTCAATCTAGAAATGCCCAACTTAACCAATAATCAGTAGAAGAACCCTCAACGACCCGATCTAATAAAGCCCAATAACCAATAGCTACGTCGGGGAACCTTCCCCGACTAAATCTGATAATGCATAACCCAATGGTTAAGTCAGAAAACTCTCCACGACTCAATCTGCTAATGCACAACTCATGATCTAGAGTAACCCGATCAACCCAAAAAGGGAATCAATCCTCAATCCCTCGCACGGGAAGCCCGAAAATTCTGAAAGACTGCCACCTACAACCCTGATCATACAAGAACAGGCTGCAGGCACAGCCGCCCGTAGCTTCCGCCCCTGAAGTGGAACAATGATCAAACTCTCATGACACTAGAAGCTCATCTTACAGAGCTCTAAAAATCCTCTCGGCCTCCAGGCACGAGGATACATGCAACCTGAACCTATCCCACCCCCTCTAGGCGTTCGTAATAATAAAAAAAACCATTTATAAAATTAGTTTTCCTTAAAACTAGCTCGGTGATTTTCAAAATGGTTCATATGCAATTCTCATGCCAACTAACCATGCAGTCTAGTGTCAAATCATCTCTAGGTCATGCTAAAAATGTCTGGGGCTCATGATTGTCTTTCTACAATTCTCTAGGTAACTACCAGATTTACCAGCTATAACAAACAGGTATGCTAGACATGCTAAACATGCATACAATAGCATTAGAAGGCATTCCAAACATCTTGAAGAATTTCCAACCCACCTGGATCGCTTTCCGCAGGCAACGCTGAAGTCGGTGAAGCGCCGAACTTGCACACTGTCAAAAACTGCCGCAAACAGCACGTCGGCCCCTCGGGCGCGCACCACTCCCGAGTGTCCCGAAAGTCCTCCAGGAGCTCTCAGCTCACTCCACAGCCTCTAACCAGGCTCCAACTGCGCTCAGTCAACACGGCGATCAACGCCTCCCGTCCATCGCACGCGCGCACCCCACGGCTGGGCATAGTGCACCTGGCACTCACGCGCACTCCTCCGCGGCTCGGCAACACTCTGCGGCTCCACACAATGTAGGGAACAAGGAAAGGATGAGAAAAAAAAACTACTCCGAGCCTAAAAATCCAATCCACTGTCCGAAACCCGAAAAATCTGAGAAAATCCAAAACTCAGAAATATGCACCGTTCTCACCTCCACAATGTTCGCGCGCGCGTACGAGCTCCAACCGTGCTCTCCTCGACAGGTCCATCTCACCAATGTGCTCATGTTCAAAACCCAATGTCTCGGCGCAACGAGAACCCTCCAAGTACACATAGCCATCTCTCTCTCTCTCACTCTCAATCTCTCCCTTTCTCTCCTTCTTCCTCTCACTCTTTCTCTTTCCAGCTGAGAAGAGAGGAGGAGGAGGAGTCCATATATAGAGAAGAGAGGGGTCTACGCAGTCAACAGGGGTGTTGGGATGTGAAAATACTCTTTTGCCCTTGCTTTTACAAATATCCGGAGGCTGAGTACCGGTACTCGGCTCCCGTACCGGTACCCAGGCTCAAAAATCCCAACCCGAGAGCTAATTCTGATAAATCCACCATTGAGTACCGGTACCCTCACTCACGTTCTGGTACTGAAGCTAAAATCCATATTTTCGGTACCGACGCCAAGTTAGCCACACACCCTCCTTCTATTAGTCTTCTGGCCCTCGATGCCGGAATAATGGTTGAAAAAGAGATGCTTTTGCAAGCCAGGTACACATGCTCTGGAAACCCTGGGTACTGTAGTCGCACCTGACGCTTCTCGCAGTCGATCACCGCTTGATACTTATTGAGCCAATCCATTCCAAGTACCACATCGTACTCCTTTAATGGAATGACCACCAAATCCCAAGGGCAGGACAGCCTCCCCAACCTTATCAGGCAGGAAGGTACAAGGTTGCGAGCCTCCAAGGGCCCCCCCGCAGTTTGGACCGACAACAGACTTTGTAGAGGTCTCTCCTCAAAACCATGTGAAAGCACGAAATCGCAAGATATGAAAGAGTGGGTTGCTCCGGTATCAAAAAGAGTTCTAGCACGATAAACAGAAATTAAAATGATACCTGCTACTACGTCCTCCGGCGGGTCCGCCTCCTGGCGGGTCATCGAATAGACTCTACCGCCTGGTTGTGGTGGCCTTTCCCTCTCTTGTCGTGGTGCTGGAAGTCTAGCGGCCGATCCCATAGGGGCTTTCCCCGTCCTGCAAGCTGCGGCACAGGCATAGAAGCTGCTGAAGATGCTGATCCCTGGTTCAAGGGGCAATTGAAGCGAAAATGCCCCTGCTTGCCGCAACGAAAGCAGTGGTCTTGCCTCCTTGAGCACTCTGTCACCCGGTGTGCCCCACCGCAAATGACGCAAGGCCTATCCTCCGACCTTTGTCCTCCCATTGGTGCGCTCCTGGTTCTCTGCTGTGGTCTCCACCGTTTAGGGGGTCGACTCCCGCTGGAAGAGCCTCCCCCAGAGTAAGGCTGAGATCGCTTCCTATCCTCGTGATGAGTAGCCCCCCCCCCCCCCCCCCGGGCGCGTGTAACTGCTAATCTGCGCTCCACAATAGTGGCCCTGTCGACCACCTTCTGGAAGGTGTGCAAGTCTGCCGCTTGCACCACCTGAAAGATGTCGCTGCGCAACCCGTCCACGAAGAGTTGGGCTTTGTAAGACTCATCCCTTATGACGAAAGGGACACAGTTGGCCAGCCTTACAAACTCCCACTGGTATTCCATGACTGTTCGGCTTCCCTGCTTGATATGGTTCAAATCGTCCTCCAGCTGTCGCTTGACGCTGTTGGAGAAGAATGCCCCGAACAGCTCTTGCTTGAAAGTGGTCCATGATGGGAGGGCGGTGCCCTTCGAGTAGTCAGGGTGCACTGTCTTCCACCACATACGGGCATTCCCCTCGAGGAAGTGGACGGCCAGGGGGACCCGCTCGTACTCCTCCATCAATAAGTCCTCGAACAGTTTTTCCATCGTGTCCACCCATTTTTCCACGACCCAGGGGTCGGTCGTCTCCCCCTCGAACACCGGTGGGTCGTACTTCCTGAAATCAGCTAGGTTAGCTCGCACGCGGTCCCGCTCGGTCAGCGAAACAGACCCTTCCCCCTTGGCAGTGGCGGCCACAGCAGGAGAAGGCGTCACCACGGTCTCCTCCAGGGTACCTCCGGCGGTGGTCCCCGGCGTCGGTCTCGCAGCTGCTGTCGAAGGGGCTACCGCTGGCACCGTTGGCTGGACTAACGGTACCTCGACTGCCGCAGCCCGGGTAGGGGCAGCCCCCGTCCTGGCATCCGTCATCGGCGGTCCCGTCGTTGGTGCAGTTGGCCCCTATGAAGGGGCCTGGGCGACCACCACCGTTGCAGCTGGCTGCTGCTGCGTCAACTGGCGCACATGGTCTGTGAGGGTCGCCAATTGACCTGCCATCTCCCGTAGTTGCTGCCGCAGAAGCTGATTTTCCGCGGCCGCCGAAGCTGTCGCGTCCGCCCCTGCATCCTCAGTTGAGGATCTAGTCCTGGCCATGTTCTGTACACATGCATAACACAAGTCAACTCTAGACTCTGCCAGATCAGCACCCAAACACTATCGAGAAATAGGGACTCTACTTTCTCCCCCCGACCACTCGCGCTCTACACATCTATACTATGTTCATCTCATTAGTTAGTAGCTAGGGTGATGTGTTCCGTGGATGTTGGACACCGACTACTGTGGTTAAAGTTTTGTCTCTGATACCATCTTAATCTGTCACGCCCCGGAGGTTTAAACACGCGGAAGAACAGCCACCAAAAATCTCTCAAATTTGAATATATATATATTTTTTTTCAAACCGATCTCCCCCGGTGCGTGCCCAGACCCGCCGCATATACAAATTCACTCCGCAAATGGGCAGAGTCTCCTTTGTATATGCACGGCGTCCTGACTACAATTACCATACAATCATCACTTTAACCACACTAGTTCAACAGTCGAGTACATACAACCATTTTTCATGAGTAACAAAGAGGCCAACTAACTTTGAAAGGATAAATCCACAGGGTTTTAAAAATGGTGCCCACACGATACCCAGGTTTTACAAAGCCGTTTCGAAATCCATAAATACACAGAGTTTTAAAAAGGTGCCCACTCGACACCTATGTTTTTCAAAACTATTTTGAAATCCATAAATCCACAGAGTTTTGAAAACGGTGACCACCCGACATCTATGTTTTTCAAATCATTTTCGCAATGTTTTCTTTTTTTTTTTTTCTTTTTAGTTTGAAAGCGGCCAACTATCAGATAGTAAACTAAACATTCATCCACAGAATATTGTAATAATCCCAACATCCACGTCAACCCCACAAAAGTATCATACCCACATAGCTAATAACATGTAATAAAATGAGCATAAAGAGAAGTAAACACTGTCTGTAGCCTCGAAGGGCCAATATATCTCTCGTGCGGCCTCATTGTCACCCTAGCTCTCACCCCTGAACGAACCTGTCACAGAGTGGGAAGTCAGCGACAAGGGATACAAAGTACAAAATGCACCTGCCTCGGCACCACACCGAGCAGCTGCCTCGGCATCGCACCGCTCACACCTTGGTGCCTCTAACCCCCCATCTACGGGGGCCCCCACTACGTCACCTTGTGGGTGACACGGGTCAACGTACCACCTTTCTAGAAAAGCACACCCTAGCGGTGGCCAAACTGCTGGTGTGCGTGTAGCAACCTTGAGCCTCGTAACCAAGTATACATACCTACCCTAGGGCACCGCGACACTTGGTCGCCATCAAGTCGATAATATCATATAGTAACTTTAACGGGGTTAGCAAATGTAAAACATGCGATTACTTTAATCTTACACCTTTTCCCATAATCCCGGGATCTAAAACAACGGAAAAGTACCCACCTTGCATGTGACGACTGTTGGCTATTTATTTATGGGTTAAAAATAGGTCCAACTTCCTGCCGGTGACAATAGGCCCAGGAGACTAATAAGTTGAGTTGGGTGAGCCTAATAAGTTGAGTGGGGCTGCGGTCCACAATAGACCTAACGGCAAGAGGCCCAACAATAGACCTAACGTCCAGGTGGGTTGAGTCCGGTCGAGACCCGTGGGCGCTGTGTCTGTACGCTTTAAGTGAATTGGTTGCGTATTTCTAATAGCTCGAGCTTTTGGAATTAATGGTTAGCGCCAACGATCCTACAAGTGGTATCGGAGCCAGTGGCACGGGTTCGATTCCCACACGGTGCAGGTGTTGGGGGGGGATTGTTGGCTATTTATTTATGGGTTAAAAATAGGTCCAACTTCCTGCCCGTGACAATAGGCCCAGGAGACTAATAAGTTGAGTTGGGTGAGCCTAATAAGTTGAGTGGGGCTGTGGTCCACAATAGACCTAACGGCAAGAGGCCCAACAATAGACCTAACGTCCAGGTGGGTTGAGTCCGGTCGAGACCCGTGGGCGCTGTGTCTGTACGCTTTAAGTGAATTGGTTGCGTATTTCTAATAGCTCGAGCTTTTGGAATTAATGGTTAGCGCCAACGATCCTACAACGACCAGGCACTCGGCTCGTCCGCGTCTCTGTGTGCCTGCCGAACCTACAACGTCCCCCGAAGAAAACATCAATAACACTAAGACTAAATGCACAAAACACCAAACGTTGACTCAAAACTGGAAAGCTGACGCGGTCCTAGGACCCCGACGGTTGCTCTGTTAAACCCGCGGCGAAAATCCGCGCACGGCACCAACCCGTGCAGGCGCGCACCGCCTGCGGACGGCCCTGCGCTGCCCCGGCCCGCGCGGCGCGGCCTGTCTGCGGGCGGCCGCCGCGCGGCACCAGCCCGCGAGGGGCGCTTCCTGCGGGCAGCCCCGCGCGGCACCAGCCTGCGCGGGGCGCTGCCTGCAGGCAGCCCCGCGCTGCGCCAGCCCGCGCGGCGCCTACCTGTGGGCAGCCCCACGTGGCACCAGCCCTCGCGGGGCGCTGCTTGCAGGCAGCCCCGCGCGGCGCCTGCCTGCGGGCAGTCCCGCGCGGCACCAACCCGCGCGGGGCGCTGCCTGCAGGCTGCCCCGCGCGGCACCAGCCCATGCGGCGCCTGCCTGCGGGCAGCCCCACGCGGCGCCTTCCCGCGCAGCGCGCTATGTTACGGAATTTGTGTTGGCGTATTTCGTGAAAATGGCTAAGTCTTGAAGATTGAAGATGAAGAAGCTTGGATCATATACCTCAATCTCAAGAAAGAAGAATTCAAAAGGATCAGGTACGTTTAACTAAATAATTTTGGTGATCCGAATACTTCTTATAGTGTAGAAACACTTGGATGAATTTTTAATTGCATAAAAATCAAAAACTGGACATGGGACATGTTCAGGATCCGGATCAGGGCACTACAGTCCGGACCCCGAACATAGGGTAGTTCATGCGCAAATCCAGTCCGGAACACATTTGTTCAGTCCGGATCCCGAACGTGGATTTTGCAGAAACTGCATGAACGATCCGGATCGTGGATCTTCAGTCCGGATCCCGAACATGAGTTTTTCTGGAAAAATTCTGTTTAAAGACGACAGTCCGGATCACATTATTCCAGTCCGGATCGCCGTCCTGAAAAATTTCAGAAAGGTTAGTTTTTGATTCTTATCTTCTTCCAATGGTTTCTAACCTATAAATAGACCCTACGATTCATTTTTTAGGGTAAGCCGAAAAATCCGAAAAAGAGAAAAATCCACATATAGAGAAGAAAGGAAATCAATAGATTAATTCTATGTTTCTTCATCTATATTGATTAATTTGATTCTAGGTTTTCAAACTCAGATTTTGAGTAGAATCAAATTAATGAATACTTAGATGGTATTTCCGATCTATCTTTAATCTAAGTATTCGGCGGATCATCACCACCCAAAAACAACGATTTTTCCCAAAATCGGCGCGTGGACTCGCGTGGCCTTGTGGATTCAAGGTGCAACCGCTCTCGTGGATTCGGAGCGAGGTACGTTCGTGGATTCGAAGCGTGCTACTGGGTGAAGACCGTGGATTCGGTCGGACGTCGTGGACTCGACGTTGGACGCTGTGGATTCGGCGTTGGGCGCAGATCGTGGATTCGAGAAGCGTTGCGGAGCGAGCGGAGAAGATCTACTAGGAGCGTATGGTAAAAGGTTGAGTCGTCTGTGAGTACGTTATATCACCTTGTACGTGTTTAATTCTAGTGGATTTCGCCGTGTTATCGGTCCCGTGGTTTTTTACTCCGGTTTGGAGTTTTTCCACGTAAAAATCTTGCGTGTTATTTATTTTTCCGCATTGGGTTTTATTGCGCAATGATTTTTGAGTGTTTATTGTTTACACCTATTCACCCCCCTCTAGGTGTTTTTTCCCCTATTTAGATCCATATTAGACATAACCCAACAAGTGGTATCAGAGCGGGAATAGGGTTGTAAACAATGGTTGAAGGTGGAAACATCAACGACCCCCTTTCTTCGATGGAACAAATTATGCCTACTGGAAAGTACGGATGAAAGCCTTTTTAATTTCCATCGACGAACGGGTGTGGCAATCAATTGAATTAGGATGGTCTAATCCAACTGAAATTATTGCTGATGTTCGCACCATCAAACCTAGGTCGAAATGGACCAAGGAAGAGATTGACTTATCTTCTTACAATGGCAAAGGAATTAATGCTCTTATTTAATGCTTTGTCACAAACTGAGTTCTCTCGCGTCTCGGCATGTGAGACTGCGAAAGAAATCTGGGATGTTCTTCAAGTTACGCATGAGGGAACTAACCTTGTGAAGATTCAAAACTGCAAATGCTTACGAGCAAGTTTGACTCTATTTTTATGGCAGAAAATGAATCGTTCACAGATTATTATACACGATTGCAAGACATCGTGAATCATGTGCTAACTTGGGAGAGAAGATTCCAGAATCTAAAGTTGTAAGAAAGATTCTAAGAACTCTTCCTGAACGATTTCGCCCAAGGTCGCAGCCATTGAAACAATTAAACACCCGGACGAAATGCGTGTAGAAGAATTAGTTGGTGCACTTCAAACTTATGAAATGACATTTCCTACTAACTATTCTTCTGGAAAAGCATCCTCTTCTAAGTCTTCAGGTTTTGCATTGAAATCAACGAAAGAAGAAGACGCGGATTCATCCTCCTCAGACGATGACGAGAACCTATCTATGGAGGACTTTGAGAAGCAGCTTGCTCTCTTGACAAGGAAGTTTCGCCGAAACTTTCGAAGGGGTAATTCAAGCAAAACTCATCCTTCGGAAAGTCGAAGAAAGGCAAAGGTTCTTCAAGCTTTAAGTCAAGAAAGCAAGAGAGTTCTTCAAAGGATAAGAAAAGTTCGGAGGGACAAGTCCAATGCTTCAAATGTCGAGGCTACGGCCACATTCAACGGAGTGTCCCAATAAGAATCCGGCAAAGAAGAAGGCGATGCAAGTCGTCACTTGGGATGACAACTCAACGTCAAATGAGTCATCTTCAAGTGATGAAGAAGACAACGCAACGGCGTTCCACGCGTCCACATCTTCACCCTTCATGTGCTTAATGGCAAGTACATCCGATTCATTGTCCAACTCCTCCCAGGTTGAAAAGAATGCAACGGACGACGAATCGAGTAATTCCGAAGGTGAAGATTTTGCTCTTGCCTACCATAAACTTTTGAGGGATTCAAAGAAACTGGCAAAGCAAAACAGGAGTTTGAGAGGGAGATTGCAGGATCTCGAAGAAGAAGTAAAAAGGGCAACTTCTCTCTCAAACGCTCTTGAAGTGGAAAGGGATAACTTGATCAAAGTAAATGTTTCCCTTCAAGAGAAAAATGAGCATTTCGAGAAGGAACATGTAAAACTGGTGGATAAAGCGAATTACTTCTTGAAGCTCTACGGCGAGGCTCGACAGGAAAAAATGGAAATGACGAAGACCATTTTCCAACTCAAGGATGATTTAAAGCGATTTTCTTCTGGAAGGAGTAAGTTGGATAAGATTCTTGGTCTTGGTCAAACAAATCGTTTGGCCTCGGATACACTCAAACTGGAGACAGTCCAAGTTCGAGTGGAACAGTTTTTGTGCCCCAGTCGGTATCTCCTCCTCCGACACCGGAATTCACGCAACAACGACAACAAGCCTACCTCATCCTCTTCGGGATCGTCAAGTACAAAGGTATGTTTTCGTTGTGGTTTTGCAGGGCACATTCGAAGAAATTGCAAGATGGGAGCCAAACGAGCAACTCAAGCACCTCTTGCAACAACTACCAAAAAGGTGATTCCTCGGAAATCAAAGGAAATCTTTCAAAGGAAAAGAGCCTTGGTAGTTCACCGCACAAGACGACGTCATCAAGGAGCAGCAATCAATCAAACAAGACGCTTTCACCAAGGAGAATAACTTCACGACTCATTACCGACGCAGTCCAAAAAGGTTTGGGTGCGCAAAGGTGAAATCTTCCCTTGTCTTGTTACTCATATTTCCTTGCATGCATATGATAATTCGTCTTGGTATCTGGATAGCGGATGTTCCCGTCACATGACCGGTGACAAAAACTGTTTTCAAACTTTAGAGAAAATCTCCGGAGGACTTGTAGTTTTCGGAGACGGTCGTTCTTCCAAAATTGTTGGAAAATGAACAATTGCTATTCCAGATGGCCCGGTTTTGAACAATGTTTTATTTGTTGAAGGCCTTAAGACTAACCTCATTAGCATTAGTCAACTTTGTGACAATGGTTTTTCAGTTAATTTTTCATCTATTGAATGTATTGTAACTGATAAGAACCATGTATTCTTTTTAAAAGGGGTTAGATCTGAAAACAATTGCTATGTCGTTCCAAATAAAATTTCTAAAAATTGTAACCTAGTTTCTTTGAATAATGAAACTCTTTGACATGAAAGGCTAGGTCACATAAATTTTAAGGAACTTGCTAGAATTTCAAATAAAGACGTGGTCAAGGGGTTCCTAAACTTTCATTTAAGGAAAACATTGTGTGTGGCGGTTGTCAAAAGGGAAAACAATCAAGGACTGCACACAAGAACTTGAACCACGTGGGTACCAAACGGCCTTTAGAATTATTGCATATGGACTTAATGGGGCAGACTCGTCAACCAAGTTTGGGAGGTAAATGGTATATTTTTCTTTTGGTTGATGATTTCTCTAGATATTCATGGGTAGCATTTTTTAAAAGAGAAAGCTGATACTTTTGATTCTTTTCATGAGATTTGCCATCGTATTATGATTGAAAAGAATGAAAAGATCGTTCGTGTTAGAAGTGATAGAGGTGGAGAATTCATAAATTCTAAATTCATTAATTTTTGCACTTCCACGGCATAAAACATGAATTCTCAGTACCCTATACACCTCAACAGAATGGTGTAGTCGAGCGCAAAAACAGGGTTGTACAAGAGATGGCACGTGTTATGCTTCATAGCCGGAATTTACCGTTATATTTTTGGGCTGAAGCTGTGAACACTGCAGTCTATGTAATTAATCGAGTGTATTTGCGCCCGGAAACTTTAAATACACCATATGAACTATGGTTTTGTAGAAAGCCAAATATCAAATATTTTCGTATCTTTGGGAGTCGCTGTTATATTTTACGTGATCGCGAAAATCTTGAAAAATTTGACTCTTGAAGTGACGAAGAGATTTTCATGGGTTATTCTACAAACAGTAGAGCATATCGGGTATTTAACCTGGAATCTAAAACGATGGTAGAATCTATAAATGTTAAAGTAGATGAAGCTTTTCACTTTGCATCTGATAAATCTACCCCTGATATGTCTCTTGATGATGATACTCCTGTACATGCATCTTCTTATAATAATTCTTCCGATAATATTGATGCATCTAATGGTTCTTCAAGTTTATCCGATATACAGGAATCATCACATGTACCTCCGAGTACTCTGTTACCTCAAACGTTACGCATCTCCAAGGATCAACCAGAATCTAACATTATTGGAGACCCACAAGAAGGATTCAAAACTCGGAGACAGTTGGTTTGTGGAGTCGCATGTTACGTCTCCATGATAGAACCAAAGAACGTCGATGAAGCTCTTCAGGATGATTACTGGATTGAAGCGATGCAAGAAGAGCTCCATCTGTGATGACCTGGATCTCCACGGAGCTGCTGCAGCGCGTTGGGGTGGCTATTGGAGGCCTACATGGTGTGTTGGAGGTGTGTGGGGCATAATTGGGCACAAGTGTTGGACTTTGGGCTTAAATGGATCATGTGAGTGATCGGACGACCCCGTGGAGGGTTTAGAAGTGGTTTCGCGCGAAACGGATATTAAAATTGGGCTCCGTGCGAAATTTGGGCTAAGAACACATTTCCGGGTGCCTTCGGCAATTTTTAGAGTTGGAATTTGGCAAAACGGACGTCAAATTCGGATTCAGCGCGCGAAAACGGTCAAAATGGACTACCCACTTGTCTTTTTTGAGCACCGGTCACTGTTCACTGCCGGAACAGTGTTTCCGGCGATCGCCGGCGGCGGCGGCGGCGGCGCGGCCTCGGGCAGGCGGAGAGTGGCGGCGGGCAAGGCGCGTGGGCGCGGGCAGGGCGCGCGGGCAGGCGCGCGGTCCACGCGGGCGGCGTGCACCCGAGGGATGCCACGTGGCGTTCCCTTATTGGATGGCTTGCAAGGCGCGGTTCATGGAAATTCTCGGGGTGCACGGTGGACCGGTGGAAGACACGTGGCAGCACATCATTGGTTCGGTGTTTGGGGTGTCGTGCATCGGGTGCAGCGAGAGTGTGGCCTGGACACGTGGCGCGTGGGGATTGGGCGCGTCACTGTGCGCGTGCAGGTGGCAGGGTGGCACGGCAGGTGGCGTGGGCGGCTGGCGTGGCGGCCACGGCGCCGACGTGGCGCACGCATGCGCCACGTGGCAGCCCGCCATTGGCGGGTGCCAACTGCTGCGTTGACCAGTGGAGGGACACGCGGCGCGAGGAGATTGGAGGGATCGGCTGTTCTGTGTTCGGGGACACGTGTCGGTGCGCGGAGCGGGTCGGACGGGTGCGCGGTCCGGCCGGATCGGGTGAGCGGGCGTGGGCCGTGTGGGCCGGGCTACTGTACGGGCCCGGTTTCGGGGCCCGAATCTTTCGGGCGCCCGAAACCGGGGATAGGTTGGGAATTATTGGATTTGTTGTTTTGGGCCTTTAAATACCCCCTCATCTCCCTCTTTGTTTCCCTTTTTCGAGCTGTAGAGAGAGAATGGGAGGGTGAGTTCTATATGAAGTTTGTTCCCCTTGTTGCCCTTGATCTCGTGGTGGATCCCCGGAATTTCTGGAAGCTCGGCAACGACGATATCAATTTTACAGTTCGCCTTGCTTTTCTCCCCATTTCGGCCCATTACCGTTGCAGATCAGTCAAAAATTCACTGTGAGCAAACCATGAGGAGTTTTTTGATGATTTTTTCGACAACATGTTCCTAAGAGGTAAGGCTTCGATTTTCGTGTTGATCGCTTCGCTCCGTTTCGCACTTTTAGCATGTTTCACGAGACATCTTTGACCCCCATTTTTTCTGTGTTGGATTCTGGACAGCACCGGCTTGTCGATTTTATATCTCAGCCTAGAAACATCGGATTAAGGCGTTTCAGGACTCGATTTTGATCTACTCGTCGCGAGGAACACAGTGGTGATTTTTCTGGGATTTTTGGAAATTGTTTCGAAGGTGATAATTAAGCTTTTCTTGGACAGATTGTTACAGGAATTTTGCTGTGAAGGTTTTGAGTATGCAACGGTGTTTTATTTTTATCTTGGCCTACAGGTATCAGATCTGGGCGTTTAAATAGTCGTTTTGGGGCTACTCTTCACGAAGAACGCGACTGTGAATTTTCTGGATTTTCTTGAGGACTGGACATAGGTGATATTTAGCCATTTTGGGGCTGATTTTGGACAGTGGGTAATTGTACAGTTTTGGGATTAATTGTGCGCTTTGTTCTGTGCAGTGGGACACAGTTTTTGGTGGATTGCTGTGTTAGAGGACAGCAGGCAGCGAGAGGTCTCTTTTGGTGTTGTGCGCGCTTTTCGAGGTGGGTGGTTGTTGCACGCCTCTACTCCTGACCTGCTCACTAAGTTTATTAGAGAACCCCACTATTGAGCATATTGATTGATTATCATGCATAATTGCCTGATATAAATGTGAGCCTATCATCTGAGATTAATTTTGTGGATATAGCATGTTGGGGATAATATTGCTGTTGGAACATGATCATTGGAATAAGTTAATAGTGATAATTAACATGCGATATTAGCACCTAGATTTTATGAAAGTGGATTAAATGGATTAATTATTGGGACATAATGACATATCTAGGTGCGGGTGCCACTTTGGGATTTATTATGAATCAGGGATTATTTACATGTGTAGTTGACTGATGATTTTAGCATGATTGTTATATTTACGTGGATATTATTAAATATTACACATGCAGAACTGTTATCTGACATTCTCTCTCTTTCACATTGCATGAGGACTTTTGCATGCATATTTGGACATCTAGATAGGCCACTATTTTATTGCTACACTATCATATCGGGATTTGACTTAGGAGAAACCATGATTGCTTTCTTTCTCCTTTTTATTTAGACTTTTGAGTCATGTTTGTTGGGTTTAGGTTAATAAGGATCTAAATAGGGGAAAAAACACCTAGAGGGGGGGTGAATAGGTGTAAACAATAAACACTCAAAAAATCATTGCGCAAATAAACCCAATGCGGAAAAATAAAAGAACACGCAAGATTTTTACGTGGAAAAACTCCAAACCGGAGTAAAAAACCACGGGACCGATAACACGGCGAAATCCACTAGAATTAACACACGTACAAGGTGATATAGCGTACTCACTGACGACTCAACCTCTTACCATACGCTCCTAGTAGATCTTCTCCGCTCGCTCCACGACGCTTCTCGAATCCACGATCCGCGCCCAACGCTGAATCCACAGCGTCCAACGTCGAGTCCACGACGTCCAACCGAATCCACGGTCTTCACCCAATGGCACGCTTCGAATCCACGAACGTACCTCGCTCCGAATCCACGAGAGCGGTTGCACCTTGAATCCACAAGGCCACGCGAGTCCACGCGCCGATTTTGGGTAAATCGTTGTTTGTTTGGGTGGTGATGATCCGCCGAATACTTAGATTAAAGATAGATCGGAAATACCATCTAAGTATTCATTGATTTGATTCTACTCAAAATGTGAGTATGGAAAACCTAGAATCAAATCAATCAATATAGATGAAGAACCATTGAATAGATCTAATGATTTCCGTTCTTCTCTATATATGTGGATTTTTCTTTTCGGCTATCTTTTCTATTTGATATGATCTATTGCGGATGCCCTAGAAATGAATATAGGGCTATTTATAGGTTAGAAACCCTAGGAAGAATATTCGGATCAAAAACAGCCTTTTCTGGAAAGAAATACCGACGGCGATCCGGATTGGATTTGGCGATCCGGATTGCAGAAGCACAAATGACGGTTTCCAGAAAATTGCCTGTTCGGGATCCGGATCGTAGTCCCCGATCCGGATCGTTCATACAGTTTTACCAAAACACATGTTCGGGATCCGGATTGCAATTCCTGATCCGGATCGTTCAAGCAAATAGGTAAAACTATGTTCGGGATCCGGATCATGGAATGCTGCGATCCGGATTGAACCAGTGTATGAACGAACACCCTTCGGGATCCGGATTGCAAGCCACGATCCGGATCCTGAACATGTCCCATGTCCAGTTTTTGATGATTAAGCAATTAAAACCTCTTCCAGGTGTTTCTACACTATAAGAAGTATTCGGATCATCAAAATTCTTTAGTTAAACGTACCTGATCCTTTTGAATTCTTCTTTCTTGAGATTGAGGTATACGATCCAAAGTTTCTTCATCTTCAATCTTCAAGACTTAATACATTCACGAAATACGCCAACTCAAATTCCGTAACAATCTCCCCCTTTGGCGGTTTCGTGACAAAACACAAATCCACAAAAGAAAATTCAAAAAGATATTTTTGTTGCTATCACCATACAACAAAAATTTACAAAAGAGTTCCAGAAATTAAAAACATGAGATAAACTCCTAAAACAGACTCTAGACTTAGACATCTGTAATCTCTGCACACAGAAAGCATTCTTGACAAACAAAATCGTTAGATACCTCAAGAATTGAAACATACAAAACCAACTACAGAGATAGAGTTTATCTCATCATGACATTTGAAAAATTCAGATATGTAAGAGAATCATAGTTAAAACCAACATATCTTCTAAGCATTCAAAAACCAAATGTCAAAGTATGTTAGTCCAACATCAACTTGTTAGTCATATTACATGCCCAAATAGTTAGTCGAATAGTTAGTATAGAAGCATGTCACAAATCACAAAAAAAAAAACAAAGTTGAGTTGAGGTCATACTTACCTTATTAGTCATTGATATTCACAATCATTGTTCAAAGTTCATTGCAAACTCTAACTCTCTCTCTCTCAAACTCTCTCCCCCTTTTTGTCACAAAACAAAGCCAAAACGTAGCAAGAGCTACAATATGTAAGGAGAGAAAAAAAAAATAAAGTTCTAATAATATGCACAAACTGAGAACTAAACTAAAAGAAAGAAGAAAAACTACGTCCTGAAAACTAAGAACGGAAGTAGACAAAGTGAACAGAAGGTGCTGCTCAGTCTGAAGAATCTGAACTAGTACAACTCAGCTTGCTCAAAATCCCTTTAAGCAAATTCTTAAAATTTGAGTACTTTTTCTTGATCTTCTTGTGTTCAGAGGAAATCTGCTGAAGCTCTTTCGATATTCTCTCTTGTGTAGCAGAGAGTCTTGTTGTTCCTGACAGATCGATTCCAAAATCTCTGTCTCAGTTGTCCGTGTCTTTGAGTGCGATGGACGCTGTGTAGATGCAGATGGTGCATCTGGTCCTGCAGTCCATGGAGATTCAGTTTGCAGAATTCCAGAAAGTGAGCGTGCTCTGGTGAGAGGCCCACTATGCTGACTCGTACTTCTTTGGACATTTCTTCTTCTTGTATATTGTCTGGTCGTGGAGGCAGATTTCATTAGTCTCTTTCCTTTGGTGAATTTCCTGTCCTCCTCATCAATTTTTCGCTGAACATCCTTGAAGAATTCGTCCCATTCTTCCTCATTGTAATCCGAGCTGTCCTCATTAGCTTCGTTCGGTTTGTCTCGAGTTGAGACGTCTGGTTCTTCCTTAACAGATGAACTTCCGGGCACCATTGTGACCAGTAACAGGATTAACCAGGAGAATGCCATTGATCTAGTGCTTTGAGTTTGAGAAAGTGTCCTGTGAAAACCAACTCAAGAACATATGAAAAATCGTCAATTTTGAAAAATTTGAAAACATTGTACCTAGACAATCATAATCATGTAGAGAAGCCAAGAATCAAATTAGTTTTCCAAAAAGAATTTTAAAAATAGATCAATTCCATGATTTTCAAAAATTCCTCTTTTATGCCCTAAACCAGAATTTTTAGAAATCGAAGCCTAAAAACTCGTTTATCTTGAGAAAACCCAGCATAAAAGCAAAACTAATTGACCCAGAGTTCTTATTTCAAAAGAAATTTGATCAAAAACCATTCACAAACGAAAAAGTTCCAATTTTTCAACTCACGTTTGATGAAAAACTGTAAAAACCGAGTTTTGATCAATAAAACTTACTTGAATCCGAAGAACTTTGAGTTTTGAAGCTCCAAGAAGCAAGAAATCTAGAGAGAGAAACTCTAGAGGCTTGAAAACCAGAGATTAGGGTAAAAGAAATCAAAATCTCTATGTTTTTATAAAACCCTAGCCGTGATCCGGATCGGCTCGAGAATGTGATCCGGATCGGCTACCCGCAGGAGAAATCCTGCGTTCGGGATCCGGATCACTTGCCCCGATCCGGATCGGCTACAACTTTTTCTTCAGAAAAATTTAGAAAAATTCAATAAAATCCAGAAAAAGTATGTAAGCACTTTACCATGTCAACTTTAAACAAATGACATCGTTTCATACAACAAGAAATAGATTATGCAAAATCTATCAAAAATATCCAAAAATGAAACGAAAATTTACGAAAGTTAAAACACTTAAAGTTGAACAACTTCAATTACATCTATCCTGATCTTATGTGTAATGCCTTTATCAAATCATCAATTTTGGTAAAGAAAATGAAATACCAAGATCAATAGATGTTTGAAATCCCAGATAAGTTAGATAATATATCTAGACAATCTGTTGAAGGAGTGGCTCTTTGAGCATCTTTTATCAAAAATCCCACCTTATACCAACCATGAAATACGACTGAGTCAAGTATTTCAATATGAATTTCATCAACAATTTTCAAACAAAAATTTGCTTTTCATTCATGGAGTATTTTTTTTTCTTTCATTTCCTCCATGTGGTGGTAGTTTTCACACTCCTCATTGGGATGTAACTCTTTCCACATCTTTTGAGCATTTTACATTTCATTGACTCCCCCTCAATTGGCTATCAATTATTTAATATATAAGGTATTCAACCAAACCATTGATCTCGAATTCATACTCGACTAAGCAATCAAATATGATAATGACTATACCAAGAGATCATTGAGAGAGAAATTGACTTTGATCACTTAAAAGATGGTTTAATTAACGTAAATGATCATTGCAACATTGAAATATTATGACATCAAAAGCATAATAAATTTCTAAATGCATAAAAGGATGCAATTAAAGTCAATTATGATTTATGCTCAATTAGTGTGCTATGTACAAAACATAGATAAAGAACAAAACAAAACAAAACAAAAACAAAACCTAATCTAAGCAAAGGTTTCAAAAGAGTTTATTTCAAGGAAAGCATGCCAATTGCTTTACGCAAGTGAATAAAACGTTTTTGATCCAAAGGTTTTGTTAAGATGTCGGCTAATTGATCCTCAGTTGAAATATATGACAGTTGAAGAATGTTTGATTCAACTAGCTCTCTAAGAAAATGATATCTAAGTTCAATATGTTTTGTTCTAGAGTGCAACACAGGGTTTTTAGAAATGTTAATAGCACTAGTGTTGTCACATAAAATGGTTACCGAAGATGTTGAAATCCGGAAATCGCTCAACACGCTTTTCATCCAAATCAATTGGGTTGAACAACTTCCTGCAGAAATGTACTCCGCTTCGGCAGTCGAGAGTGCTATGCAGTTCTGCTTTTTACTGTGCCATGCAACAAGGCAGTGGCCAAGATAGAAGCATGCACCACTCGTGCTTTTCCGGTCATCCACCGATCCAGCCCAATCGGCATCTGAGTATCCAACAATATCCAAAGTCGTTCCCATAGGATACCAAATTCCGAAATTGATTGTACCTTTGATATATCGGATGATCCGTTTCACCGCTTTCAGGTGAACCTCCTTCGGTGCTGATTGATATCTCGCACAAATCCCAACACTGAAGGATATATCCGGGCGACTAGCCGTGAGATATAGTAGACTTCCAATCATACTGCGGTACAGTTTCTCGTCTACATTCTCACTTTGTGATTCACTTCCAAGTCCCTTATGGCTAGTTCCCATTGGAGTCGGAAAATCCTTAGAATTTTCAAGATCAAACTTTTTGACCAACTCCAGTGCATACTTGGATTGACACAAGTGAATTCCTTCATCGTTTTGTTTAACTTGTAATCCAAGAAAATAATTCAATTCGCCCATCATGGACATCTCAAATTCGCTTTCCATGGTCTCCGCGAATTTAGAAGCATCATTATCTCTCGTTGCTCCAAAAACAATGTCATCGACATAGATTTGAGCAACTATGAAATTGTTTTGATAATGCTTCACAAAGAGAGTCCTGTCAGCTCCCCCTCGAGTGTAGCCCTTTTCCAAAAGGTGCTTTGTCAACCTTTCGTACCATGCTCGCGGTGCTTGTTTCAGACCGTAAAGAGCCTTTTTCAGACGAAAAACATGGTTAGGTAGTTTATGATCCACAAAACCTTTCGGTTGAGCTACATAAACTTCCTCATTTAAAAATCCATTTAAAAAGGCGCTCTTAACGTCCATTTGAAATAATCTGATTTTAAAATGACAAGCGATCGCAAACAATATACGAATGGACTCGAGTCTAGCTACAGGGGCGAAAGTTTCATCAAAGTCTATACCTTCTACTTGAGAATAGCCTTGAGCAACTAACCTTGCTTTGTTCCTGATGATAGTACCTTCTTCGTTTTTCTTGTTCTTGAAGATCCATTTGGTACCTATCACATTGTGTTGCTTCGGAGGCTTCGTTAATTCCCAGACTTTGTTTCGCTCGAATTGATGGAGCTCTTCCTGCATTGCTTTAATCCAGTAATCATCTTGGAGAGCTTCATCAACATTCCTTGGTTCGATTTGAGATACATAGCATGCAAATCCGCAAACCAATTGTCTCCGTGTTCTAACTCCTTCTTGTGGATCTCCAATTATGTTCGATTCAGGGTGATCCTTGGAGATGCGTAACGTTTGAGGTAGAGGAGTAGGCGGAGGTACACGAGATGATTCCTGCACATCAGATAAGCTTGAAGAACCGTTAGATGCATCAACATTATTATCGAAAGAATTGTTAGAAGAAGATGCATTAGCAGGTGTATCATCATCAAGAGAGATATCGAGGGTAGATTTTTCAGATTCAAAATGAAAAGCTTCATCTACCTTAACATTTATCGATTCTACGATCGTCTTAGATTCTAAGTTAAAAACTCGATATGCTCTGCTGTTTGTAGAATAACCTAAGAAAATCCCTTCGTCACTTCGAGAGTCAAATTTTCCAAGATTCTCACGATCACGTAAAATAAAACACCGACTCCCAAAGATACGAAAATATTTGATGTTAGGTTTTCTACAAAACCAAAGTTCATATGGTGTATTCAATGTCCCCGGGCGCAAATACACGCGATTGATAACATAAACAGCAGTGTTCACCGCTTCAGCCCAAAAATAAAAAGGTAAGTTCCGGCTGTGAAGCATAACACGTGCCATTTCCTGTACGACCCTGTTTTTGCGCTCGACTACACCATTTTGTTGAGGTGTGTAAGGTGCGGAGAATTCATGTTTAATGCCATTAGAAGTGCAAAAATCAATGAATTTGGAATTTATGAATTCCCCACCTCTATCACTCCTAACTCGAGTAATCCTATCATTCTTTTCTATCATAATACGATTGCAGATTTCGAGAAAAGAATCAAAGGTATCAGCTTTTTCTTTTAAGAAAGCTACCCAAGTATATCTAGAAAAATCATCAACCAACAAGAAAATATACCATTTACCTCCCAGAGATGGTTGACGAGTTGGCCCCATTAAGTCCATATGCAAAAGTTCCAAAGGCCGTTTTGTACCTATGTGGTTCAAATTCTTGTGTGCAGTCCTAGACTGTTTTCCCTTTTGGCAACCGCCACACACAAGGTTTTGTTCAAAAGAAAGTTTCGGAACCCCCTTGACCACATCTTTATTCGAAATTCTAGCAAGTTCCTTAAAGTTTATGTGACCTAGCCTTTCATGCCAAAGTGTTTCATTTTTCAAAGATGCTAGGTTACATTTTTCAGAAATCTTAGAGGAACTACATAACAATTGTTTTCTGATCTAACCCCCTTTAAAAAGAAAGCATGGTTCATGTCAGTTACAGTGCATTTATCAGATGAAAAATTAACTGAATAACCACTATCACACAGTTGACTTATGCTTATGAGGTTAGTCTTAAGGCCATGAACAAATAACACATTATCTAGAACCGGGCCATCTGGAATAGCTACCGTTCCCTTTCCAACAATTTTGGAAGACCGACCATCTCCGAAAACAACAAGTCCTCCGGAGTTTTTCTCAAATGTTTGAAAACAGTTTTTATCGCCGGTCATATGACGGGAACACCCGCTATCCAGGTACCAAGACGAACTATCATATGCATGCAAGGAAACATTGGTAGCAAGACAAGGGAAGATTTCACCTTTGCGCACCCAAACCTTTTTGGAATGCGTCGGTAATGATCGTGAAGTTGATTTCCTAGGTGAGAGCGTCTTGCTTGAAGAATTGCTGCTCCTTGATGATGTCGTCTTGAGCGGTGTACTACCAAGGCTCTTTTCCTTCAAATAGTTTGCAGTTGTTTTTCGAGGAATAGCCTTTTGGTAGTCATTGCAAGAGGTGCTTGAGGTGTGCGTTTGGCTTCCGTCTTGCAATTTCTCCTTATGTGCCCTGAAATGCCACAACGAAAACATACCTTGATTCTTGTCGATTCCGAGGAGGATGTAGTAGGTTTGTTGTCGTTGCTTGTCGTGAATACCGGTGTCGGAGGAGGAGATACCGACTGAGGCACAAATACTGTACCACTCGAACTTGGAATGTCTCCAGTTTGAGTGTATCCGAGGCCGAACTTATTTCTTTGACCGAGACCAAGAAGTCTGTCCAACTTACTCCTTCCAGAAGAAAATCTCTTTAAGTCATCCTTCAGTTGGCGTATGGTCTCCGTCATTTCCAATTTTTCCTGTCGAGCCTCGCCGTTGAGCTTCAAGAAGTAATTCGCTTTGTTCACCATATCCATATAATTCTTCTCGAGTTGCTCATTGGACTCTTGAAGGGAAACATTTGTCTTAATCAGATTATCCCTTTCCACTTCAAGATCGGTTGAGATAGAGGTTACCCTTTTTACTTCATCTTCAAGATCCTGCAATCTCTCTTTCAACCCCTTGTTTTGCTTAGCCAGTTTCTTTGAATCCCTCAAAAGCTTATGGTAGGCTAAAACAAAATCTTCACCTTCCGAATCATCTGATTCATCGTCCGTTGCAATCTTTTCAACAGTGGAGTTGGACAGTGAGTCGGATGTACTTGCCATTAAGCACATGAAGGGTGAAGATGTAGTGGACGCGTGGAAAGCTGTCGCGTTGTCTTCTTCATCACTTGAGGATGACTCATTTGACGTGGAGTTGTCATCCCAAGTAACGACTTGCATCGCTTTCTTCTTAGCCGGATTCTTGTTGGGACATTCCGTTGCAATGTGGCCGTAGCCTCGACATTTGAAGCACTGAACTTGTCCCTCAGAACTTTTCTTATCCTTTGAGAAGTTCTCTTGCTTTCTTGACTTGTAATTGAAGGACCCTTGCCTTTCTTCGACTTTCCGAAGGATGGAGTTTTGCTTGAATTTCCCCTTCGAAAGTTGCGGCGAAACTTCCTTGTCAAGAGAGCGAGCTGCTTCTCAAAGTCCTCCATAGAAAGGTTCTCGTCGTCGTCCGAGGAGGATGAATCCGCGTCTTCTTCTTTAGTTGATTTCAATGCGTAACCTGAAGACTTAGAAGAGGATGCCTTTCCAGAAGAATAGTTAGTAGGAAAAGTCATTTCATAAGTTTGTAAAGCACCTACTAATTCTTCTACACGCATTTCGTCCGGGTGTTTAATTGTTTCAATGGCTGCGACCTTCGGGCGAAATCGTTCAGGAAGAGTTCTTAGAATTTTTCTTACAACTTTAAATTCTGGAATCTTCTCTCCCAAGTTAGCACATGAGTTCACGATGTCTTGCAATCGTGTGTAATAGTCAGTGAAGGATTCATTCTCTGCCATAGAGATAGAGTCAAACTTGCTCGTGAGCATTTGCAGTTTCTGAATCTTCACTAGGTTAGTTCCCTCATGCGTAACTTGAAGAACATCCCAGATTTCTTTCGCAGTCTCACATGCCGAGACGCGAGAGAACTCAGTTTGTGACAAAGCATTAAATAGAGCATTAATCCCTTTGCCATTGTAAGAAGATAAGTCTATCTCTTCCTTGGTCCATTTCGACCTAGGTTTTAAGGTGCGAACATCATCTAAAATTTCAGTTGGATTAGACCATCCTAATTCAATTGATTGCCACACCCTTTCGTCGATGGAAATTAAAAAGGCTTTCATCCGTACTTTCCAGTACGCATAATTTGTTCCATCAAAGAAAGGGGGTCGATTGATGTTTCCACCTTCAACCATTGTTTACAACCCTATTCCCGCTCTGATACCACTTGTTGGGTTTAGGTTAATAAGGATCTAAATAGGGGAAAAAACACCTAGAGGGGGGTGAATAGGTGTAAACAATAAACACTCAAAAAATCATTGCGCAATAAACCCAATGCGGAAAAATAAAAGAACACGCAAGATTTTTACGTGGAAAAACTCCAAACCGGAGTAAAAAACCACGGGACCGATAACACGGCGAAATCCACTAGAATTAACACACGTACAAGGTGATATAACGTACTCACAGACGACTCAACCTTTTACCATACGCTCCTAGTAGATCTTCTCCGCTCGCTCCACGACGCTTCTCGAATCCACGATCCGCGCCCAACGCTGAATCCACAGCGTCCAACGTCGAGTCCACGACGTCCAACCGAATCCACGGTCTTCACCCAATGGCACGCTTCGAATCCACGAACGTACCTCGCTCCGAATCCACGAGAGCGGTTGCACCTTGAATCCACAAGGCCACGCGAGTCCACGCGCCGATTTTGGGGTAAATCGTTGTTTGTTTGGGTGGTGATGATCCGCCGAATACTTAGATTAAAGATAGATCGGAAATACCATCTAAGTATTCATTGATTTGATTCTACTCAAAATGTGAGTATGGAAAACCTAGAATCAAATCAATCAATATAGATGAAGAACCATAGAATAGATCTAATGATTTCCGTTCTTCTCTATATATGTGGATTTTTCTTTTCGGCTATCTTTTTCTATTTGATATATGATCGCCGATTGCGGATGCCCTAGAAATGAATAAGAGGGCTATTTATAGGTTAGAAACCCTAGGAAGAATATTCGGATCAAAAACAACCTTTTCTGGAAAGTTTTACCGACGGCGATCCGGATTGGATTTGACGATCCGGATTGCAGAAGCACAAATGACGGTTTCCAGAAAATTGCTTGTTCGGGATCCGGATCGTAGTCCACGATCCGGATCGTTCATACAGTTTTACCAAAACACAATGTTCGGGATCCGGATTGCAATTCCTGATCCGGATCGTTCAAGCAAACAGGTAAAACTATGTTCGGGATCCGGATCATGGAATGCTGCGATCCGGATTGAACCAGTGTATGAACGAACACCCTTCGGGATCCGGATTGCAAGCCACGATCCGGATCCTGAACATGTCCCATGTCCAGTTTTTGATGATTAAGCAATTAAAACCTCTTCCAGGTGTTTCTACACTATAAGAAGTATTCGGATCATCAAAATTCTTTAGTTAAACGTACCTGATCCTTTTGAATTCTTCTTTCTTGAGATTGAGGTATACGATCCAAAGTTTCTTCATCTTCAATCTTCAAGACTTAATACATTCACGAAATACGCCAACTCAAATTCCGTAACAATGTTGCTCGGGTTCGAGCAGAGGTTTGGGATAGTGTAGCCGGGACCTGAGGGTCAGTGACAGGGTGTACTTGATGTTGGATTGTGGGTTATTGCGGCAACCGCGGACAGTAGGCGGTTGACCGGATCTTGATTATTTTATCCAATTGTGGGTTGTGGGTTATTGCGGTGACCGCGGACTTTGGGCGGTTGACCGGATGTTTACTATTGCATCAGATTGGGTATCAGATTTCTCTAGTGGATGGTATTTCCCACTTTTGAGTACTATTGCATCAGATCGGGGTTTTATTAGTGGACGGAGTTTCCCACTTTGATCATAGTCATGATCCAGTCCTGCTATTGTGAGACAGTGGTTACAGAGATGCTTGATACAGAGATACTTTACTCGTGTGGGTCGCTGCCCTCGAGTGCCACTCCGGAGTAGGCTTTAGACCGTGCCGAGCGCCGGTCAGTTGGTGAGTTGTGAGTGCTTATTGGGATTTGAGCCTTGTGTGCTGGTGAGTTCCTGAGTTCGACAGCAGAGCAGGCAGTACCAGTTTTACTGGTGGTACTAGATTGGGTCTATTTGGTCAGATACTGTTTCCTGATGCATTCATACCGTCATTTCTTCGGTATTGCATTTAGAGGCATACTTGTTGTGGTTTCCCCTTTTATTCAGTAGTTCTGTTTACAGCTTTACCACTTGTCCCTTTTCTTGCCTCTAGTAGACTTAGTGGGTACGCCGGAGCTTGAGGCTTTACCCACTGGTAGAGGCTACTGGTTTACTAGTGGTTCTCACCCCCATTGTTGTTTTCCTTTCTTTTCTTTCCCCCTGTTTTGCAGAGTCCTCTTCGGGAGTTGCTGATCTTCGGTCGTTGTCCGAGGCGAGGGAGTCACGAGCTAGATCTTTACCACCCGAGGAGTGTAGCTGTATCCCCTGGTTGGAGATTCCTGGTAGCTGTTGGCTGGTTTTTACTGTTTTATTTGGAGAGAGATCTTTTGTATTTGGAGAGACTGATGTACTGATGTACTATAGTTTTAGTTTATCTCCTTTTATAGTTGAGAGATGCTGTACTGAGGACATTGTATGATGATTATCTGTATTTGAGGAAATGGATATTGTACTTTATTTCATGTTGTACAGTGATTGGATTTTATTTTACAGCATTTTATTTCAGCTCTGATATTTGTGTAGCTATAGTACTATCTTTTGCAGGTTAGACGCTTCGCCTATGCGGGTTTTAGCATAGGTGGCGGATCTGTTGGCGAGCCCGGGTCGCAGTTTCGACCCCGGGGCGTGACAGATTAGGTTGGTATCAGAGCTTAGGGATAGGTCAGTTGGGACTGTAGAAACCCTAGGCTTATGGTTGGACCCTAGGATGACTTCGTGAGAGTCGTGATTTTTAGCGAGAGTCCTGATTGAGTTTTATACCTCTCCCGAGTGATGGGATGGGTGATTGGCATGTTTATTCTCCTAAGCAATTATGTTGGCTGCAGACAACATAATGCGGCGGAACGGTTGACATGCTCTAGACTCTCGCCGGATTGGGTCGAGTTTTGTTTTGTGCTGTGGTGCAGTTGGTCGTGGTGAGCGGTGTCTCCCCGACGCGTTGTGCGGATTGGTGTGCACTCGTCGCAGCGGTGGAGCTTGAGCGGATTGTTTTGGGGCCGGATACCCGGATTGAGGTTAGAGAGCTTCAGGCCCCGATGGCAGGATTGTCAGAGGTATATCAGCGGCAGAGTGAGCCGCTGGTCTGGGTGACACAGTTGTCGGAGCAGTGGGCAGCCCGACAGTGTTTTTCTCCTGAGACCACCTGGTTACAGTATCCTCAGCGGCAGTGATTTCTGAGGCGCCGATGGAGCGAGTGGCCCCCTCCGTGCCAATGTTTAGTGCCGAGGCACCGAGGCGGGGTGGATTGCTGATAGTTGATGAGTTGTGGGACATCATTGATCGATAGAGCCATTTTTGGCAGATGAACCACCCCGATTCATGGATTTGAGTTGGAGCCTTTGGAGGCAAAATCGTGGTTGGTGGTGATGGAGTGATCAATTGAGGGTCTCCCTGTGTTAGAGAGTTGAGGCAGTTGTTGAACTGTACGCTCCAGGTTTCGAGGGACGAAGCGCGTAGAATGTGTGCGACTGGGAGTGGATTGCGCCAGAATACCCTTTTAGTTTATCTGATCCCTCTGTTTTGGATTTTGGATTTTGGATGCCTCGATGGAGTAGGCATTGTGTATGGAGCGTACTGTTGCAGTTCCTTTGGATAGGGACCTGCCGCCAGAGGCGAGTTCTGGATAGAGGCGCCTGGCGCTACGTGTTGGGGGACAGATCGGCTGGCAGAGGCACTTTCGTTTTCCTTTCCTGGATGGTGGACATCCTTGTGGACGGATTGTGTAAAGCTTACCCAAAGGAAGGTTACCCTTTGTGATTGATAACATTCGTGTTTGGGGTACAATAGATGTGCTTGAGGGGTGAGCTGAGTAAGGATAATTGAATGAGGAATTGCAGGAATTAATTGTGTTTTGTCATATGACGATTGCAATAATGGATTTTCTGAGATGTCAGAGGTCAGGTGGACCCCGGTGGCAGCATCAGCATCGTTATCAGAGTGGCGCAGCGGTAGCGTGGATTTATTGTCTGCGGAGGACCGTATTCATCGCCTCAGTGTGAGCAAAGGCGGAGAATTGTGCTCTCTTTGTGGATAGCCTTGATTTTCAGGCAGATTAAGTGACGACCACCTACATTGAGCGGTTGAGACTGTGCTGCCTGGGTGGAGGGCACCAAGGCAGTGGATCGGGTCGTCGCAGGTGTGATTTCATCACAGCAGTCGGAGTTAGAGCATGTTGCATTCCTGCATGGACTAGAGGCAGATTTGTTACCACATGCACTAGAGGTACAGGTTCCTGTTGGGGTGGTGCATGTGGAGGAGGCTTGTGGATCATGTCCAGTGCAGTTGAGACCTCGAGTGGTATCGGCAGACTTATTGGTATTTGTACCTGGTCAGTGTTTGACCCAGTGCGTGGGATTGGTTGGCACAGTGCCACATGGTGTATGACTGCGGAGAGAGAAGGTTATGATCTTCTGCAAGCAGACATTAGAGACTTGTTCATTGAGACAGTCAGAGCACACAGGTTGCAGCGACTATGCGCGAGGTGCCTACGGCGGCACCGGGACGCAAGGATATCCCTGTTATCGTGAGATCCCGGGTGTGATTCCACCGGAGCTGATAATGATGCCGCCGGTTAGGGAGATTGAGATTGCGATTGACGTGGTTCAGGGAACCACGCCAACCCCGATAGCACCTCATTGGATATCACCTGTAGAGCTGACAGAGTTGATGGCGCAGTCGCAGGATCTGATGGATCGAGGGTCTGTTCGATCTAGTGCCACATCGTTGGCACACGACAGTGAGGGTCCTTGTGTGGGATGACCGCAGGCAGGTCTGGATATTATTTAGGACCTTTTGATGGAGTTATACCCCGACAGTGGCCTGCTTAGGATGCAGGTATCTTTTTGGGATCATACAGTTGAGTATCTCGCCAAGATGGGGTGCAGGACCCGGTAGGGGCATTATGAGTACAGTGAGGATAAATGGAATGACTAATGCCCTGTCGTCTTTAAGATCTGAGGAATTGTGTATTCTTGCTGCACTTGGAAGAATTATTGGAGATATTCTTCTGGGATATTTTGATTTTACCCCATCTCTGTATGGTTTAGAGCTGGTGGAGTACTTGTAGATGGTGTAACAAGGTCTGTGAGGAAGAAGCTGTATGCCAAGTTGTTGTGGTACAAGTTTTAGCTTCGAGAGCATATCTTCTTGGATCACTTAGTCTAGCCATAAGAGGCGGTGGTGGAAATCCGGCCAAAATGGATGCTATGCGAGAATGGCTGAGACCGGCAGTTATTTGTTGAGGTGAGGAGCTTGTGAGCCAGATAGTGCCAGCACAGCTTAACGAATTGGTGATGAGATTGATACCAGCCCTGATTTCAGCATCGCCAGTGTTGGGAGATGGATTTGTGAGATACAGTGATGCCTCCCATAGTAGCTATGAAGTTACAGTTGGATTTGTGGCAAGCATCCAATATCACCCTGATAGGGCCACTGTGGTGGCGGATACCTGGAGCAGGAAAGCTGTCTGGGGTCGAGTTTGTTGATGCCACAGCTGGCGCTGTGTGGACTGTCGAGGCAAACGTGGCGTATGGTGGTGTCACTGAGGACTCTTTGGATGATAGACCGCGGCTGAATGGTTCGCTCGGATGGTCAAGATTTGGGAGCGACCGGGCGAGGACCCCCCTCCTGGTTAGGGCTCTTTTCCTTTCGGAGTTGCCTAGCATGTCACTGGTTTGGGAGTTGAGGACACAACTCCCGAAATTTGATGAAGTGATCGTCTGGAGCAGGTACCCTTTTTCGAGCCTGGAGGATTGGATTTACCAGCTGCAAGGGTACTGGATCTTCTCGAAGATTGATTTGCGATCTGGTTCTTTCGACTGCTTATCGTTGTGTGCTGATGCCAGAGAGTTGGGGAGGTGTTTCTACACCCTGATGGTTTTTGGATTAGAGATCAGAGTTTACGTGATCAGTTGGAGGACTTATATCGGATGTCTCGGGAGTACAGAGGTATTCGGATCGAGCTTGTGTGCCGATGGACTTGTGGTTGGATTATCTGAGGCCCTGGGAGGAGCGGAGGCTTGTACCGATGCAGATTACTTGGTAGCTCGAGCGGTTAGCCCAGCTGTACTTGGTTGAGTTGGTACGGTTTTTCTGGAGTGCCCATCTTTATTTTGTTCTAGTTAGAGACCCGAGGACCGCATCGCGTCTTTGGAGGAGGTATTTGTCAGCCTTGGGAGCTTGAGTGGTGGATGATTGGATATTTACCCCCCTTTATTTGGTCGAGATTCTGTGTTGAGGAACGACTTGAGTTTCGAGGACGAAATTTTCTTTTAGTGGGGGAGGATGTGATGACCCGGATCTCCGCAGAGCTGCTGCAGTGCGTTGGGGTGGCTATTGGAGGCCTACATGGTGTGTTGGAAGTGTTTGGGGCTTAATTGGGCACAAGTGTTGGACTTCGGGCTTAATTGGATCATGTGAGTGATCGGAGGACCCCGTGGAGGGTTTAGAAGTGGTTTCGCGCGAAACGGATATTAAAATTGGGCTCCGCGCGAAATTTAGGCTAAGAACACATTTCCGGGTGCCTTCGGCAATTTTTAGAGTTGGAATTTGGCAAAACGGACGTCAAATTCGGATTCAGCGCGCGAAAACGGTCAAAATGGACTACCCACTTGTCTTTTTTGAGCACCGGTCACTGTTCACTGCCGGAACAGTGTTTTCGGCGATCGCCGGCGGCGGCGGCGGCGGCGGGCAGCGGCGGAGAGCGGCGACGCGGCCTTGGGCAGGCGGAGAGCGGCGGCGGGCAAGGCGCGTGGGCGCGGGCAGGGCGCGCGGGCAGGCGCGCGGTCCACGCGGGCGGCGTGCACCCGAGGGATGCCACGTGGCGTTCCCTTATTGGATGGCTTGCAAGGCGCGGTTCATGGAAATTCTCGGGGTGCACGGTGGACCGGTGGAAGACACGTGGCAGCACATCATTGGTTCGGTGTTTGGGGTGTCGTGCATCGGGTGCAGCGAGAGTGTGGCCTGGACACGTGGCGCGTGGGGATTGGGCGCGTCACTGTGCGCGTGCAGGTGGCAGAGTTGCGCGGCAGGTGGCGTGGGCGGCTGGTGTGGCGGCCACGGTGACGACGTGAAGCACGCGTGCGCCACGTGGCAGCCCGCCATTGGCGGGTGCCAACTGCTGCGTTGACCAGTGGAGGGCCACGCGGCGCGAGGAGATTGGAGGGATCGGCTGTTCTGTGTTCGGGGACACGTGTCGGTGCGCGGAGCGGGTCGGACGGGTGCGCGGTCCGGCCGGATCGGGTGTGCGGGCGTGGGCCGTGTGGGCCGGGCTACTGTGCGGGCCCGGTTTCGGGGCCCGAATCTTTCGGGTGCCCGAAACCGGGGATAGGTTGGGAATTATTGGATTTCTTCGACAACATGTTCCTAAGAGGTAAGGCTTCGATTTTTGTGTTGATCGCTTCGCTCCGTTTCGCACTTTTGGCACGTTTCACGAGACATCTTTGACCCCCATTTTTTCTGTGTTGGATTCTGGACAGCACCGGCTTTTCGATTTTATATCTCAGCCTAGGAACATCGGATCAAGGCGTTTCAGGACTCGATTTTGATTTACTCGTCACGAGGAACACAGTGGTGATTTTTCTGGGATTTTTGGAAATTGTTTCGAAGGTGATAATTAAGCTTTTTTTGGACAGATTGCTACAGGAATTTTGCTGTGAAGGTTTTGAGTATGCAACGGTATTTTATTTTTATCTTGGCCTACAGGTATCAGATCTGGGCGTTTAAACAGTCGTTTTGGGGCTACTCTTCGCGAGAACGCGACCGTGAATTTTTTGGATTTTCTTGAGGACTGGACAGAGGTGATATTTAGCCATTTTGGGGCTGATTTTGGACAGTGGGTAATTATACAGTTTTGGGATTAATTGTGCGCTTTGTTCTGTGCAGTGGGACACAGTTTTTGGTGGATTGCTGTGTTAGAGGACAGCGGGCAGCGAGAGGTCTCTTTTGGTGTTGTGCGCGCTTTTCGAGGTGGGTGGTTGTTGCATGCCTCTACTCCTGACCTGCTCACTAAGTTTATTAGAGAACCCCACTATTGAGCATATTGATTGATTATCATGCATAATTGCCTGATATAAATGTGAGCCTATCATCTGAGATTAATTTTGTGGATATAGCATGTTGGGGATAATATTGCTGTTGGAACATGATCATTGGAATAAGTTAATAGTGATAATTAACATGCGATATTAGCACCTAGATTTTATGAAAGTGGATTAAATGGATTAGTTGTTGGGACATAATGACATATCTAGGTGCGGGTGCCACTTTGGGATTTATTATGGATCAGGGATTATTTACATGTGTAGTTGACTGATGATTTTAGCATGATTGTTATATTTACGTGGATATTATTAAATATTACACATGCAGAACTGTTATCTGACATTCTCTCTCTTTCACATTGCATGAGGACTTTTGCATGCTTATTTGGACATCTAGATAGGCCACTATTTTATTGCTACACTATCATATCGGGATTTGACTTAGGAGAAACCATGATTGCTTTCTTTCTCCTTTTTATTTAGACTTTTGAGTCATGTTGCTCGGGTTCGAGCAGAGGTTTGGGATAGTGTAGCCGGGACCTGAGGGTCAGTGACAGGGTGTGACACCCCCGGAATTTGGATTAGTCCTCTATATAAATGATATAATAGGATTAAATTTCTAATCCGGCTATAGCATTTTGGATGGTAGCAAGATCCAAGAGGAACATGAGAGTTAAGCGTGCTAGAGCTAGAGTAGTTCTAGGATGGGTGACCCCCTGGGAAGTGGGGCGTCACCGTTGGTATCAGAGCCATTCACCAGCCGGAAATGTGAGATGAGTCTCGGCTGTGCCAGGGTTATATAGCGGGTAGAGCGAGGCTCTCCGGTTAATGACCATTGTGAGTGGAGTGCAGCTCCTCACAAGGTCGGCTAAGGCTAGCGAGACG
This sequence comes from Tillandsia fasciculata, assembly GCA_029168755.2. Taxonomy (NCBI): domain Eukaryota; kingdom Viridiplantae; phylum Streptophyta; class Magnoliopsida; order Poales; family Bromeliaceae; genus Tillandsia; species Tillandsia fasciculata. The sequence goes on along the minus strand of CM054933.1, from coordinate 15,583,197 downwards.
AGTCTCACATCGCCTGGTGCTTGTGAGTGTGCTTGAGCCTGACGTGGACGTCAGGGTTTAAAGGGGGGAAGAATGTGACACCCCCGGAATTTGGATTAGTCCTCTATATAAATGATATAATAGGATTAAATTTCTAATCCGGCTATAGCATTTTGGATGGTAGCAAGATCCAAGAGGAACATGAGAGTTAAGCGTGCTAGAGCTAGAGTAGTTCTAGGATGTGTCACGCCCCGGGGGTTTCATTAAGCGGAAGACAACCACTGAAATGAATTAAATTTGCGTGTATATATTTTTTTTGAAACCAAACTCCCCCGGTGCGTGCCCAGACCCGCCGCATATACAAATTCACTCTGCGAACGGGCGGAGTCTCCTTTGCATATGCACGGCGTCCTGACTACAACAACCACACAATCATCACTTTAACCACACTAGTTCAACAGTCAAATCATACAACCATTTTCCGTATGTATTAAAGAGGCCGACAAATTTTGAAAGAATAAATCCACAAGTTTTAAAAGCGGCGCCCACACGGCACCCAGGTTTTTCAAAACGGTTTTCGAAATACATAAATCCACAGGGTTTTAAAACGGTGCCCACACGACACCCAGATTTTCAAAACGGTTTTCGCAAGCCATAAATCCACAGGGTTTTAAAATGGTGCCCACACGACACCCAGATTTTAAAAACGGTTTTCGAAATATTTTCTTTTATCTTTCCTTTTGTCGTTTGAAAGCGGCCAATCCGGGGAAGCAAAACAATCACCCATAAGGGTAATAAAAGATATTCCAACATCCACATCGACCCCACAAGGGTATCGCGATCCACATAGTAAGCTACTAACAGGTAATGAAATGAGCAGAAAAAGAAGTACATACAGTCTATGGCCTCGAAGACCAAAAATACCCCTGCCACGGCCTCACCGTCGTCCTAGCGCTCAACCCTGGACGAACCTGTCACGGAGTGGGAAGTCAGTGACCAGGAAATAAAGCACGAAAGCAACTAGGGCTATAAATAAAGCAAACCGCAGTAAAACCAGAGCGACCGCCCTCCTCATCGTGCAATCGACAGTAACCTTGCATAACCTGTCCCGGGCACCTGCCCCGGCAACCCGGACCGAGCACCAACCTCGGAGAACCAAACCGAGCACCAACCTCGGGAAACCAAACCGAGCACCAACCTCGGGAAACCAAACCGAGCACCTACCTCGGTAAACCACGTCGAGCACCTACCTCGACGGGTCGCACCGCTCACACCTTGGCGCCTCAAACCCCCCACCTACGGGGGCCCCCACTACGTCACCTCGTGGGTATACACGGGTCATAGACCACTTTTCCGGAAAAGCGCACCCTTTGCGGTGGCCAAACCGCGGGTGCGCGTGCTGCAGCCTCGAGCATAATAACCAAGAACATCGTACATAATCAAGTAGCGAGAAACATAGAGACTATCAACCACGTATAATTAAATAACAAGAACCATAATGACTATCAACAATATCGCGGTTAATTGCATAAATAGAGTTAATCACAAGTGCCGGAAATGCCATGCTAAGTCTCCAAATAAAAACCCACATACGTATACATACTATAGGGCACCGCGACACTTGGTCGCTACCAAAAAGGTGACAATGAAACATAGAAGTAACAAGAATACGCACAAAGGGGTTCTAAGGGGTACCCACCTGAAATGCAGAGAAGAGAGTGTGCGGAAACTTCAGTTAAAACGTTCCCACCTTGTGCCCGAAATGAACTACAGTAAGAAGTATCATTAATAACATCGTCGTGGTCGAAAACACCCAAAAACGGGGCGAAACGGGCCAAAAACGGAGCTTCTGGGCTCTTTGGCTGAAGTCTGGTGCACGGTCCAGGCGTGGACCGGGTCCACGAAAACAGTCGCCGACGGTGTGGACCGGGAGCGTGCCGCAGCGGTGGACCGCTGCGGCTTGGGCCGGGCCGCGCACAGCGGGAGGCGCGCACCGGGTCCACGTCCTCCGCGGGTGCGAGGGCGAAGACCGGGTGCACGCCCGGCGCGTGCACCGCGCGGCCTGGGCCGGGCTGGCGCACGCGCCCGTGCACCGGGTCCGCACCATCGGTCGCGGGGGCGTGCGCCGGGTGCACGCCTGGCGCGTGCACCGCGCGGCCCGGGCTGGGCTGGCGCACGCGCTTGTGCACCGGGTCCGCCTCTCCGAGCTGTGTAGGCGTGCGCCGGGTGCACGCCTGGTCCCGTGGACCGCGTGGCCTGGAACCGTACTGGATGAACAGTAAACCCTTGTTTTCGTCTCCCGCGGCTCCGGTGATGACCCCGCGAACACGGCGACCGCGGCGGCGACCCCGTGAGTACGATAACGGCGGCGGCGGCCTCCCGTTTTACAACGGCGGCGGCGGCTTCCCGTTACCACAAAACCCACGTCGCGCGACAACCGAACAACTACCGCCTAAACCCTCGACCCCACAGAAATTGCAAAAGAAGGAAAACAACGAGAGGGTTTGCCCCGATCGCTTACCGTGATCCCGCGAGGAAGGAGAAAGTGGATCGTCCCTCTCGTCACCAACGTGATGCTCCACGAGAGGAGGGTTCCCCCCTTTTTCTCCTTTTTCCCTCGCCGTTCCCGTTCTCCAAAGGAAAAGAAAAAGGGTTTACAACGAAAAGGGGGCTATTTATGAAAACCTCCAATTAACCCTAGGTCAAGGTCTGACTCGGACTTCCTCGAAAATCGTGCAAATTACCACGCACGAATCTCGGTGCACTTTACAGTCACCGGGAGTTTCAAATCCCAATTCCGGGAGATCCGCAAGTCCGATTCCAGAACCGATCGCACCGCCGTTCCTCATTTTGCGAGCTCTACCACCTAAAAATACCCGCAAACCCCGACGGTCAACCCAAAAAAATCTCGAACTTTCAACCCCCCACTCTAACACTAAGAAGATTCAATTAAAACCAAAACGGAAACCGGAAGGTCGAGGTATTACAAAAATAATTAAAGCAAACCAATAACATAAACAAGATCAAAGAAAACTGATCAGGGACGGATCCCGTCCGACCGCCTCAAAAAGCGTGCCGGCCACAAAGCACGGATTCCGATGCACCACTCAAAGGCAAACGCTTTGGCCCCATTCCGGGAGATCCGTAAGTCGGAATCCGAATCCGTTCGTTTAGCCGTCCTCCGTTTTTCAAGCTCAGTCGCAGAAAAATACTCGCGGTCCAGGCCAGTCCATTGCGGAAAACACAGTGAACGGTTTTCCTAACAATCCCGTCATGAAAAGAAGGTATACAAAGGTATTGGAATGCTAGGACTCTACATCACTCACCACTTAAAAGAAGTTTCGTCCTCGAAACTTGATCCTGGCCCGCGGTGAATAAATCTGGGTAGCACTCGCTCATCATTGACTCCAGTTCCCGAGTCACTTCACGTTCTTCCTGGTTGCTCCATAGCACCTTCACATAGGGGATCGTCCGGTTGCGCAATCCCTTTTTGTCCTCTCGTGCTAAGATCCGCACCGGTGTTCCGTTGAAGCTCAGGTCCTCTCTAAGCTCAAGAGCAGTGACCATCCATCACCCAAATCAAGTACGCAGGCTCGAAGCACATCATCGAGAATTCGGTTCACTTGCTCGGACTGTCCGTCGGTCTGGGGGGTGAAACGCCGTGCTGAAGTGTGGTTTAGTCTCTAGAGCTCGTCGTAGACTTTGCCAAAGGTTCGACACCAGTCGAGTGTCTCTGGTCCACGTCGTACAGATGGGTGGAAAGAGAGTCGACTTCGTCAGTCAATCCACCGTGACTCAAACTGCATCGTGCCCTTGATGCGATGCAGAAACCCGTGACGAATTCCATGCTGGTTCGCTCCCATTTCCACTCTAGTACAAGTAGAGATTGTAGTTTTCCCCGCTGAGCGCTGAAGTTCGAACTTTACTTGTTAACCATCTAGACAGCGAGCAGTGAACTGTGTTACATCCCCCTTTGGTTTAGTCCACCAAAAATTTTGCTTGAGGTTCTTGTACATCTTCGTGTCACCTGGATGCGCCGCATAGGGAGCGCAGTGCGCCTCCGACCGTATCTCTTTCTTTAACTCTGGCAGTTCGGGCACGCAATCCCGCCCTCGAAACGTATTGCGTCGTTCGCACTCGCCGGGAAGTCGCTCGCGTGGTCCGGGGGGGGTCTTGTCTCGAATAAGCTGAATCCGTGCGCCCATTTTCTGACCTTCTAGGGTTTTTCTAAAGGGTTGGCTTGACCATCAAGGACAAAAGTCGCGCGACAGTACCGGTCCTGCTGAGTACTTGCGCTCATCGGTTCCCCCCCCCCCGGTTTGACCCTTCCTGCTCAAAACATCCGCTACTACACTTACTTTTCCCCGTGGTGATACTGAGTGGACATGCCGAGTCCTTCAGCAACTCCAACCAATGCCTCTGCCGCCAAATCAAATCCATCTCTGTGAACAAAGCTTAAGACTCTGGCGGTCCGAAAACACATCACGATGAACTCCAAAAGGTGGCGTCTCCAAAGTTTTTAAAACGAAGACGACAGCTGCCAGTTCCGGATCGCGTGTCGGGCAGTTTCGCTCACATTCTTTGTGATTCCCGTCGGTGACACGATGTGCCCCAAAAAGTCCACTTCGCGAAGTCAGAACTCACATTTCTTAAACTTAGCAACCAGCTCCTGGTCCCTGAGATTCCGGAGAATAATCCTCAAGTGCTCCTTGTAGTTGATTGAAGAGGTCATCAATCCTGGGCTTGTTCTTCACTGTAACCTTGCTTATCTCCCTGAAGTCGATGCGTAGACGTAGGCTTCTGTTCTTCTTTCGCACGAAAGCACGGGTGCGCCCCAAGGCGACACCCACGGTCTATAGAACCCTTTATCCGGAAAGCTCCTAGTCGTGCCTGGTAGAAGCTTGAAAGAGAGGGTGGCCTCTCACCCGGGGGTATTCTCGGCAATTCAGTCAAGGGGACGTCAGAAGAAACCCTTACAATGGGGTGTCAGTAAACGATGCAAAGGGTCGAGTCGCCAAGCTCACTTAAACCAAGTAGCTATACATCCGCCGAATACCTCGTGAACCAGTCCATTCCCAGCACCTCGTCGTATTCCTGCTTCCCGACTCGGAATTCCCCGTCACGACGTCGCTGGTCCGCACACCACCCCAGCCGGCTCTGAGCAGTCAGCAACAAAGTCTCGCGATGTGTCGAGGTACCCCAGTCGTACTGCCCAACCCATACCAATGATCCTTTTGAAGTCCAAAACATCTAACCCGACGACGGGGAAAACAACCCACACAACGCCCTCACAAGGCTCCAAGCGGTGCCAACAAAACAGGCTGGGTTACTAACTATCATAAATTCTCCCCTGAAGACAACGAACTCACCTGTCACCAACACGGGCTGCTCCCCTCCGTCGCCGACGCTGGATACTTCCACCCGTCACCAACACGGGCCACAAGCTGGGAGCATAACCACCATCCCGGGCCACTCGCTCCGACTACCCATCCTACCAAGGCGACGGTCGAAACTAACGTTAGGTTTCAGCTCTAAGACCTACCACCAAGTCTACCCCACAAAAAGGGCCGCGTACAGGGCCTCCTAGCCGAAGGTGACCAGAGCCAAAACTCCGAGTAGTCGCCAGATTCCCCCCCTTGACTCACACCTGCCCCAAAAGATCACCATCCACAGCTCCCAAACCAAACCTCAAGGCTATAACTTAGTCATGGGAAGCTGGCGACAAAACCCACAAGGTGAGGTCCTACCTCCGACCTGGCACCGACGGGGTGCGACGCTCTAAATTGCCGCTATCTCTTGGTCCCAAACCGTTGCCCCACCAAGTACCGGGCACCGAATCGAGCGGTAAACTTCCAGACCAACAGTGACACTCCCAACTAGAAGAAAAATCAAAGTTCAAGGTCCGTTCGGCAAAGACCTCCAGGTACTGAAGACTATCCGTCTGAAATCTAAAGGGTTGGAAGAAGACAAGCAACGAGATCAGCGAGGAGAACCGTGTCAAAAGTTGCCTAGGTTCACTAAACGCACTCGAGGGATCACACGCCAACCCACCAGCAGGACAACCGAACCGACGCACTTGTGCAGAGGACAGAAACCCAACCCAAAGCTTTACCACCACAACCCCACTAAAAGGAGCCACTCGGCACCACCCAGCATCAAAGCTAAACCCCCTATTAAAAGTCACCACTTACGCACCCTTGTGCGAAGCGAGGTACGGCCTTTCTGACCCCAAAACGAGCCCAAACGAAGAAGATTTACTAGCCCCGGTGGCCTCCCTTTCTAACCCAAAGGAGCCCCCCGTGAACCCATCACGACGATCTCTACAACCGTCGCAGTGTCTTCGGTAAAAGGCCGAACTATGGGTAACAATCATAGGGGAAAGATTCTTCATTCCCTCAACTACCTTGCCCATGGTGCAATAAGAATCGGCCGACCACCCGCTATAACTTAACACCAGAAGACCCAGAAGGTATAAGTTTAGACAAACGGCTATCCAGTTACCCATGACCGACAGACGGCCGACAAACCGACAACCACCAGTGGGTTGCGCTACCACCCGAGCCATACCGAAAAAGAACCTCAATAGTCCCCGCACTCTCGCATCTCTACGCAGATATGCCCTGACCATTTCATTAGGTAGTAGCCAGTGGTAATGTGCTCCAGTGGATGTTGGACAGTGACTACTGTGGTTAAAGCTGTTTGTCTCTGATACCATCTTAATCTGTCACGCCCCGGGGGTTTCATTAAGCGGAAGACAACCACTGAAATGAATTAAATTTGCGTGTATATATTTTTTTTGAAACCAAACTCCCCCGGTGCGTGCCCAGACCCGCCGCATATACAAATTCACTCTGCGAACGGGCGGAGTCTCCTTTGCATATGCACGGCGTCCTGACTACAACAACCACACAATCATCACTTTAACCACACTAGTTCAACAGTCAAATCATACAACCATTTTCCGTATGTATTAAAGAGGCCGACAAATTTTGAAAGAATAAATCCACAAGTTTTAAAAGCGGCGCCCACACGGCACCCAGGTTTTTCAAAACGGTTTTCGAAATACATAAATCCACAGGGTTTTAAAACGGTGCCCACACGACACCCAGATTTTCAAAACGGTTTTCGCAAGCCATAAATCCACAGGGTTTTAAAATGGTGCCCACACGACACCCAGATTTTAAAAACGGTTTTCGAAATATTTTCTTTTATCTTTCCTTTTGTCGTTTGAAAGCGGCCAATCCGGGGAAGCAAAACAATCACCCATAAGGGTAATAAAAGATATTCCAACATCCACATCGACCCCACAAGGGTATCGCGATCCACATAGTAAGCTACTAACAGGTAATGAAATGAGCAGAAAAAGAAGTACATACAGTCTATGGCCTCGAAGACCAAAAATACCCCTGCCACGGCCTCACCGTCGTCCTAGCGCTCAACCCTGGACGAACCTGTCACGGAGTGGGAAGTCAGTGACCAGGAAATAAAGCACGAAAGCAACTAGGGCTATAAATAAAGCAAACCGCAGTAAAACCAGAGCGACCGCCCTCCTCATCGTGCAATCGACAGTAACCTTGCATAACCTGTCCCGGGCACCTGCCCCGGCAACCCGGACCGAGCACCAACCTCGGAGAACCAAACCGAGCACCAACCTCGGGAAACCAAACCGAGCACCAACCTCGGGAAACCAAACCGAGCACCTACCTCGGTAAACCACGTCGAGCACCTACCTCGACGGGTCGCACCGCTCACACCTTGGCGCCTCAAACCCCCCACCTACGGGGGCCCCCACTACGTCACCTCGTGGGTATACACGGGTCATAGACCACTTTTCCGGAAAAGCGCACCCTTTGCGGTGGCCAAACCGCGGGTGCGCGTGCTGCAGCCTCGAGCATAATAACCAAGAACATCGTACATAATCAAGTAGCGAGAAACATAGAGACTATCAACCACGTATAATTAAATAACAAGAACCATAATGACTATCAACAATATCGCGGTTAATTGCATAAATAGAGTTAATCACAAGTGCCGGAAATGCCATGCTAAGTCTCCAAATAAAAACCCACATACGTATACATACTATAGGGCACCGCGACACTTGGTCGCTACCAAAAAGGTGACAATGAAACATAGAAGTAACAAGAATACGCACAAAGGGGTTCTAAGGGGTACCCACCTGAAATGCAGAGAAGAGAGTGTGCGGAAACTTCAGTTAAAACGTTCCCACCTTGTGCCCGAAATGAACTACAGTAAGAAGTATCATTAATAACATCGTCGTGGTCGAAAACACCCAAAAACGGGGCGAAACGGGCCAAAAACGGAGCTTCTGGGCTCTTTGGCTGAAGTCTGGTGCACGGTCCAGGCGTGGACCGGGTCCACGAAAACAGTCGCCGACGGTGTGGACCGGGAGCGTGCCGCAGCGGTGGACCGCTGCGGCTTGGGCCGGGCCGCGCACAGCGGGAGGCGCGCACCGGGTCCACGTCCTCCGCGGGTGCGAGGGCGAAGACCGGGTGCACGCCCGGCGCGTGCACCGCGCGGCCTGGGCCGGGCTGGCGCACGCGCCCGTGCACCGGGTCCGCACCATCGGTCGCGGGGGCGTGCGCCGGGTGCACGCCTGGCGCGTGCACCGCGCGGCCCGGGCTGGGCTGGCGCACGCGCTTGTGCACCGGGTCCGCCTCTCCGAGCTGTGTAGGCGTGCGCCGGGTGCACGCCTGGTCCCGTGGACCGCGTGGCCTGGAACCGTACTGGATGAACAGTAAACCCTTGTTTTCGTCTCCCGCGGCTCCGGTGATGACCCCGCGAACACGGCGACCGCGGCGGCGACCCCGTGAGTACGATAACGGCGGCGGCGGCCTCCCGTTTTACAACGGCGGCGGCGGCTTCCCGTTACCACAAAACCCACGTCGCGCGACAACCGAACAACTACCGCCTAAACCCTCGACCCCACAGAAATTGCAAAAGAAGGAAAACAACGAGAGGGTTTGCCCCGATCGCTTACCGTGATCCCGCGAGGAAGGAGAAAGTGGATCGTCCCTCTCGTCACCAACGTGATGCTCCACGAGAGGAGGGTTCCCCCCTTTTCTCCTTTTTCCCTCGCCGTTCCCGTTCTCCAAAGGAAAAGAAAAAGGGTTTACAACGAAAAGGGGGCTATTTATGAAAACCTCCAATTAACCCTAGGTCAAGGTCTGACTCGGACTTCCTCGAAAATCGTGCAAATTACCACGCACGAATCTCGGTGCACTTTACAGTCACCGGGAGTTTCAAATCCCAATTCCGGGAGATCCGCAAGTCCGATTCCAGAACCGATCGCACCGCCGTTCCTCATTTTGCGAGCTCTACCACCTAAAAATACCCGCAAACCCCGACGGTCAACCCAAAAAAAATCTCGAACTTTCAACCCCCCACTCTAACACTAAGAAGATTCAATTAAAACCAAAACGGAAACCGGAAGGTCGAGGTATTACAAAAATAATTAAAGCAAACCAATAACATAAACAAGATCAAAGAAAACTGATCAGGGACGGATCCCGTCCGACCGCCTCAAAAAGCGTGCCGGCCACAAAGCACGGATTCCGATGCACCACTCAAAGGCAAACGCTTTGGCCCCATTCCGGGAGATCCGTAAGTCGGAATCCGAATCCGTTCGTTTAGCCGTCCTCCGTTTTTCAAGCTCAGTCGCAGAAAAATACTCGCGGTCCAGGCCAGTCCATTGCGGAAAACACAGTGAACGGTTTTCCTAACAATCCCGTCATGAAAAGAAGGTATACAAAGGTATTGGAATGCTAGGACTCTACAGGATGGGTGACCCCCTGGGAAGTGGGGCGTCACCCAGGGTGTACTTGATGTTGGATTGTGGGTTATTGCGGCAACCGCGGACAGTAGGCGGTTGACCGGATCTTGATTATTTTATCCAATTGTGGGTTGTGGGTTATTGCGGTGACCGCGGACTTTGGGCGGTTGACCGGATGTTTACTATTGCATCAGATTGGGTATCAGATTTCTCTAGTGGATGGTATTTCCCACTTTTTGGGTACTATTGCATCAGATCGGGGTTTTATTAGTGGACGGAGTTTCCCACTTTGATCATAGTCTTGATCTAGTCCTGCTATTGTGAGACAGTGGTTACAGAGATGCTTGATACAGAGATACTTTACTCGTGTGGGTCGTTCCCCTCGAGTGCCACTCCGGAGTAGGCTTTAGACCGTGCCGAGCGCCGGTCAGTTGGTGAGTTGTGAGTGCTTATTGGGATTTCGAGCCTTGTGTGCTAGTCCCCTACTGAGTTCCTAAGTTCGACAGCAGAGCAGGCAGTACCAGTTTTACTGGTGGTACCAGATTGGATTTATTTGGTCATATACTGTTTTCCTGATGCATTCATACAGTTATTTCTTCCAGTATTGCATTTAGAGGCATACTAGTAGTGGTTTCCCCTTTTATTCAGTAGTTCTGTTTACAGCTTTACCACTTGTCCCTTTTCTTGCCTCTAGTAGACTTAGTGGGTACGCCGAAGCTTGAGGCTTTACCACAGGGGGAGGCTACTGGTTTTGTCACGCCCCGAGTCCGCCAATTTGTACGGTTCGGGCACGCCAACAGACCGCCAATCGGGTATGACCTTTCACTACCCGAAAGGAACGGTAACATCCATAATCATACAACAAGTATAGGCGGAAGCTCAGTATCAGAGTACTAAAAATCACTACAAATTTGAACTTTCATTCAGTAACAAACAGTTAATGCGGTAATGAAAGTATCTAGGAGTGAACCATAAAATTAAATTTATTACACTTTACATTTCTGAAACTTGCGAATAAAAAATTATTACAATTTCTTTTACATAAATTCCTCGCCATACAAGGTTCACTCAAGAAATATATAAAAATGGTACCTTGCAGACCTCTAGGTCTCTATGCTGCTGGGCCCTTTGCCCCTGTCGTTGCCTTGCCGTATGCATCTGAGCGTTCGTCCGCTGTATCCGTACCGAACCTGTGGGGGGG
>CM054933.1:15405758-15572124 GCA_029168755.2 Tillandsia fasciculata | reverse complement strand
CGATCGCCCCTACTACTCCAACGTAGGGTGCCCGAACGAACTATCACAATATCACGCGAAGCAGCCTCATCAGGCGCATCATCATCATCATCGTCATCGCATCCGAGTGGCAACTCGAGGGGAGCGACCCCACCGAGTAACAAGCGTGTCTCATCTGGCTCAATAAGCGGCACATGCAGGCTAAAATCCACGATCAAAAAGATCAAAAACTCGAATGCCAAATGATCATAACTCGGTCGGAAAAACACTCCACGACTCAATCTGGAAATGCCCAACTCAACCAATAATCAGTCGAAGAATCCTCAACGACCCGATCTGATAAAGCCCAATAACCAATAGCTACGTCGGGGAACCTTCCCCGACTAAATCTGATAATGCATAACCCAATGGTTAAGCCAGAAAACTCTCCACGACTCAATATGCTAATGCACAACTCATGATCTAGAGTAACCCGATCAACCCAACAAGGGAATCAATCCTCAATCTCTCGCACGGGAGGCCCGAAAATTTCGAAAGACTGCCACCTACAACCCTGATCATACAAGAACAGGCTGCAGGCACAGCCGCCCGTAGCTTCCACCCCGAAGTGGAACAATGATCAAACTCTCATGACACTAGAAGCTCATCTTACAAAGCTCTAAAAATCCTCTCGGCCTCCAGGCACGAGGATACATGCAACCTGAACCTATCCCACCCCCTCTAAGCGTTCGCAATAATAAAAAAAACCATTTATAAAATTAGTTTTCCTTAAAACTAGCTCGGTGATTTTTAAAACGGTTCATATGCAATTCTAATGCCAACTAACCATGCAGTCTAGTGTCAAATCATCTCTAGGTCATGCTAAAAATGTCTGGGGCACATGATTGTCTTTCTACAATTCTCTAGGCAACTACCAGATATACCAGCTATAATAAACAGGTATGCTAGACATGCTAAACATGCATACAATAGCATTAGAAGGCATTCCATACATCTTGAAGAATTTCCAACCCACCTGGATCGCTTTCCGCAGGCAACGCTGAAGTCGGTGAAGCGCCGAACTTGCACACTGTCAAAAACTGCCGCAAACAGCACGTCGGCCCCTCGCGCGCGCACCACCTCAAGTGTCCCGAAAGTCCTCCAGGAGCTCTCAGCTCACTCCACAGCCTCTAACCAGGCTCCAACTGCGCTCAGTCAACACGGCGGTCAACGCCTCTCGTCCATCGCACGCGCGCCCCCGGGGCTTGGCATAGTGCACCTGGTACTCACCCGCACTCCTCCGCGGCTCGGCAACACTCTGCGGCTCCACACAATGCAGGGAACAAGGAAAGGATGAGAAAAAAAAACTACTCCGAGCCTAAAAATGCAATCCACTGTCTGAAACCCGAAAAATGCGAGAAAATCTCTCCCTTTCACTCTCAATCTCTCCCTTTCTCTCCTTCTTCCTCTCACTCTTTCTCTCTTTCTTTTTCTTTCTCTGGCTTCCAACTGAGAAGAGAGGAGGAGGAGGAGTTCATATATAGAGAAGAGAGGGGTCTACGCAATCAACAGGGGTGTTGGGATTTGAAAATACTCCTTTACCCTTGCTGTTACAAATATCTGGAGGCTGAGTACCGGTACTCGGGCTCCCGTACCGGTACCCAGGCTCAAAAATCCCAACCCGAGAGCTAATTCTGATAAATCCACCATTGAGTACCGGTACCCTCACTCACGTTCCGGTACTCAAGCTAAAATCCTCATTGGGTTCCGGTACTAAACACCCAGTTCCGGAACCCAGCCCTCAGTTCCGAAACACAATACCCAGTTTCGGAACACCAAGCTTCCCAGGCTGATCCGCAAGCTGAAGCTTCCAATATCGACGCCGCCAACTCACTTTTCGCCCCGAAAGCTCCCGCATCATTCTGAAACCTCCAGAACTTCGCTGTAAACTGAAAATACACATGTTCCAAATATTTTTCCAATTTTTCCTGTGCACCACGGCGGAGTCGGTACTCTATCCAATCCAATACTCTATAAGCATGCAAAGCCCTAAAATCACTGATTCAAGCTGGCTTCCAAGTTTCGACGCCGCTAAGTCACTTTTCATCCCAAAGGCTTCCGCGTCGATCCAAATCAATCCGAATTCATCTGTAAACGCAAATGGAATACGCCCAAGGCGATTACTCCGCACCACGCCATCTTGCGAGGTCGGTGCACTAAACGAAGCTCCGGTACTCTACATCCTCCCCTCCTTTAAAGAGTTTCGTCCTCGAAACTGAAATAATCCATAACTCAGGAGGGTAACTCAATCAAATAGGGATAGGAGATCCTCGGCTCATCCTCAAGCTCTCAAGTGGCCTTCTCTCGTCAAAATGACTCCACTGGTCCTTTACCAAACGTATGGCCTGACTGCGAAATTCTGTAGCCTCACAAGCAAGAATTTGTAGTGGTCGCTCCAGATAGCTCAAATCCTCATCTGACTCCAAAGAAGCGAAGTCCAAATCATGCAAGGGATCCAATCCGTACTTCCCTCAGAACGGATACACCAACGTCCTCATGGGTGCCTGCCAATCATGACGGCAGCAAAATTCGATGAGCAACTGATCCAATGCGCTCTAACTCCTCGAATGTGCCAATAATTCGCGGACTCAACTTCCCGCGAAATCTCAAATCCACACATCCCTGCGAATAGTGGTTTCCAGAAATCATGGTTTCTAAATCCAAAACTCCCTGCCTCCAATTGGCATAACTCTTCCGTTGCTCCTTAGCAACCACAATGCTGAGAGCTTCACAAGTGCATTCTCACATCCATCCACAGGGTAAGAAGTCCAACATCGGGAACAACACTCAACCCCTAACTCTCAAAATCAGCTCTCGGATCTTGGAATCCACAGGCACCCAGATGCTGTCCTCGTACCTCAGTACTCCCACTGCATTCACCGATAAGTTCCCACTCTGGCCATGTCGAATCTGGTCTCTAATCCTCCCAAGAAAGGGGTTCACACTCTGCTCCCCTCTAATCCTGTCCAACGGAGTGGGTTACGAGTCCAAAGCACAAGTCTTGCAAAATCCCCAGGGGACACCACCTCAATCTCAATTCGTCTCAACTACTCTTTCAGCGGCATCTGCTGAGTAACCATCATACTCCAAAACTACACCGCTCGCCTATTCAAGGCCTCCGTGACCACAATGTCCCCGCCAGGATAAAACTATAGAATCAAATCATACCTCTACCCACCGGCGTTACCTTAAGTCAAACTCCTTCTGAGTAACCAAGTACTTCAGGTTCTAGGGTCGCTAGATAACTCAAATCTCCCTCTATCACTGGCAACCATCCACATGATGCTAATATCATCCTCTGCTTTAACTCCTCAAGTTATGCTGGCACTACTTAATCCACAACTCTGGACCTCTGTCACTATCATGGGTCTAAGCCAAACCCAAACGGCATCACTTTTCGTTGGGTCCACTGTCACTCTTGCAGCTGAAATCGCATGGCCTAACAACAAAACCTTCCGAAGTCAAAATGCATACTCTCTCAACTTGGCAAACAACTTCTTCTCTCTTAGAAGTTGCAGCACTATCCTCAAGTGCTCCTCACGCTCTATGTCACCTCAGAAATAAATCCAAATATCCACGATGGGTACTGCTACCAACCCGTCCGAATACCGCTGGAATACACCATTCCTCGATACATAAAGGTGGCAGGGCATTAGTCAATCCCATACACCTCCCGTAAACTCATATTGCCCCTGCCGTGTCCCGAATGCCATCTGGGCATAGTCCTCGGCTGCATGGTTCCATATATATACCTGCCTCACAAAAGAGCAACTGCTGGAATACAACCCCTAACCTGTCAGTGCTCGAACCACAATAAAAACTCTCATCGTCGTATACTAACAACGTGGCATCACTACCGTGTATCAACGGCATGGCATCACCACCGCATCCCAACGGAGTGGCATCACCACCGCATACCAACGGTGTGGAATCATACCCCAAATATCAATCTCTCAGATCCTCACTGTCGTATTCCCACGACGTGGCATTGGGTCACACAGACCTCTCGATACATCAAATCTCGCAATTGCGCTATCAGCTCTCCCAGCTAACCGGTGATACTCCATAAGGCGCTACCAAGGTTGGCGCGGTTTCCAAAACCACGTCAATCACAATCTCAAACTCGATCTCTCTAACCGGCAACATCAACATCCGCTCAGGTGAACTCACACCCGGGATCTCTCGACGATTAAGATATCCTTTAATCCCGATGCCGCTGTAGGTACCTTCTCTACCATTGCTAAACAAGCGATACAACCATGACTCAACGTCTGCCGTGCTCTGGCTTCATCTCTAACCATACTCCTCCTGACCAGGTCCACGGAGGGTCATTGTCCTCTCTCGACAATCCATGATAGCATACACTGGGATAACCAATCCACATCCAACCTCACATCAACATCTCGAAGCTGATGTAGGACCAACCAATCAAGGGACCAAATCCAAGGTCCTCCCTGCACTGGGCAGGACCGACAACCCTCATCTCTGTGCTACACGTGATCTGGAATCCGATCCTCACGCGCACAATCCAACAGTCCCATTTCTGGTCCACGCGAAGCTACCACTGCTCTACTAAAACGCGCACAAGCGGTATCGGTATCAAACATGCTCTAACTCCGACGACCATAAAGAAAACTACACCTGGTAAGACGCGATCCACTATCCTGGTACCCTCTAACCGGCTGCACAATCTCATCCACTAGATGCTGGTGGCCATCGCTCTATCTGCCTCGGCATAACGGCTCTGTCAGCCTACCGGTAAGTCGGATGAACCTCTTCATCCTGAAGGGGTAGTGGGGATGTCGTCGCAAGCAGCAAAACCATGAGCACTACTCTGGGACACCCTGCCTGAAAATGTCCTGACAATCCACATGAAAAGCATCGCCCCTACCTGAGGTCACACTATGGCGATGAATGCGGCCCACCGCAAATGACACACTCATCCTGACACTACTGATGGTGCCTCGACTATCGAGAACCTCCTGGTCTGTCTCCTCTGAGACCCATGACCCTGAGACCGGAATCATGGCAACCTCGATCCACTCGACTGTTCCAAAATCAGGCGATACTGGACGTCTCTCTCCGGAGCTGGTCCCTCGCTCTCCGTCCCTCTCGGACAAGATCACTGATCCTCGGTCAATCCATCGAGCATGCACAATCGCTGCATCTAAAGTCGGCGCTCGCCGAGAATGCACAAAGTGATAGATATCCCGATGCAGTCCCCTCTCCAACAGATCAACTTTTGGGCCTCATCCTGGGCAACATGGGGCACACTGCTCAACAATCTCAAAACTCGCGAACATACTCCTGAAGAGGTCAACTCCCCTGCTACAGGCGTCTCAGATCTCCTTCTAGTTTCTGCTTTACACTGTCGAGAAAGAAGACCCCAAGCAGCAAAGCACGAAACTCACTCCAAGTCATCAACTGCACTCCCGGTGGTCTAACGGGACGAACTCGACGCCACCAAACATCGGCATCCTTTTTCAAAAGGTGCGTAGCCAAATGCACCTGATGCTTCTCTTGGATGAACAAGTTCTCCAATAGCTTTTCCATAGCAGCAATCCAGTTCTTAACCTCCCAAGGCTCCAAACTCTGCCCCGACAACTGTGGGGGATGGGACTGGCTGATATCCAACAACTAATCAGTAAGCTCTCGCTGCTCTTGCACCATCAGTGGTGCTATCTGGGTCAAAGTCGACGATGTCGCGGCTGGAGGTACTACTGGCAATACCACGGTGAATACTCTCTGTCCAAGAATGCGCATCATCCGCTCTATGTTCTCTTTCTGGCGCCGCATCGCCTCTGACATCTGAGCTACCTGGGCCCACAACTCTCGGACCTCACTCTGCTCTGTCCATTCAGCCTCCCGCTGTTCGGGCTCCTCATCCAAGGCCACAAGCGCCCTCGTCGCTGCACGACGTCTCGGAGGCATCGAAAACCACTACAACAGAACACACATTAGGACCAAGAACTCTCTCGACCCAATCAAGCGAAAGTCTAGAACATGTTAACCATTCTAAAGCATTATGTTCTCTGCAGCCAACATAATCATCTTTAGAGAATAAACATGTAAAATCACTCGCCCCAATCCCTCGGGGGAGGTACAAACTCAATCAGGACTCTCGCTAAAGTCACGTCTCTCACGACAGTCATCCTACTGTCCAACCAATAGCCTAGGGTCACTAAGTCCTCAACGACCTATATTCCTAGGCTCTGATACCACTCTAATCTGTCACGCCCCGCGGTCGAAGCAACGCCTGGGCTCACCAACAGATCCACCATCTGTATGGAAACCCCTGCAAAGACGAAGCGTCTATCCTGCAAGTCAAATCTATAGCTAAACATGTATCAGAGCTGAAATAAAACTAGTAGCTACAGAATCACCACTGAACATCTGAATAAATATAAAACCTCAATACATAGTCTCTCCAGCTATGAAAAATAAAATACAATCCTCACAAACTCCTAGACTGTCCAGTACAAAAGTGTAATCATAAAAATACAGGGTACATCTACCTCTGACCCTCAAATAAAATGGTAAGAAGCTACTCGGCCACGTCCTCACCTCGAACAGCTATCTCCACGCGAACCAAGCCGGAACAGCAACCTCAGGAAACCTGTCACCGCAGCGGGGGTGAGAACTACTGCAGAAGGTACGTCCCAGTGGGTACCGTCACCAATATCCACGGTATGCCCACTAAGTCTACTGGAGGCAAACAGATAGGTATGCAGATAGATAATAGGAAAGCTGGAAAAGAACTACAGCTAATAAGTCTCAATCATCAGGCTCAAAAAAAACTCTACTATGAACATGCTATGCATACTCTCGCCACTGCTAATATGCCTCAAGTACCATGCTCAAAGGAAAAACTCATCTAAGAACATGCTATGCCTCCACTCGCTCACGAAGAGCTCACAATAACTCAAATCTCAATGGCTGCCAAAACTGGCTCAGTCAAGCCTGCACCTCCCTACTACTCCAACGTAGGGTGTCCGATTGCCCCTACTACTCCAACGTAGGGTGCCCGAACGGACTATCACAATATCACGCGAAGCAGCCTCATCAGGCGCATCATCATCATCATCGTCATCGCATCCGGAGCAGCAACTCGAGGGGAGCGACCCCACCGAGTAACAAGCGTGTCTCATCTGGCTCAATAAGCGGCACATGCAGGCTAAAATCCACGATCAAAAAGATCGAAAACTCGAATGCCAAATGATCATAACTCGGTCAAAAAAACACTCCACGACTCAATCTAGAAATGCCCAACTTAACCAATAATCAGTAGAAGAACCCTCAACGACCCGATCTAATAAAGCCCAATAACCAATAGCTACGTCGGGGAACCTTCCCCGACTAAATCTGATAATGCATAACCCAATGGTTAAGTCAGAAAACTCTCCACGACTCAATCTGCTAATGCACAACTCATGATCTAGAGTAACCCGATCAACCCAAAAAGGGAATCAATCCTCAATCCCTCGCACGGGAGGCCCGGAAATTCTGAAAGACTGCCACCTACAACCCTGATCATACAAGAACAGGCTGCAGGCACAGCCGCCCGTAGCTTCCGCCCCTGAAGTGGAACAATGATCAAACTCTCATGACACTAGAAGCTCATCTTACAGAGCTCTAAAAATCCTCTCGGCCTCCAGGCACGAGGATACATGCAACCTGAACCTATCCCACCCCCTCTAGGCGTTCGTAATAATAAAAAAAACCATTTATAAAATTAGTTTTCCTTAAAACTAGCTCGGTGATTTTCAAAATGGTTCATATGCAATTCTCATGCCAACTAACCATGCAGTCTAGTGTCAAATCATCTCTAGGTCATGCTAAAAATGTCTGGGGCTCATGATTGTCTTTCTACAATTCTCTAGGTAACTACCAGATTTACCAGCTATAACAAACAGGTATGCTAGACATGCTAAACATGCATACAATAGCATTAGAAGGCATTCCAAACATCTTGAAGAATTTCCAACCCACCTGGATCGCTTTCCGCAGGCAACGCTGAAGTCGGTGAAGCGCCGAACTTGCACACTGTCAAAAACTGCCGCAAACAGCACGTCGGCCCCTCGGGCGCGCACCACTCCCGAGTGTCCCGAAAGTCCTCCAGGAGCTCTCAGCTCACTCCACAGCCTCTAACCAGGCTCCAACTGCGCTCAGTCAACACGGCGATCAACGCCTCCCGTCCATCGCACGCGCGCACCCCACGGCTGGGCATAGTGCACCTGGCACTCACGCGCACTCCTCCGCGGCTCGGCAACACTCTGCGGCTCCACACAATGTAGGGAACAAGGAAAGGATGAGAAAAAAAACTACTCCGAGCCTAAAAATCCAATCCACTGTCCGAAACCCGAAAAATCTGAGAAAATCCAAAACTCAGAAATATGCACCGTTCTCACCTCCACAATGTTCGCGCGCGCGTACGAGCTCCAACCGTGCTCTCCTCGACAGGTCCATCTCACCAATGTGCTCATGTTCAAAACCCAATGTCTCGGCGCAACGAGAACCCTCCAAGTACACATAGCCATCTCTCTCTCTCTCACTCTCAATCTCTCCCTTTCTCTCCTTCTTCCTCTCACTCTTTCTCTTTCCAGCTGAGAAGAGAGGAGGAGGAGGAGTCCATATATAGAGAAGAGAGGGGTCTACGCAGTCAACAGGGGTGTTGGGATGTGAAAATACTCTTTTGCCCTTGCTTTTACAAATATCCGGAGGCTGAGTACCGGTACTCGGCTCCCGTACCGGTACCCAGGCTCAAAAATCCCAACCCGAGAGCTAATTCTGATAAATCCACCATTGAGTACCGGTACCCTCACTCACGTTCTGGTACTGAAGCTAAAATCCATATTTTCGGTACCGACGCCAAGTTAGCCACACACCCTCCTTCTATTAGTCTTCTGGCCCTCGATGCCGGAATAATGGTTGAAAAAGAGATGCTTTTGCAAGCCAGGTACACATGCTCTGGAAACCCTGGGTACTGTAGTCGCACCTGACGCTTCTCGCAGTCGATCACCGCTTGATACTTATTGAGCCAATCCATTCCAAGTACCACATCGTACTCCTTTAATGGAATGACCACCAAATCCCAAGGGCAGGACAGCCTCCCCAACCTTATCAGGCAGGAAGGTACAAGGTTGCGAGCCTCCAAGGGCCCCCCCGCAGTTTGGACCGACAACAGACTTTGTAGAGGTCTCTCCTCAAAACCATGTGAAAGCACGAAATCGCAAGATATGAAAGAGTGGGTTGCTCCGGTATCAAAAAGAGTTCTAGCACGATAAACAGAAATTAAAATGATACCTGCTACTACGTCCTCCGGCGGGTCCGCCTCCTGGCGGGTCATCGAATAGACTCTACCGCCTGGTTGTGGTGGCCTTTCCCTCTCTTGTCGTGGTGCTGGAAGTCTAGCGGCCGATCCCATAGGGGCTTTCCCCCGTCCTGCAAGCTGCGGCACAGGCATAGAAGCTGCTGAAGATGCTGATCCCTGGTTCAAGGGGCAATTGAAGCGAAAATGCCCCTGCTTGCCGCAACGAAAGCAGTGGTCTTGCCTCCTTGAGCACTCTGTCACCCGGTGTGCCCCACCGCAAATGACGCAAGGCCTATCCTCCGACCTTTGTCCTCCCATTGGTGCGCTCCTGGTTCTCTGCTGTGGTCTCCACCGTTTAGGGGGTCGACTCCCGCTGGAAGAGCCTCCCCCAGAGTAAGGCTGAGATCGCTTCCTATCCTCGTGATGAGTAGCCCCCCCCCCCCCCCCCCCGGGCGCGTGTAACTGCTAATCTGCGCTCCACAATAGTGGCCCTGTCGACCACCTTCTGGAAGGTGTGCAAGTCTGCCGCTTGCACCACCTGAAAGATGTCGCTGCGCAACCCGTCCACGAAGAGTTGGGCTTTGTAAGACTCATCCCTTATGACGAAAGGGACACAGTTGGCCAGCCTTACAAACTCCCACTGGTATTCCATGACTGTTCGGCTTCCCTGCTTGATATGGTTCAAATCGTCCTCCAGCTGTCGCTTGACGCTGTTGGAGAAGAATGCCCCGAACAGCTCTTGCTTGAAAGTGGTCCATGATGGGAGGGCGGTGCCCTTCGAGTAGTCAGGGTGCACTGTCTTCCACCACATACGGGCATTCCCCTCGAGAAAGTGGACGGCCAGGGGGACCCGCTCGTACTCCTCCATCAATAAGTCCTCGAACAGTTTTTCCATCGTGTCCACCCATTTTTCCACGACCCAGGGGTCGGTCGTCTCCCCCTCGAACACCGGTGGGTCGTACTTCCTGAAATCAGCTAGGTTAGCTCGCACGCGGTCCCGCTCGGTCAGCGAAACAGACCCTTCCCCCTTGGCAGTGGCGGCCACAGCAGGAGAAGGCGTCACCACGGTCTCCTCCAGGGTACCTCCGGCGGTGGTCCCCGGCGTCGGTCTCGCAGCTGCTGTCGAAGGGGCTACCGCTGGCACCGTTGGCTGGACTAACGGTACCTCGACTGCCGCGGCCCGGGTAGGGGCAGCCCCCGTCCTGGCATCCGTCATCGGCGGTCCCGTCGTTGGTGCAGTTGGCCCCTATGAAGGGGCCTGGGCGACCACCACCGTTGCAGCTGGCTGCTGCTGCGTCAACTGGCGCACATGGTCTGTGAGGGTCGCCAATTGACCTGCCATCTCCCGTAGTTGCTGCCGCAGAAGCTGATTTTCCGCGGCCGCCGAAGCTGTCGCGTCCGCCCCTGCATCCTCAGTTGAGGATCTAGTCCTGGCCATGTTCTGTACACATGCATAACACAAGTCAACTCTAGACTCTGCCAGATCAGCACCCAAACACTATCGAGAAATAGGGACTCTACTTTCTCCCCCCGACCACTCGCGCTCTACGCATCTATACTATGTTCATCTCATTAGTTAGTAGCTAGGGTGATGTGTTCCGTGGATGTTGGACACCGACTACTGTGGTTAAAGTTTTGTCTCTGATACCATCTTAATCTGTCACGCCCCGGAGGTTTAAACACGCGGAAGAACAGCCACCAAAAATCTCTCAAATTTGAATATATATATATTTTTTTTCAAACCGATCTCCCCCGGTGCGTGCCCAGACCCGCCGCATATACAAATTCACTCCGCAAATGGGCAGAGTCTCCTTTGTATATGCACGGCGTCCTGACTACAATTACCATACAATCATCACTTTAACCACACTAGTTCAACAGTCGAGTACATACAACCATTTTTCATGAGTAACAAAGAGGCCAACTAACTTTGAAAGGATAAATCCACAGGGTTTTAAAAATGGTGCCCACACGATACCCAGGTTTTACAAAGCCGTTTTGAAATCCATAAATACACAGAGTTTTAAAAAGGTGCCCACTCGACACCTATGTTTTTCAAAACTATTTTGAAATCCATAAATCCACAGAGTTTTGAAAACGGTGACCACCCGACATCTATGTTTTTCAAATCATTTTCGCAATGTTTTCTTTTTTTTTTTTCTTTTTAGTTTGAAAGCGGCCAACTATCAGATAGTAAACTAAACATTCATCCACAGAATATTGTAATAATCCCAACATCCACGTCAACCCCACAAAAGTATCATACCCACATAGCTAATAACATGTAATAAAATGAGCATAAAGAGAAGTAAACACTGTCTGTAGCCTCGAAGGGCCAATATATCTCTCGTGCGGCCTCATTGTCACCCTAGCTCTCACCCCTGAACGAACCTGTCACAGAGTGGGAAGTCAGCGACAAGGGATACAAAGTACAAAATGCACCTGCCTCGGCACCACACCGAGCAGCTGCCTCGGCATCGCACCGCTCACACCTTGGTGCCTCTAACCCCCCATCTACGGGGGCCCCCACTACGTCACCTTGTGGGTGACACGGGTCAACGTACCACCTTTCCAGAAAAGCACACCCTAGCGGTGGCCAAACTGCTGGTGTGCGTGTAGCAACCTTGAGCCTCGTAACCAAGTATACATACCTACCCTAGGGCACCGCGACACTTGGTCGCCATCAAGTCGATAATATCATATAGTAACTTTAACGGGGTTAGCAAATGTAAAACATGCGATTACTTTAATCTTACACCTTTTCCCATAATCCCGGGATCTAAAACAACGGAAAAGTACCCACCTTGCATGTGACGACTGTTGGCTATTTATTTATGGGTTAAAAATAGGTCCAACTTCCTGCCGGTGACAATAGGCCCAGGAGACTAATAAGTTGAGTTGGGTGAGCCTAATAAGTTGAGTGGGGCTGCGGTCCACAATAGACCTAACGGCAAGAGGCCCAACAATAGACCTAACGTCCAGGTGGGTTGAGTCCGGTCGAGACCCGTGGGCGCTGTGTCTGTACGCTTTAAGTGAATTGGTTGCGTATTTCTAATAGCTCGAGCTTTTGGAATTAATGGTTAGCGCCAACGATCCTACAAGTGGTATCGGAGCCAGTGGCACGGGTTCGATTCCCACACGGTGCAGGTGTTGGGGGGGGATTGTTGGCTATTTATTTATGGGTTAAAAATAGGTCCAACTTCCTGCCCGTGACAATAGGCCCAGGAGACTAATAAGTTGAGTTGGGTGAGCCTAATAAGTTGAGTGGGGCTGTGGTCCACAATAGACCTAACGGCAAGAGGCCCAACAATAGACCTAACGTCCAGGTGGGTTGAGTCCGGTCGAGATCCGTGGGCGCTGTGTCTGTACGCTTTAAGTGAATTGGTTGCGTATTTCTAATAGCTCGAGCTTTTGGAATTAATGGTTAGCGCCAACGATCCTACAACGACCAGGCACTCGGCTCGTCCGCGTCTCTGTGTGCCTGCCGAACCTACAACGTCCCCCCGAAGAAAACATCAATAACACTAAGACTAAATGCACAAAACACCAAACGTTGACTCAAAACTGGAAAGCTGACGCGGTCCTAGGACCCCGACGGTTGCTCTGTTAAACCCGCGGCGAAAATCCGCGCACGGCACCAACCCGTGCAGGCGCGCACCGCCTGCGGACGGCCCTGCGCTGCCCCGGCCCGCGCGGCGCGGCCTGTCTGCGGGCGGCCCCCGCGCGGCACCAGCCCGCGAGGGGCGCTTCCTGCGGGCAGCCCCGCGCGGCACCAGCCTGCGCGGGGCGCTGCCTGCAGGCAGCCCCGCGCTGCGCCAGCCCGCGCGGCGCCTACCTGTGGGCAGCCCCGCGTGGCACCAGCCCTCGCGGGGCGCTGCTTGCAGGCAGCCCCGCGCGGCGCCTGCCTGCGGGCAGTCCCGCGCGGCACCAACCCGCGCGGGGCGCTGCCTGCAGGCTGCCCCGCGCGGCACCAGCCCATGCGGCGCCTGCCTGCGGGCAGCCCCACGCGGCGCCTTCCCGCGCAGCGCGCTATGTTAGGGAATTTGTGTTGGCGAATTTCGTGAAAATGGCTAAGTCTTGAAGATTGAAGATGAAGGAGCTTGAATCATATACCTCAATCTCAAGAAAGAAGAATTCAAAAGGATCAGGTACGTTTAACTAAATAATTTTGGTGATCCGAATACTTCTTATAGTGTAGAAACACTTGGATGGATTTTTAATCGCATAAAAATAAAAAACTGGACATGTTATATGTTCAGGATCTGGATCAGGGCACTACAGTCCGGACCCCGAACATAGGGTAGTTCATGCGCAAATCCAGTCCGGAACACATTTGTTCAGTCCGGATCCCGAACGTGGATTTTGCAGAAACTGCATGAACAGTCCGGACCGTGGATCTTCAGTCCGGACCCCGAACATGAGTTTTTCTGGAAAAATTCTGTTTAAAGACGACAGTCCGGATCACATTATTCCAGTCCAGACCGTCGACCTGAAAAATTTCAGATAAGGTTAGTTTTTGGTTCTTATCCTCTTCCAATAGTTTCTAACCTATAAATAAATCCTACGATTCATTTTTTAGGGTAAGCCGAAAAATCCGAAAAAGAGAAAAACCCACATATAGAGAAGAAAGGAAATAACTAGATTAATTCTATGTTTCTTCATCTATATTAATTAATTTGATTCTAGGATTTCAAACTCAGATTTTGAGTAGAATCAAATTAATGAATACTTAGATAGTATTTCCGATCTATCTTTAATCTAAGTATTCGGCGGATCATCACCACCCAAAAACAACGATTTTTCCCAAAATCGGCGCGTGGACTCGCGTGGCCTTGTGGATTCAAGGTGCTACCGCTCTCGTGGATTCAAAGCGAGGTGCGTTCGTGGATTCGAGACGTACTACTGGGTGAAGGCCGTGGATTCGGTCAGACGTCGTGGATTCGATGTTGGACGCCGTGGATTCGGAGTTAGACGCAAATCGAGGATTCGAGGAGCATTGCGGAGCGAGCGGAGAAGATATACTAGGAGCGTATGGAAAAAGGTCGAGTCGTCTGTGAGTGAGTTACATCACCTTTGTACGTGTTATAATTCTAGTGGATTTCACCGTGTTATCGATCCCGTGGTTTTTTACTCTTGGTTTTGGAGTTTTTCCACATAAAATCTCTGCGTGTTATTTATTTTTCCGCATTGGGTTTTATTACGCAAAGATTTTTGAGTGTTTACTATTTACACCTATTCACCCCCCTCTATGTGTTTTTTCCCCTATTTAGATCCATATTAGACATAACCCAACAAGTGGTATCAGAGCGGGAATAGGGTTGTAAACAATGGTTGAAGGTGGAAACATCAACAAACCCCCATTCTTCGATGGAACAAATTATGCCTACTGGAAAGTATGGATGAAAACATTTTTAATTTCCATCGACGAACGGGTGTGGCAATCAATCGAGCTAGGATGGTCAAATCCAACTGAAATTATTGCTGATGTTCGCACCATCAAACCTAGGTCGAAATGGACCAAGGAAGAGATTGACTCATCTTCTTACAATTGCAAAGGTGTTAACGCCTTATTTAATGCTTTGTCACAAACTGAATTCTCTCGCGTCTCAGCATGTGAGACTGCGAAAGAAATCTGGGATGTTCTACAAGTTAAACATGAGGGAACAAACCTTGTGAAGATTCAAAAGCTGCAAATGCTTACGAGCAAATTTGACTCTATTTTTATGGCAGAAAATGAATCGTTCACAGATTATTATACACGATTGCAAGACATCGTGAATACATGTGCTAACTTGGGAGAGAAAATTCCAGAATCTAAAGTTGTAAGAAAGATTCTAAGGACTCTTCCTGAAAGATTTCGGTCCAAGGTTAGGGCCATTGAAACAGTTAAACACCCGGACGAAATCCGTGTAGAAGAATTAGTTGGTGCACTTCAAACTTATGAAATGACATTTCCTACTAACTATTCTTCTGGAAAAGCATCCTCTTCTAAGTCTTCAGGTTTTGCATTGAAATCAACGAAAGAAGAAGACGCAGATTCATCCTCCTCAGACGATGACGAGAACCTATCTATGCAGGATTTCGAGAAGCAACTTGCTCTTTTGACCAGGAAATTTCGCCGAAACTTTCGAAGGGGTAATTCAAGTAAAACCTCATCCTTCGTAAAGTCGAAGAAAAGCAAAGGTTCTTCAAGCTTTAAGTCAAGAAAGCAAGAGAGTTCTTCGAAAGACAAAAAGAACTCGGAGGGACAAGTCCAATGCTTCAAGTGCCGAGGCTACGGCCACATCTCAACGGAGTGTCCCAATAAGAATCTGGCAAAGAAGAAGGCGATGCAAGCCGTCACTTGGGATGACACCTCAACGTCCAATGAGTCATCTTCCAGTGATGAAGAAAATAACACAACGGCGTTCCACGCGTCCACAACTTCACCTTTCGTATGCTTTATGGCGAGTACAACCGATTCATTGTCCAACTCCTCCCAGGTTGAAAAGAATGCAACGGACGACGAATCGAGTAATTCCGAAGGTGAAGACTTTGCTCTTGCCTACCATAAACTCTTAAAGGATTCAAAGAAACTGGCAAATCAAAACAGGAGTTTGAGAAAGAGATTGCAGGATCTCGAAGAAGAAGTAAAAAGAGCAACTTCTCTCTCAAACGCTCTTGAAGTGGAAAGGGATAACTTGATCAAAGTAAATATTTTCCTTCAAGAAAAAAATGAGCATTTCGAGAAGGAACATGTAAAACTGGTGGATAAAGCAAATTACTTCTTGAAGCTCTACTCCGAGGCTCGTCAAGAAAAAATGGAAATGACGAAGACCATTTTCCAACTCAAGGATGATTTGAAGCGATTTTCTTCTGGAAGGAGTAAGTTGGATAAGATGCTTGGTCTTGGTCAAACAAATCGTTTGGGCCTTGGATACAGTCGAACTAGAGACAGTCCTAGTTCGAGTGGAACAATTTTTGTGCCCCAGTCGGTATCTCCTCCTCCGACAACGGAATTCACTGCATACAACGACAACAAGCCTACCTCACCCACTTCGGGATCGTCAAGTACAAAGGTATGTTTTCGTTGTGGTTTTGCAGGGCACATTCGAAGAAATTGCAAGATTAGAGCGAAACGAGCAAATCAAGCACCTCTTGCAACAACTACCAAAAAGGTGATTCCCCGGAAATCAAAGGAAAGCTTGTCAAAGGAAAAGAGCCTTGGTAGTTCACCCCACAAGACGACGTCATCAAAGAAAAGCAATCAATCAAACAAGATGCTTTCACCAAGGAGAATAACTTCACACTCATTGCCAACGCAGTCCAAAAAGATTTGGGTGCGCAAAGGTGAAATCTTCCCTTGTCTTGTTGTTCATATTTCCTTGCATGCTTATGACAACTCGTCTTGGTATCTGGATAGTGGATGTTCCCGTCACGTGACCGATGACAAAAACAGTTTTCAAACTTTAGAGAAAATCTTCGGAGGACTTGTAGTTTCCGGAAACGGTCGTTCTTCTAAAATTGTTGGAAAAGGAACAATTGCTATTCCAGACGGCCCGGTTTTGAACAATGTTTTATTTGTTGAAGGCCTTAAGACTAACCTCATTAGCATTAGTCAACATTGTAACAATAGTTTGTCAGTTAATTTTTCGTCTATTGAATGTATTGTAACTGATAAGAACCATGTATTCTTTTTAAAAGGGGTTAGATCTGAAAACAATTGCTATGTCGTTCCAAATAAAATTTCTGAAAATTGTAACCTAGTTTTTTTGAATAATGAAACTCTTTGGCATGAAAGGCTAGGTCACATAAATTTTACGAAACTAGCAAGGATTTCAAATAAAGACGTGGTTAAGGGGTTCCTAAACTTTCATTTAAGGAAAACATTGTGTGTGGAGGTTGTCAAAAGGGAAAACAATCAAGGACTGCACACAAGAACTTGAACCACGTGGGTACCAAACGGCCTTTAGAATTATTGCATATGGACTTTATGGGGCCGACTCGTCAACCATCTTTGGGAGGTAAATGGTATATTTTTCTTTTGGTTGATGATTTCTCTAGATATTCATGGGTAGCATTTTTAAAAGAGAAAGCAAATACTTTCGATTTTTTTCATGAGATTTGTCATCGTATTATGATTGAAAGAAATGAAAAGATCGTTCATGTTAGAAGTGATAGAGGTGGAGAATTCATAAATTCTAAATTCATTGATTTTTGCACTTCCACTGGCATAAAACATGAATTCTCAGCACCCTATACACCTCAACAGAATGGTGTAGTCGAGCGCAAAAACAGGGTTGTATAAGAGATGGCACGTGTTATGCTTCACAGCCGGAATTTATCGTTATATTTTTGGGCTGAAGCTGTGAACACTGCAGTCTATGTAATTAATCGAGTGTATTTGCGTCCGGAAACTTTAAATACACCATATGAGCTATGGTTTTGTAGAAAGCCAAATATCAAATATTTTCGAATCTTTGGGAGTCGCTGTTACATTTTACGTGATCGCGAAAATCTTGGTAAATTTGACTCTCGAAGTGACGAAGAGATTTTCATGGGTTATTCTACAAACAGTAGAGCATATCGGGTATTTAACCTGGAATCTAAAACGATGGTAGAATCTATAAATGTTAAAGTAGATGAAGCTTTTCACTTTGCATCTGATAAATCTACCCCTGATATGTCTCTTGATGATGATACTCCTGTACATGCATCTTCTTATAATAATTCTTCCGATAATATTGATGCATCTAATGGTTCTTCAAGTTTATCCGATATACAGGAATCATCACATGTACCTCCGAGTACTCTGTTACCTCAAACGTTACGCATCTCCAAGGATCATCCAGAATCTAACATTATTGGAGACCCACAAGAAGGAGTCAAAACTCGGAGACAGTTGGTTTGTGGAGTCGCATGTTACGTCTCCATGATAGAACCAAAGAACGTCGATGAAGCTCTTCAGGATGATTACTGGATTGAAGCGATGCAAGAAGAGCTCCATCTGTGATGACCTGGATCTCCACAGAGCTGCTGCAGCGCGTTGGGGTGGCTATTGGAGGCCTACATGGTGTGTTGGAGGTGTGTGGGGCATAATTGGGCACAAGTGTTGGACTTTGGGGCTTAAATGGATCATGTGAGTGATCGGACGACCCCGTGGAGGGTTTAGAAGTGGTTTCGCGCGAAACGGATATTAAAATTGGGCTCCGTGCGAAATTTGGGCTAAGAACACATTTCCGGGTGCCTTCGGCAATTTTTAGAGTTGGAATTTGGCAAAACGGACGTCAAATTCGGATTCAGCGCGCGAAAACGGTCAAAATGGACTACCCACTTGTCTTTTTTGAGCACCGGTCACTGTTCACTGCCGGAACAGTGTTTCCGGCGATCGCCGGCGGCGGCGGCGGCGGCGCGGCCTCGGGCAGGCGGAGAGTGGCGGCGGGCAAGGCGCGTGGGCGCGGGCAGGGCGCGCGGGCAGGCGCGCGGTCCACGCGGGCGGCGTGCACCCGAGGGATGCCACGTGGCGTTCCCTTATTGGATGGCTTGCAAGGCGCGGTTCATGGAAATTCTCGGGGTGCACGGTGGACCGGTGGAAGACACGTGGCAGCACATCATTGGTTCGGTGTTTGGGGTGTCGTGCACCGGGTGCAGCGAGAGTGTGGCCTGGACACGTGGCGCGCGGGGATTGGGCGCGTCACTGTGCGCGTGCAGGTGGCAGGGTGGCACGGCAGGTGGCGTGGGCGGCTGGCGTGGCGGCCACGGCGCCGACGTGGCGCACGCATGCGCCACGTGGCAGCCCGCCATTGGCGGGTGCCAACTGCTGCGTTGACCAGTGGAGGGACACGCGGCGCGAGGAGATTGGAGGGATCGGCTGTTCTGTGTTCGGGGACACGTGTCGGTGCGCGGAGCGGGTCGGACGGGTGCGCGGTCCGGCCGGATCGGGTGTGCGGGCGTGGGCCGTGTGGGCCGGGCTACTGTACGGGCCCGGTTTCGGGGCCCGAATCTTTCAGGCGCCCGAAACCGGGGATAGGTTGGGAATTATTGGATTTGTTGTTTTGGGCCTTTAAATACCCCCTCATCTCCCTCTTTGTTTCCCTTTTTCGAGCTGTAGAGAGAGAATGGGAGGGTGAGTTCTATATGAAGTTTGTTCCCCTTGTTGCCCTTGATCTCGTGGTGGATCCCCGGAATTTCTGGAAGCTCGGCAACGACGATATCAATTTTACAGTTCGCCTTGCTTTTCTCCCCATTTCGGCCCATTACCGTTGCAGATCAGTCAAAAATTCACTGTGAGCAAACCATGAGGAGTTTTTTGATGATTTTTTCGACAACATGTTCCTAAGAGGTAATGTCACGCCCCGGGGTCGAACTGCGACCCGGGCTCGCCAACAGATCCGCCGTCTGTACGGAAACTGCCGTACAGACGAAGCGTCTAACCTGCAAAGGAGCTCAAAAGCTACACAAGTATCAGAGCTGTAAGGAATCTAAACATAAAAGAAGCAGCTAAAACACTAAGTGAAAAAGTCCAAGTACACAAGTTCACTACTCCCCAAAAACAAGGGTACAAAAGTGGAAACCAAAAGTACAAGTGACTCTAACACAGACTCCACAGACTCGGGTAGGAACTAGTCGGCCACGCTCCTTACCCCGGTCAGAAAACTCCGAACGAGCCAAACCTGGAACGATCACCTCAGGAACACCTGTCATCACAGCGGGGGTGAGATCTACTGCCACAGGCAGATCTCAGTGGGTACCGACGCCAAAACCCGTGGTACGCCCACTGAGTCCGCTGGAGACCAAAAACAGATAGATAGATAGATAGGTAGATAAATATTTATGCTGGAAAAGAATCTACCACTATATGTTTCAATGCAATGCAGAGAAAGTTCTTAATCTCCCTTATGGGAGGCCTGGAAGTTCTGAACGACTGTCATCTACAACCCTATCAAACAAGAACTGGTTATAGGCATGGCCGCTCATAGTTTCCGCCCCCGCACTGGAAATGCTGAACTTTCACATGACATAAAAAGTCGTCTCCATTTCATTCAATTAACTACCTGGTAACTCAGCCAGGGCAATTACCCACCCGGTGACTCGGCCAGGGGCATTCACTCATCTGGTAACTCAGCCAGTGATACTTACTCATCTGGTAGCTCGGCCAGTGTTATTTACTCATCTGGTAACTCAACCATTGGCATTCCTCCATCTGGTAACACAGCCAGTGGTACTTACTCATCTGGTAGCTCGGCCAGTGTTATTTACTCATCTGGTAACTCAACCAGTGGTATTCATCCATCTGGTAACACAGCCAGTGGTACTTACTCATCTGGTAGCTCAGCCAGTGATATTCGTCCATCTGGTGACTCGGCCAGTGCTATTCATACCCATCTGGTGACTCGGCCAGTGGTATCTGTCCATCTGGTAACTCAGCCAGTGGTATCCGCTCATCTGGTAACTCAGCCAGTGGTATCCGCTCATCTGGTAACTCAGCCAGTGATTCATACCCATCTGGTAACTCGGCCAGTGGTATCTACTCATCTGGTAGCTCAGCCAGTGATTTATACCCATCTGGTGACTCGGCCAGTGGTATCTACCCATCTGGTAACTCAGCCAGTGGTATCTGCTCATCTGGTAGCTCAGCCAGTGATTTATGCCCATCTGGTAACTCGGCCAGTGGTATCTACCCATCTGGTAACTCAGCCAGTGGTGTCTACTCATTCGGTAGCTCAGCCAGTGATTTGTACCCATCTGGTGACTCGGCCAGTGGTATCTACTCATCTGGTAGCTCAGCCAGCGATTTATACCCATCTGGTGACTCGGCCAGTGGTATCTGCTCATCTGGTAGCTCAGCCAGTGATTTATACCCATCTGGTAACACAGCCAGTGGTACTTACTCATCTGGTAGCTCAGCCAGTGATATTCGTCCATCTGGTGACTCGGCCAGTGCTATTCATACCCATCTGGTGACTCGGCCAGTGGTATCTGTCCATCTGGTAACTCAGCCAGTGGTTTATACCCATCTGGTAACACAGCCAGTGGTATATACCCATCTGGTAACACAGCCAGTGGTATATACCCATCTGGTAACACAGCCAGTGGTATATACCCATCTGGTAACTCAGCCAGTGGTATATACCCTCAACATATCACGGCTGTCCAACAGTCAGTGGACAGAGGTATAATGTAAAAAGGGGTTACAATACCTTACATTCGGAAGTATTATGAGCATACCATACTTCCGGGAGAAAACCAACCCACCTGTGAAGAATCTGCAAAACTGCGCGCCAAACGGAGGTCCCGATGCGATCCCACAGCTCCATGCGGCAAATACGCGCCACCGGCCGCGTAGAAGCTAACACCATGCCACAACTGTGAGAGGAGGAGGTAAATCGGGATCAGAAAACCTGCGGTCAAAACCGCGCAAACAAAGGCGAAGGAAAACCATCCGGCGACGAGAAACGCCGCGCGTTGCGCGGAAAAACTATCGCGCACACGCCGCGGCGCGTCGCCGAGTCGCAGCCTGCGCGGACCAGGCGGCGCAGCTGCACGGCTCAAAACCCAGCCCTGCGGCACAAGGGCTGCCCGCGCGGGGCACCTGCGGGCCCAAGCGCGCGGTCCGCATGCCCGCACGGCCCGCGGCCGCCCGCGCGGGGACCCTGCGGTGCCGCGCGCCCGTGCGCGCGGCCCGCAGGCCCGCGCGTCCCGCGGCCGCCCGCGCGGGGCCCCTGCGGTGCCGCGCGCCCAAGCGCGCGGTCCGCAGGCCCGCGCGGGGCCCCTGCGGTGCCGCGCGCCCATGCGCGCGGCCCGCAGGCCCGCGCGGCCCGCGGCCGCCCGCGCGGGGCCCCTGCGGTGCCGCGCGCCCAAGCGCGCGGCCCGCAGGCCCGCGCGGCCCGCGGCCGCCCGCGCGGGGCCCCTGCGGTGCCGCGCGCCCAAGCGCGCGGCCCGCAGGCCCGCGCGGCCCGCGGCCGCCCGCGCGGGGCCCCTGCGGTGCCGCGCGCCCAAGCGCGCGGCCCGCAGGCCCGCGCGGCCCGGCCGCAGTGCCGCGCGCCTGCGCGCGGCCTGCGATGCCGCGCGGCCCAGGGGCACCCGCGCGGCCCGCCCGCAGTGCCACGCGCCCAGCGCGCGGCCTGCGGTGCCGCGCGGCCCTAGGGCACCCGCGCGGCCCGCCCGCAGTGCCGCGCGCCCAGCGCGCGGCCTGCGGTGCCGCGCGGCCCTAGGGCACCCGCGCGGCCCGCCCGCAGTGCCGCGCGCCCAGCGCGCGGCCTGCGGTGCCGCGCGGCCCCTAGGGCACCCGCGCGGCCCGCCCGCAGTGCCGCGCGCCCTGCGCGCGGCCTGCGGTGCCGCGCGGCCCCTAGGGCACCCGCGCGGCCCGCCCGCAGTGCCGCGCGCCCAGCGCGCGGCCTGCGGTGCCGCGCGCCCCTAGGGCACCCGCGCGGCCCGCCCGCAGTGCCGCGCGCCCAGCGCGCGGCCTGCGGTGCCGCGCGGCCCCTAGGGCCTGCGGGCCGCCCCGCGCAGGGGCCGCCCGCGCGGCACCCCTGCAGTGCCGCGCGCCACGCGCGCGGCCCAGGGGCGCTGCCGCGGCGGCCCGGCGCCCTGCTGCACAGCAGCAGCAGCAGCAGCAGCAGCAGCAGCAGCAGCAGCAGCAGCAGCGGCGGCAGCCTGCTGCGTGCGGCGCTCATGCGCGCCCGCGCAGCGACCGCCCCGCTCGCCCCCAAATAAATAAAATAAATTAAATAAATACCTCGACGAAGTCCGCCTCGCGCGCTTCGCCCGGCTCCACGCCTTCGCTCGGAGAAGAAACGCCCAAGAAAAAGCCTCCTTCTTCTCTTCTTCTCTTCCTTCTCCCTTCTCTCTTCTTCCTCAGCTCCAGAACAAGCTACAGGAGCTCTCTCTTTTTGGAGAGGAAAGTGGTGAGGTGGCCTCTTTATAAAGAGGAGGGGTTTAATTAGTAAAAGGGGTTAATTAAGGGATTTGATTAACTCATCAAACCCACCACCTTAATTAATCCCTCACCCCCAACTCCTCTCAGCCAACACCCCACCTCAACAGCACACTCAAATTAAGCCTTCACTTAATTAATTAAATGAATAAAATATTCCAAAAAGGGCCCCGATAACTCACTTTTTGGCTTCGGGCCTTCCGCCACAGTTCGGAACCTCCCGAACTCCGCTGTAATCTGAAAATACACATGCTCATAGCTTTTTCTCCTCAGAAAGCTCAACCGTGGAGTCGGTGTGCTCAATCCAAAAACCGGCTCCAAAACTGCCAGTTCCGACTCACTTTTCAGCTCCGGGGTCTCCGCACGGGTCCGAAACCTCCCGAACCCCGCTGTAAATATAAAATACAGCTGCTCCAAGTGTTTTCCCAATT
Source organism: Tillandsia fasciculata (assembly GCA_029168755.2). Classification (NCBI taxonomy): domain Eukaryota; kingdom Viridiplantae; phylum Streptophyta; class Magnoliopsida; order Poales; family Bromeliaceae; genus Tillandsia; species Tillandsia fasciculata. The sequence goes on along the minus strand of CM054933.1, from coordinate 15,548,450 downwards.
TTCTGCACACCACGGTGGAGTCGGTGCTTCCCAAACCAATCCTCTAACGGCGAACACTGCCCGGAAAACCCCGAATCAACATGGGGCTTCCGCGTTGATCCAAATCAACCCGATCACAACAGTAAACAAAACTGGGACACCTCCCAGGCAAAACTCTCCTTCCCACTCCATCCCGCGGGGTCGGTGCGCTATCCGAAGCTCCGGTACATTACACTCTCCCCTCCTTAAAAAGGGTTTCGTCCTCGAAACCCAACTAAATCCATACTTAGGAGGGTACCTCAACGATGACAAAAGGGATAGGAGATCCACAACTCATCCACAGGCTTTCAGGCGGTCACTTTCACTCATCCAGATGACTCCACTGAACCTTCCCTCAAGGTAAAATCTGAAAGCACAACCTTCTGCCTCACACAAGGTATCACTCAGATCCTCGCTCCTCTCCAAGGAAACGAAATCCAAACAAGCGAGTGATCAAAACCATATATTCCTCAGAATAAATGGTAATCTTTCGCTGTCCACCAGCCACCCACTGCCCAAACTCAGTGAAAAACTCTCGTATCCATTAATAGGAAAGAAACCAACACCAGGAACATTCCTTAACCCCTAACTCCCGATTTTGGAGAACCAGCCGGCAACGGCGAAAAGTCCGAAAATCCCGAATGGCGAGTGCCTTCATCCCAATCAAACAAGAACAGGCTCCGGCAACTTTTCCATTTCTGGAGTAGCCTTCCGAAATCGTCGATCAGTTCGTTAAGCCTCGGCATAAACAGAAAAAGGGAGAGGGCATTGGAGTCGTCCCTGGCACAGCTAACACTCCACAATACAAGGTTCCAACAGTGGCATCCATTGAACAGTTATCTCACTCAAAGCTTGCACTACTTGCTAACCAAGGCGAATCTGACCATAAGGTCTTCGCCGGGATAGCAGTGAGGTATCAAACGCACATCTTGCAACCCTCACTGCTGACGTTTCCTCAAACCAACTCTTCCTCAGCTTTATCTTCGTCGCTAAAAGGCCATGGGCAAAATCTCCCGAGGTCAGAAAGCAGACACTTTTAACATGGATTACAACTTCTTCCCTCATAGAAGTTGTAGCTCTATCCTCATGTGCCCCACACGCTCCACGTCGCTTCGGAGATAACACAAGTATCCACGACGGGTTATACCACCAACCCGTCCCAACACAGCTGGGGAAAGCACCGTTCTTAAGTCGGTAGGGCAAAAGTCAATCTACTTGACATCGATAACAGCTTAAATTGCCCATACAGGTTCCTGAACACTATCCCGGCACAGCCCTCGGCTGTACGGTTCCACAATGTTGTCAATCACTCGAAGGCATCTGCCCAAGCACCATCCGAGTCTGACCGTGTTCGAACCTTCCAAGAATTCTCACCGTCGTGTACCCACAACGTGGCATCACTGCCGTGCGACAACGGCGTGGCATCACCACCGTGCATCAACGGTGTGGCATCACGGTCTCAGAACCTCGCGGCTCAACATCCACGACGTGGCTCTGGGTCACTCCGACCCTATCGAATCATCAGATCCCGCAACCGCGCTATAAACTCACTGCCTCAAAAACAAACTCCTGCCGACCCGACTCACCAAGGGTCACAGTCCTCTCTCAACAATCGAAGGCCGCATAACTGAGTCAACCAATCCAAACCCAGTACTATAACAAGATCCCGGAGCTGGCGAAGGGCCAAAGATCCTCAGGCAAAAACCTGGGCCCTAACTGCGCTGGGCAGGACCAACAACACTCATCTAGGTGCAACCACGTGATCGGGTAACAGAACCTCACGAGCACCAACAAGCGGTCCAATCTCTAGCCCATGCAACAAAGCAAAAGCTCCAGTAACAATAAAAACTCAAGTGCAAGTAGGGGAGATAAGGCCAAACCTGCCACCACGTGGCTAATTGCCTCTGAGTCCTCGACCTGAGCGGCACAAACTTGCCTGCTCGGAGGCGGTCGCCTGTCTGACTGCTGCGATGGAGTGGCACTCTCACTCAACATATAACACCCGAACTCAAAGACTACCTCGTAGGGTCCAGTCGAGCCGGCGGATGTCGTCTAGGAACGCACCTGCCCACTACCTCGCATCCACAAGAGGACGGGATTTACGTGGGGCGTCCTAAGCTGACTATCTCAAGCGAACTCTAGTGTAATAACTAGTCGCGCCATCGCAGCCTTGTCAGGCTCGGTGTCATCATCGCACCCGGGCATAGCCCGAAAGGAGCGATCCCTCCGAACTCAAGTATCACACAACTGGTATCAAAATACCAGGCTCAACAGGCCACAATCCCCTAAAAGAAGGTACACCACAGCTGGGACCGTCTTCAATCCAGGCGTCTCCCAAAACGACACCCCACTCAAAGACGAGAAGAACCGGCTGAGGCCGCATAGGTCCGAGAATCCGTTGGGCCGGTGCCTAGAGCCCCAATCAAACAAGAACATACTCTAGACTTAGCCTATCGAGGTTCTCGATCCTTTACCGTTCAGGGATTCGGCCCCTCTCGGTTGAAGTGGGTAACCGTCTTAACATACGCCCCAGGAGGTCCTCCCGGCGCCGCAAGGCCTCGGACATCTGGGCTACCTGGGCCCGAAGCTCCTAGGTCTCGCCCTGCCCTGCCATGCGGTGCTCGGCTCCACCTCTAACACGGAGTGCGTGCCCGCTCCGCGTGATGCTTTGGAGGCCTCACAAGCAACTCACTAACAAAGCAAAAGATGTCAAAGAGCAAAACCTCTCGACCAACACAAGCGAAAGTCTAAAACACGTCATCCTTTCTAAAGTATTATGTTGTCCACAGCCAACATAACTACTTTAGAGAACAGACATGTTAGAACTACTCGCCCCAATCCCCTGGGGAAGTTACAGATTCAACAAGACTCTCGCTACAGTCACGTTTCTCACGACAGTCCCCTTACTGTCCAACCAAAAGCCTAGGGTCTCTAAGTCCTCAACGACCTATATTCCTAGGCTCTGATACCACCTAATCTGTCACGCCCCGGGGTCGAACTGCGACCCGGGCTCGCCAACAGATCCGCCGTCTGTACGGAAACTGCCGTACAGACGAAGCGTCTAACCTGCAAAGGAGCTCAAAAGCTACACAAGTATCAGAGCTGTAAGGAAGCTAAACATAAAAGAAGCAGCTAAAACACTAAGTGAAAAAGTCCAAGTACACAAGTTCACTACTCCCCAAAAACAAGGGTACAAAAGTGGAAACCAAAAGTACAAGTGACTCTAACACAGACTCCACAGACTCGGGTAGGAACTAGTCGGCCACGCTCCTTACCCCGGTCAGAAAACTCCGAACGAGCCAAACCTGGAACGATCACCTCAGGAACACCTGTCATCACAGCGGGGGTGAGATCTACTGCCACAGGCAGATCTCAGTGGGTACCGACGCCAAAACCCGTGGTACGCCCACTGAGTCCGCTGGAGACCAAAAACAGATAGATAGATAGATAGGTAGATAAATATTTATGCTGGAAAAGAATCTACCACTATATGTTTCAATGCAATGCAGAGAAAGTTCTTAATCTCCCTTACGGGAGGCCTGGAAGTTCTGAACGACTGTCATCTACAACCCTATCAAACAAGAACTGGTTATAGGCATGGCCGCTCATAGTTTCCGCCCCCGCACTGGAAATGCTGAACTTTCACATGACATAAAAAGTCGTCTCCATTTCATTCAATTAACTACCTGGTAACTCAGCCAGGGCAATTACCCACCCGGTGACTCGGCCAGGGGCATTCACTCATCTGGTAACTCAGCCAGTGATACTTACTCATCTGGTAGCTCGGCCAGTGTTATTTACTCATCTGGTAACTCAACCATTGGCATTCCTCCATCTGGTAACACAGCCAGTGGTACTTACTCATCTGGTAGCTCGGCCAGTGTTATTTACTCATCTGGTAACTCAACCAGTGGTATTCATCCATCTGGTAACACAGCCAGTGGTACTTACTCATCTGGTAGCTCAGCCAGTGATATTCGTCCATCTGGTGACTCGGCCAGTGCTATTCATACCCATCTGGTGACTCGGCCAGTGGTATCTGTCCATCTGGTAACTCAGCCAGTGGTATCCGCTCATCTGGTAACTCAGCCAGTGGTATCCGCTCATCTGGTAACTCAGCCAGTGATTCATACCCATCTGGTAACTCGGCCAGTGGTATCTACTCATCTGGTAGCTCAGCCAGTGATTTATACCCATCTGGTGACTCGGCCAGTGGTATCTACCCATCTGGTAACTCAGCCAGTGGTATCTGCTCATCTGGTAGCTCAGCCAGTGATTTATGCCCATCTGGTAACTCGGCCAGTGGTATCTACCCATCTGGTAACTCAGCCAGTGGTGTCTACTCATTCGGTAGCTCAGCCAGTGATTTGTACCCATCTGGTGACTCGGCCAGTGGTATCTACTCATCTGGTAGCTCAGCCAGTGATTTATACCCATCTGGTGACTCGGCCAGTGGTATCTGCTCATCTGGTAGCTCAGCCAGTGATTTATACCCATCTGGTAACACAGCCAGTGGTACTTACTCATCTGGTAGATCAGCCAGTGATATTCGTCCATCTGGTGACTCGGCCAGTGCTATTCATACCCATCTGGTGACTCGGCCAGTGGTATCTGTCCATCTGGTAACTCAGCCAGTGGTTTATACCCATCTGGTAACACAGCCAGTGGTATATACCCATCTGGTAACACAGCCAGTGGTATATACCCATCTGGTAACACAGCCAGTGGTATATACCCATCTGGTAACTCAGCCAGTGGTATATACCCTCAACATATCACGGCTGTCCAACAGTCAGTGGACAGAGGTATAATGTAAAAAGGGGTTACAATACCTTACATTCGGAAGTATTATGAGCATACCATACTTCCGGGAGAAAACCAACCCACCTGTGAAGAATCTGCAAAACTGCGCGCCAAACGGAGGTCCCGATGCGATCCCACAGCTCCATGCGGCAAATACGCGCCACCGGCCGCGTAGAAGCTAACACCATGCCACAACTGTGAGAGGAGGAGGTAAATCGGGATCAGAAAACCTGCGGTCAAAACCGCGCAAACAAAGGCGAAGGAAAAACCATCCGGCGACGAGAAACGCCGCGCGTTGCGCGGAAAAACTATCGCGCACACGCCGCGGCGCGTCGCCGAGTCGCAGCCTGCGCGGACCAGGCGGCGCAGCTGCACGGCTCAAAACCCAGCCCTGCGGCACAAGGGCTGCCCGCGCGGGGCCCCTGCGGGCCCAAGCGCGCGGTCCGCATGCCCGCACGGCCCGCGGCCGCCCGCGCGGGGCCCCTGCGGTGCCGCGCGCCCGTGCGCGCGGCCCGCAGGCCCGCGCGGCCCGCGGCCGCCCGCGCGGGGCCCCTGCGGTGCCGCGCGCCCAAGCGCGCGGCCCGCAGGCCCGCGCGGGGCCCCTGCGGTGCCGCGCGCCCATGCGCGCGGCCCGCAGGCCCGCGCGGCCCGCGGCCGCCCGCGCGGCCCGCGGTCGCCCGCGCGGGGCCCCTGCGGTGCCGCGCGCCCAAGCGCGCGGCCCGCAGGCCCGCGCGGCCCGCGGCCGCCGCGCGGGGCCCCTGCGGTGCCGCGCGCCCAAGCGCGCGGCCCGCAGGCCCGCGCGGCCCGCCCGCAGTGCCGCGCGCCCTGCGCGCGGCCTGCGGTGCCGCGCGGCCCAGGGCACCCGCGCGGCCCGCCCGCAGTGCCACGCGCCCTGCGCGCGGCCTGCGGTGCCGCGCGGCCCCTAGGGCACCCGCGCGGCCCGCCCGCAGTGCCGCGCGCCCAGCGCGCGGCCTGCGGTGCCGCGCGGCCCTAGGGCACCCGCGCGGCCCGCCCGCAGTGCCGCGCGCCCAGCGCGCGGCCTGCGGTGCCGCGCGGCCCCTAGGGCACCCGCGCGGCCCGCCCGCAGTGCCGCGCGCCCAGCGCGCGGCCTGCGGTGCCGCGCGGCCCCTAGGGCACCCGCGCGGCCCGCCCGCAGTGCCGCGCGCCCAGCGCGCGGCCTGCGGTGCCGCGCGGCCCCTAGGGCACCCGCGCGGCCCGCCCGCAGTGCCCAGCGCAGGGGCCGCCCGCGCGGCACCCCTGCAGTGCCGCGCGCCACGCGCGCGGCCCAGGGGCGCTGCCGCCGGCGGCCCGGCGCCCTGCTGCACAGCAGCAGCAGCAGCATCGGCAGCAGCAGCAGCGGCAGCAGCAGCAGCAGCAGCAGCGGCAGCCTGCTGCGTGCGGCGCTCATGCGCGCCCGCGCAGCGACCGCCCGCCGCCCCCAAATAAATAAAATAAATTAAATAAATACCTCGACGAAGTCCGCCTCGCGCGCTTCGCCCGGCTCCACGCCTTCGCTCGGAGAAGAAACGCCCAAGAAAAAGCCTCCTTCTTCTCTTCTTCTCTTCCTTCTCCCTTCTCTCTTCTTCCTCAGCTCCAGAACAAGCTACAGGAGCTCTCTCTTTTTGGAGAGGAAAGTGGTGAGGTGGCCTCTTTATAAAGAGGAGGGGTTTAATTAGTAAAAGGGGTTAATTAAGGGATTTGATTAACTCATCAAACCCACCACCTTAATTAATCCCTCACCCCCAACTCCTCTCAGCCAACACCCCACCTCAACAGCACACTCAAATTAAGCCTTCACTTAATTAATTAAATGAATAAAATATTCCAAAAAGGGCCCCGATAACTCACTTTTTGGCTTCGGGCCTTCCGCCACAGTTCGGAACCTCCCGAACTCCGCTGTAATCTGAAAATACACATGCTCATAGCTTTTTCTCCTCAGAAAGCTCAACCGTGGAGTCGGTGTGCTCAATCCAAAAACCGGCTCCAAAACTGCCAGTTCCGACTCACTTTTCAGCTCCGGGGTCTCCGCACGGGTCCGAAACCTCCCGAACCCCGCTGTAAATATAAAATACAGCTGCTCCAAGTGTTTTCCCAATTTTCTGCACACCACGGTGGAGTCGGTGCTTCCCAAACCAATCCTCTAACGGCGAACACTGCCCGGAAAACCCCGAATCAACATGGGGCTTCCGCGTTGATCCAAATCAACCCGATCACAACAGTAAACAAAACTGGGACACCTCCCAGGCAAAACTCTCCTTCCCACTCCATCCCGCGGGGTCGGTGCGCTATCCGAAGCTCCGGTACATTACAGGTAAGGCTTCGATTTTCGTGTTGATCGCTTCGCTCCGTTTCGCACTTTTAGCATGTTTCACGAGACATCTTTGACCCCCATTTTTTCTGTGTTGGATTCTGGACAGCACCGGCTTGTCGATTTTATATCTCAGCCTGGAAACATCGGATTAAGGCGTTTCAGGACTCGATTTTGATCTACTCGTCGCGAGGAACACAGTGGTGATTTTTCTGGGATTTTTGGAAATTGTTTCGAAGGTGATAATTAAGCTTTTCTTGGACAGATTGTTACAGGAATTTTGCTGTGAAGGTTTTGAGTATGCAACGGTGTTTTATTTTTATCTTGGACTACAGGTATCAGATCTGGGCGTTTAAATAGTCGTTTTGGGGCTACTCTTCACGAAGAACGCGACCGTGAATTTTCTGGATTTTCTTGAGGACTGGACATAGGTGATATTTAGCCATTTTGGGGCTGATTTTGGACAGTGGGTAATTGTACAGTTTTGGGATTAATTGTGCGCTTTGTTCTGTGCAGTGGGACACAGTTTTTGGTGGATTGCTGTGTTAGAGGACAGCAGGCAGCGAGAGGTCTCTTTTGGTGTTGTGCGCGCTTTTCGAGGTGGGTGGTTGTTGCATGCCTCTACTCCTGACCTGCTCACTAAGTTTATTAGAGAACCCCACTATTGAGCATATTGATTGATTATCATGCATAATTGCCTGATATAAATGTGAGCCTATCATCTGAGATTAATTTTGTGGATATAGCATGTTGGGGATAATATTGCTGTTGGAACATGATCATTGGAATAAGTTAATAGTGATAATTAACATGCGATATTAGCACCTAGATTTTATGAAAGTGGATTAAATGGATTAATTGTTGGGACATAATGACATATCTAGGTGCGGGTGCCACTTTGGGATTTATTATGGATCAGGGATTATTTACATGTGTAGTTGACTGATGATTTTAGCATGATTGTTATATTTACGTGGATATTATTAAATATTACACATGCAGAACTGTTATCTGACATTCTCTCTCTTTCACATTGCATGAGGACTTTTGCATGCATATTTGGACATCTAGATAGGCCACTATTTTATTGCTACACTATCATATCGGGATTTGACTTAGGAGAAACCATGATTGCTTTCTTTCTCCTTTTTATTTAGACTTTTGAGTCATGTTTGTTGGGTTTAGGTTAATAAGGATCTAAATAGGGGAAAAAACACCTAGAGGGGGGGTGAATAGGTGTAAACAATAAACACTCAAAAAATCATTGCGCAAATAAACCCAATGCGGAAAAATAAAAGAACACGCAAGATTTTTACGTGGAAAAACTCCAAACCGGAGTAAAAAACCACGGGACCGATAACACGGCGAAATCCACTAGAATTAACACACGTACAAGGTGATATAACGTACTCACAGACGACTCAACCTTTTACCATACGCTCCTAGTAGATCTTCTCCGCTCGCTCCACGACGCTTCTCGAATCCACGATCCGCGCCCAACGCTGAATCCACAGCGTCCAACGTCGAGTCCACGACGTCCAACCGAATCCACGGTCTTCACCCAATGGCACGCTTCGAATCCACGAACGTACCTCGCTCCGAATCCACGAGAGCGGTTGCACCTTGAATCCACAAGGCCACGCGAGTCCACGCGCCGATTTTGGGATAAATCGTTGTTTGTTTGGGTGGTGATGATCCGCCGAATACTTAGATTAAAGATAGATCGGAAATACCATCTAAGTATTCATTGATTTGATTCTACTCAAAATGTGAGTATGGAAAACCTAGAATCAAATCAATCAATATAGATGAAGAAACATAGAATAGATCTATTGATTTCCTTTCTTCTCTATATATGTGGATTTTTCTTTTCGGCTATCTTTTTCTATTTTCTATGATATTGCGGATGCCCTAGAAATGAATAAGAGGGCTATTTATAGGTTAGAAACCCTAGGAAGAATATTCGGATCAAAAACAGCCTTTTCTGGAAAGAAATACCGACGGCGATCCGGATTGGATTTGGCGATCCGGATTGCAGAAGCACAAAGACGGTTTCCAGAAAATTGCCTGTTCGGGATCCGGATCGTAGTCCACGATCCGGATCGTTCATACAGTTTTACCAAAACACAATGTTCGGGATCCGGATTGCAATTCCTGATCCGGATCGTTCAAGCAAAAGGTAAAACTATGTTCGGGATCCGGATCATGGAATGCTGCGATCCGGATTGAACCAGTGTATGAACGAACACCCTTCGGGATCCGGATTGCAAGCCACGATCCGGATCCTGAACATGTCCCATGTCCAGTTTTTGATGATTAAGCAATTAAAACCTCTTCCAGGTGTTTCTACACTATAAGAAGTATTCGGATCATCAAAATTCTTTAGTTAAACGTACCTGATCCTTTTGAATTCTTCTTTCTTGAGATTGAGGTATACGATCCAAAGTTTCTTCATCTTCAATCTTCAAGACTTAATACATTCACGAAATACGCCAACTCAAATTCCGTAACAATCTCCCCCTTTGGCGGTTTCGTGACAAAACACAAATCCACAAAAGAAAATTCAAAAAGATATTTTTGTTGCTATCACCATACAACAAAAATTTACAAAAGAGTTCCAGAAATTAAAAACATGAGATAAACTCCTAAAACAGACTCTAGACTTAGACATCTGTAATCTCTGCACACAGAAAGCATTCTTGACAAACAAATCGTTAGATACCTCAAGAATTGAAACATACAAAACCAACTACAGAGATAGAGTTTATTCTCATCATGACATTTGAAAAATTCAGATATGCAAAAGAATCATAGTTGAAACCAACATATCTTCTAAGCATTCAAAAACCAAATGTCAAAGTATGTTAGTCCAACATCAACTTGTTAGTCATATTACATGCCCAAATAGTTAGTCGAATAGTTAGTATAGAAGCATGTCACAAATCACAAAAAAAAAACAAAGTTGAGTTGAGGTCATACTTACCTTACTTAGTCATTGATATTCACAATCATTGTTCAAAGTTCTTTGCAAACTCTAACTCTCTCTCTCTCTCAAACTCTCTCCCCCTTTTTGTCACAAAACAAAGCCAAAACGTAGCAAGAGCTACAATATGTAAGGAGAGAAAAAAAAAACGTAAAGTTCTAATAGTATGCACAAACTGAGAACTAAACTAAAAGGAAAGAAGAAAAACTACGTCCTGATAACTAAGAACGGAAGTAGACAAAGTGAACAGAAGGTGCTGCTCAGTCTGAAGAATCTGAACTAGTACAACTCAGCTTGCTCAAAATCCCTTTAAGCAAATTCTTAAAATTTGAGTACTTTTTCTTGATCTTCTTGTGTTCAGAGGAAATCTGCTGAAGCTCTTTCGATATTCTCTCTTGTGTAGCAGAGAGTCTATGTTGTTCCTGACAATCGATTCCAAAATCTCTGTCTCAGTTGTCCGTGTCTTTGAGTGCGATGGACGCTGTGTAGATGCAGATGGTGCATCTGGTCCTGCAGTCCATGGAGATTCAGTTTGCAGAATTCCAGAAAGTGAGCGTGCTCTGGTGAGAGGCCCACTATGCTGACTCGTACTTCTTTGGACATTTCTTCTTCTTGTATATTGTCTGGTCGTGGAGGCAGATTTCATTAGTCTCTTTCCTTTGGTGAATTTCCTGTCCTCCTCATCAATTTTTCGCTGAACATCCTTGAAGAATTCGTCCCATTCTTCCTCATTGTAATCCGAGCTGTCCTCATTAGCTTCGTTCGGTTTGTCTCGAGTTGAGACGTCTGGTTCTTCCTTAACAGATGAACTTCCGGGCACCATTGTGACCAGTAACAGGATTAACCAGGAGAATGCCATTGATCTAGTGCTTTGAGTTTGAGAAAGTGTCCTGTGAAAACCAACTCAAGAACATATGAAAAATCGTCAATTTTGAAAAATTTGAAAACATTGTACCTAGACAATCATAATCATGTAGAGAAGCCAAGAATCAAATTAGTTTTCCAAAAAGAATTTTAAAAATAGATCAATTCCATGATTTTCAAAAATTCCTCTTTTATGCCCTAAACCAGAATTTTTAGAAATCGAAGCCTAAAAACTCGTTTATCTTGAGAAAACCCAGCATAAAAGCAAAACTAATTGACCCAGAGTTCTTATTTCAAAAGAAATTTGATCAAAAACCATTCACAAACGAAAAAGTTCCAATTTTTCAACTCACGTTTGATGAAAAACTGTAAAAACCGAGTTTTGATCAATAAAACTTACTTGAATCCGAAGAACTTTGAGTTTTGAAGCTCCAAGAAGCAAGAAATCTAGAGAGAGAAACTCTAGAGGCTTGAAAACCAGAGATTAGGGTAAAAGAAATCAAAATCTCTATGTTTTTATAAAACCCTAGCCGTGATCCGGATCGGATCGAGAATGTGATCCGGATCGGCTACCCGCAGGAGAAATCCTGCGTTCGGGATCCGGATCACTTGCCCCGATCCGGATCGGCTACAACTTTTTCTTCAGAAAAATTTAGAAAAATTCAATAAAATCCAGAAAAAGTATGTAAGCACTTTACCATGTCAACTTTAAACAAAAGACATCGTTTCATACAACAAGAAATAGATTATGCAAAATCTATCAAAAATATCCAAAAATGAAACGAAAATTTACGAAAGTTAAAACACTTAAAGTTGAACAACTTCAATTACATCTATCCTGATCTTATGTGTAATGCCTTTATCAAATCATCAATTTTGGTAAAGAAAATGAAATACCAAGATCAATAGATGTTTGAAATCCCAGATAAGTTAGATAATATATCTAGACAATCTGTTGAAGGAGTGGCTCTTTGAGCATCTTTAATCAAAAATCCCACCTTATACCAACCATGAAATACGACTGAGTCAAGTATTTCAATATGATTTCATCAACAATTTTCAAAACAAAAATTTGCTTTTCATTCATGGAGTATATTTTTTTCTTTCATTTCCTCCATGTGGTGGTAGTTTTCACACTCCTCATTGGGATGTAACTCTTTCCACATCTTTTGAGCATTTTACATTTCATTGACTCCCCCTCAATTGGCTATCAATTATTTAATATATAAGGTATTCAACCAAACCATTGATCTCGAATTCATACTCGACTAAGCAATCAAATATGATAATGACTATACCAAGAGATCATTGAGAGAGAAATTGACTTTGATCACTTAAAAGATGGTTTAATTAACGTAAATGATCATTGCAACATTGAAATATTATGACATCAAAAGCATAATAAATTTCTAAATGCATAAAAGGATGCAATTAAAGTCAATTATGATTTATGCTCAATTAATGTCCTATGTACAAAACATAGATAAAGAACAAAACAAAACAAAACAAAAACAAAACCTAACCTAAGCAAAGGTTTCAAAAGAGTTTATTTCAAGGAAAGCATGCCAATTGCTTTACGCAAGTGAATAAAACGTTTTTGATCCAAAGGTTTTGTTAAGATGTCAGCTAATTGATCCTCAGTTGAAATATATGACAGTTGAAGAATGTTTGATTCAACTAGCTCTCTAAGAAAATGATATCTAAGTTCAATATGTTTTGTTCTAGAGTGCAACACAGGGTTTTTAGAAATGTTAATAGCACTAGTGTTGTCACATAAAATGGTTACCGAAGATGTTGAAATCCGGAAATCGCTCAACACGCTTTTCATCCAAATCAATTGGGTTGAACAACTTCCTGCAGAAATGTACTCCGCTTCGGCAGTCGAGAGTGCTATGCAGTTCTGCTTTTTACTGTGCCATGCAACAAGGCAGTGGCCAAGATAGAAGCATGCACCACTCGTGCTTTTCCGGTCATCCACCGATCCAGCCCAATCGGCATCTGAGTATCCAACAATATCCAAAGTCGTTCCCATAGGATACCAAATTCCGAAATTGATTGTACCTTTGATATACCGGATGATCCGTTTCACCGCTTTCAGGTGAACCTCCTTCGGTGCTGATTGATATCTCGCACAAATCCCAACACTGAAGGATATATCCGGGCGACTAGCCGTGAGATATAGTAGACTTCCAATCATACTGCGGTACAGTTTCTCGTCTACATTCTCACTTTGTGATTCACTTCCAAGTCCCTTATGGCTAGTTCCCATTGGAGTCGGAAAATCCTTAGAATTTTCAAGATCAAACTTTTTGACCAACTCCAGTGCATACTTGGATTGACACAAGTGAATTCCTTCATCGTTTTGTTTAACTTGTAATCCAAGAAAATAATTCAATTCGCCCATCATGGACATCTCAAATTCGCTTTCCATGGTCTCCGCGAATTTAGAAGCATCATTATCTCTTGTTGCTCCAAAAACAATGTCATCGACATAGATTTGAGCAACTATGAAATTGTTTTGATAATGCTTCACAAAGAGAGTCCTGTCAGCTCCCCCTCGAGTGTAGCCCTTTTCCAAAAGGTGCTTTGTCAACCTTTCGTACCATGCTCGCGGTGCTTGTTTCAGACCGTAAAGAGCCTTTTTCAGACGAAAAACATGGTTAGGTAGTTTATGATCCACAAAACCTTTCGGTTGAGCTACATAAACTTCCTCATTTAAAAATCCATTTAAAAAGGCGCTCTTAACGTCCATTTGAAATAATTTGATTTTAAAATGACAAGCAATCGCAAACAATATACGAATGGACTCGAGTCTAGCTACAGGGGCGAAAGTTTCATCAAAGTCTATACCTTCTACTTGAGAGTAGCCTTGAGCAACTAACCTTGCTTTGTTCCTGATGATAGTACCTTCTTCGTTTTTCTTGTTCTTGAAGATCCATTTGGTACCTATCACATTGTGTTGCTTCGGAGGCTTCGTCAATTCCCAGACTTTGTTTCGCTCGAATTGATGGAGCTCTTCCTGCATTGCTTTAATCCAGTAATCATCTTGGAGAGCTTCATCAACATTCCTTGGTTCGATTTGAGATACATAGCATGCAAATCCGCAAACCAATTGTCTCCGTGTTCTAACTCCTTCTTGTGGATCTCCAATGATGTTCGATTCAGGGTGATCCTTGGAGATGCGTAACGTTTGAGGTAGAGGAGTAGGCGGAGGTACACGAGATGATTCCTGCACATCAGATAAGCTTGAAGAACCGTTAGATGCATCAACATTATTATCGAAAGAATTGTTAGAAGAAGATGCATTAGCAGGTGTATCATCATCAAGAGAGATATCGAGGGTAGATTTTTCAGATTCAAAGTGAAAAGCTTCATCTACCTTAACATTTATCGATTCTACGATCGTCTTAGATTCTAAGTTAAAAACTCGATATGCTCTGCTGTTTGTAGAATAACCTAAGAAAATCCCTTCGTCACTTCGAGAGTCAAATTTTCCAAGATTCTCACGATCACGTAAAATAAAACACCGACTCCCAAAGATACGAAAATATTTGATGTTAGGTTTTCTACAAAACCAAAGTTCATATGGTGTATTCAATGTCCCCGGGCGCAAATACACGCGATTGATAACATAAACAGCAGTGTTCACCGCTTCAGCCCAAAAATAAAAAGGTAAGTTCCGGCTGTGAAGCATAACACGTGCCATTTCCTGTACGACCCTGTTTTTGCGCTCGACTACACCATTTTGTTGAGGTGTGTAAGGTGCGGAGAATTCATGTTTAATGCCATTAGAAGTGCAAAAATCAATGAATTTGGAATTTATGAATTCCCCACCTCTATCACTCCTAACTCGAGTAATCCTTTCATTCTTTTCTATCATAATACGATTGCAGATTTCGAGAAAAGAATCAAAGGTATCAGCTTTTTCTTTTAAGAAAGCTACCCAAGTATATCTAGAAAAATCATCAACCAACAAGAAAATATACCATTTACCTCCCAGAGATGGTTGACGAGTTGGCCCCATTAAGTCCATATGCAAAAGTTCCAAAGGCCGTTTTGTACCTATGTGGTTCAAGTTCTTGTGTGCAGTCCTAGACTGTTTTCCCTTTTGGCAACCGCCACACACAAGGTTTTGTTCAAAAGAAAGTTTCGGAACCCCCTTGACCACATCTTTATTTGAAATTCTAGCAAGTTCCTTAAAGTTTATGTGACCTAGCCTTTCATGCCAAAGTGTTTCATTTTTCAAAGATGCTAGGTTACATTTTTCAGAAATCTTAGAGGAACTACATAACAATTGTTTTCTGATCTAACCCCCTTTAAAAAGAAAGCATGGTTCATGTCAGTTACAGTGCATTTATCAGATGAAAAATTAACTGAATAACCACTATCACACAGTTGACTTATGCTTATGAGGTTAGTCTTAAGGCCATGAACAAATAACACATTATCTAGAACCGGGCCATCTGGAATAGCTACCGTTCCCTTTCCAACAATTTTGGAAGACCGACCATCTCCGAAAACAACAAGTCCTCCGGAGTTTTTCTCAAATGTTTGAAAACAGTTTTTATCGCCGGTCATATGACGGGAACACCCGCTATCCAGGTACCAAGACGAACTATCATATGCATGCAAGGAAACATTGGTAGCAAGACAAGGGAAAATTTCACCTTTGCGCACCCAAACCTTTTTGGAATGCGTCGGTAATGATCGTGAAGTTGATTTCCTAGGTGAGAGCGTCTTGCTTGAAGAATTGCTGCTCCTTGATGATGTCGTCTTGAGCGGTGTACTACCAAGGCTCTTTTCCTTCAAATGAATTTGCAGTTGTTTTCGAGGAATAGCCTTTTTGGTAGTCATTGCAAGAGGTGCTTGAGGTGTGCGTTTGGCTTCCGTCTTGCAATTTCTCCTTATGTGCCCTGAAATGCCACAACGAAAACATACCTTATTCTTGTCGATTCCGAGGAGGATGTAGTAGGTTTGTTGTCGTTGCTTGTCGTGAATTCCGGTGTCGGAGGAGGAGATACCGACTGAGGCACAAATACTGTACCACTCGAACTTGGAATGTCTCCAGTTTGAGTGTATCCGAGGCCGAACTTATTTCTTTGACCAAGACCAAGAAGTCTGTCCAACTTACTCCTTCCAGAAGAAAATCTCTTTAAGTCATCCTTCAGTTGGCGTATGGTCTCCGTCATTTCCAATTTTTCCTGTCGAGCCTCGCCGTTGAGCTTCAAGAAGTAATTCGCTTTGTTCACCATATCCATATAATTCTTCTCGAGTTGCTCATTGGACTCTTGAAGGGAAACATTTGTCTTAATCAGATTATCCCTTTCCACTTCAAGATCGGTTGAGAGAGAGGTTACCCTTTTTACTTCTTCTTCAAGATCCTGCAATCTCTCTTTCAACCCCTTGTTTTGCTTAGCCAGTTTCTTTGAATCCCTCAAAAGCTTATGGTAGGCTAAAACAAAATCTTCACCTTCCGAATCATCTGATTCATCGTCCGTTGCAATCTTTTCAACAGTGGAGTTGGACAGTGAGTCGGATGTACTTGCCATTAAGCACATGAAGGGTGAAGATGTAGTGGACGCGTGGAAAGCTGTCGCGTTGTCTTCTTCATCACTTGAGGATGACTCATTTGACGTGGAGTTGTCATCCCAAGTAACGACTTGCATCGCTTTCTTCTTTGCCGGATTCTTGTTGGGACATTCCGTTGCAATGTGGCCGTAGCCTCGACATTTGAAGCACTGAACTTGTCCCTCAGAACTTTTCTTATCCTTTGAGAAGTTCTCTTGCTTTCTTGACTTGTAACTTGAAGACCCTTGCCTTTCTTCGACTTTCCGAAGGATGGAGTTTTGCTTGAATTTCCCCTTCGAAAGTTGCGGCGAAACTTCCTTGTCAAGAGAGCGAGCTGCTTCTCAAAGTCCTCCATAGAAAGGTTCTCGTCGTCGTCCGAGGAGGATGAATCCGCGTCTTCTTCTTTAGTTGATTTCAATGCGTAACCTGAAGACTTAGAAGAGGATGCCTTTCCAGAAGAATAGTTAGTAGGAAAAGTCATTTCATAAGTTTGTAAAGCACCTACTAATTCTTCTACACGCATTTCGTCCGGGTGTTTAATTGTTTCAATGGCTGCGACCTTCGGGCGAAATCGTTCAGGAAGAGTTCTTAGAATTTTTCTTACAACTTTAAATTCTGGAATCTTCTCTCCCAAGTTAGCACATGAGTTCACGATGTCTTGCAATCGTGTGTAATAGTCAGTGAAGGATTCATTCTCTGCCATAGAGATAGAGTCAAACTTGCTCGTGAGCATTTGCAGTTTCTGAATCTTCACTAGGTTAGTTCCCTCATGCGTAACTTGAAGAACATCCCAGATTTCTTTCGCAGTCTCACATGCCGAGACGCGAGAGAACTCAGTTTGTGACAAAGCATTAAATAGAGCATTAATCCCTTTGCCATTGTAAGAAGATAAGTCTATCTCTTCCTTGGTCCATTTCGACCTAGGTTTTAAGGTGCGAACATCATCTAAAATTTCAGTTGGATTAGACCATCCTAATTCAATTGATTGCCACACCCTTTCGTCGATGGAAATTAAAAAGGCTTTCATCCGTACTTTCCAGTACGCATAATTTGTTCCATCAAAGAAAGGGGGTCGATTGATGTTTCCACCTTCAACCATTGTTTACAACCCTATTCCCGCTCTGATACCACTTGTTGGGTTTAGGTTAATAAGGATCTAAATAGGGGAAAAAACACCTAGAGGGGGGTGAATAGGTGTAAACAATAAACACTCAAAAAATCATTGCGCAATAAAACCCAATGCGGAAAAATAAAAGAACACGCAAGATTTTTACGTGGAAAAACTCCAAACCGGAGTAAAAAACCACGGGACCGATAACACGGCGAAATCCACTAGAATTAACACACGTACAAGGTGATATAACGTACTCACAGACGACTCAACCTTTTACCATACGCTCCTAGTAGATCTTCTCCGCTCGCTCCACGACGCTTCTCGAATCCACGATCCGCGCCCAACGCTGAATCCACAGCGTCCAACGTCGAGTCCACGACGTCCGACCGAATCCACGGTCTTCACCCAATGGCACGCTTCGAATCCACGAACGTACCTCGCTCCGAATCCACGAGAGCGGTTGCACCTTGAATCCACAAGGCCACGCGAGTCCACGCGCCGATTTTGGGGTAAATCGTTGTTTGTTTGGGTGGTGATGATCCGCCGAATACTTAGATTAAAGATAGATCGGAAATACCATCTAAGTATTCATTGATTTGATTCTACTCAAAATGTGAGTATGGAAAACCTAGAATCAAATCAATCAATATAGATGAAGAAACATAGAATAGATCTAATGATTTCCTTTCTTCTCTATATATGTGGATTTTTCTTTTCGGCTATCTTTTTCTATTTTGATATATGATCGCCGATTGCGGATGCCCTAGAAATGAATAAGAGGGCTATTTATAGGTTAGAAACCCTAGGAAGAATATTCGGATCAAAAACAACCTTTTCTGGAAAGTTTTACCGACGGCGATCCGGATTGGATTTGACGATCCGGATTGCAGAAGCACAAATGACGGTTTCCAGAAAATTGCTTGTTCGGGATCCGGATCGTAGTCCACGATCCGGATCGTTCATACAGTTTTACCAAAACACAATGTTCGGGATCCGGATTGCAATTCCTGATCCGGATCGTTCAAGCAAACAGGTAAAACTATGTTCGGGATCCGGATCATGGAATGCTGCGATCCGGATTGAACCAGTGTATGAACGAACACCCTTCGGGATCCGGATTGCAAGCCACGATCCGGATCCTGAACATGTCCCATGTTCAGTTTTTGATGATTAAGCAAATAAAATCTCTTCCAGGTGTTTCTACACTATAAGAAGTATTCGGATCATCAAAATTCTTTAGTTAAACGTACCTGATCCTTTTGAATTCTTCTTTCTTGAGATTGAGGTATACGATCCAAAGTTTCTTCATCTTCAATCTTCAAGACTTAATACATTCACGAAATACGCCAACTCAAATTCCGTAACAATGTTGCTCGGGTTCGAGCAGAGGTTTGGGATAGTGTAGCCGGGACCTGAGGGTCAGTGACAGGGTGTACTTGATGTTGGATTGTGGGTTATTGCGGCAACCGCGGACAGTAGGCGGTTGACCGGATCTTGATTATTTTACCCAATTGTGGGTTGTGGGTTGTTGCGGTGACCGCGGACTTTGGGCGGTTGACCGGATGTTTACTATTGCATCAGATTGGGTATCAGATTTCTCTAGTGGATGGTATTTCCCACTTTTTGAGTACTATTGCATCAGATCGGGGTTTTATTAGTGGACGGAGTTTCCCACTTTGATCATAGTCTTGATCTAGTCCTGCTATTGTGAGATAGTGGTTACAGAGATGCTTGATACAGAGATACTTTACTCGTGTGGGTCGCTCCCCTCGAGTGCCACTCCGGAGTAGGCTTTAGACCGTGCCGAGCGCCGGTCAGTTGGTGAGTTGTGAGTGCTTATTGGGATTTCGAGCCTTGTGTGCTGGTCCCCTACTGAGTTCCTGAGTTCGACAGCAGAGCAGGCAGTACCAGTTTTACTGGTGGTACCAGATTGGGTTATTTGGTCAGATACTGTTTCCTGATGCATTCATACAGTTATTTCCTTCGGTATTGCATTTAGAGGCATACTAGTAGTGGTTTCCCCTTTTATTCAGTAGTTCTGTTTACAGCTTTACCACTTGTCCCTTTTCTTGCCTCTAGTAGACTTAGTGGGTACGCCGGAGCTTGAGGCTTTACCCACAGGGGGAGGCTACTGGTTTACTAGTGGTTCTCACCCCCATTGTTGTTTTCCTTTCTTTTTCTTCCCCCCTGTTTTGCAGAGTCCTCTTCGGGAGTTGCTGATCTTCGGTCGTTGTCCGAGGCGAGGGAGTCACGAGCTAGATCTTTACCACCCGAGGAGTGTAGCTGTATCCCCTGGTTGGAGATTCCTGGTAGCTGTTGGCTGGTTTTTACTGTTTTATTTGGAGAGAGATCTTTTGTATTTGGAGAGACTGATGTACTGATGTACTATAGTTTTAGTTTATCTCCTTTTATAGTTGAGAGATGCTGTACTGAGGACATTGTATGATGATTATCTGTATCACAGGAAATGGATAGTGTACTTTATTTCATGTTGTACAGTGATTGGATTTTATTTTACAGCATTTTATTTCAGCTCTGATATTTGTGCAGCTATAGTACTATCTTTTGCAGGTTAGACGCTTCGCCTATGCGGGTTTTAGCATAGGTGGCGGATCTGTTGGCAAGCCCGGGTCGCAGTTTCGACCCCGGGGCGTGACAGATTAGGTTGGTATCAGAGCTTAGGGATAGGTCAGTTGGGACTGTAGAAACCCTAGGCTTATGGTTGGACCCTAGGATGACTTCGTGAGAGTCGTGATTTTTAGCGAGAGTCCTGATTGAGTTTTATACCTCTCCCGAGTGATGGGATGGGTGACTGGCATGTTTATTCTCCTAAGCAATTATGTTGGCTGCAGACAACATAATGCGGCGGAACGGTTGACATGCTCTAGACTCTCGCCGGATTGGGTCGAGTGTTGTTTTGTGCTGTGGTGCAGTTGGTCGTGGTGAGCGGTGTCTCCCCGATGCGTTGTGCGGATTGGTGTGCACTCGTCGCAGCGGTGGAGCTTGAGCAGATTGATTTGGGGCCGGATACCCGGATTGAGGTTAGAGAGCTTCAGGCCCCGATGGCAGGATTGTCAGAGGTATATCAGCGGCAGAGTGAGCCGCTGGTCTAGGTGACACAGTTGTCGGAGCAGTGGGTAGCCCGACAGTGTTTTTCTCCTGAGACCACCGGGTTACAATATCCTCAGCGGTAGTGATTTCTGAGGCGCCGATGGAGCGAGTGGCCCCCTCCGTGCCAATGTGAGTGCCGAGGCACCGAGGCGGGGTGGATTGCTGATAGTGGAGGAGCTGTGAGACATTATCGATCGATAGAGCCAGTTTTGGCAGATGAACCACCCCGATTCATGGATTTAAGTTGGAGCCTTTGGAGGCAAAATCGTGGTTGGTGGTGATGGAGTGATCAATTGAGGGTCTCCCTGTGCTAGAGAGTTGAGGCAGTTGTTGAACTGTACGCTCCAGGTTTCGAGGGACGAAGCGCGTAAGATGAGTGCGACTGGGAGTGGATTGCGCCAGAATACCCTTTTAGTTTATCTGATCCCTCTGTTTTGGATTTTGGATTTTGGATGCCTCGATGGAGTAGGCATTGTGTATGGAGTGTACTGTTGCAGTTCCTTGGGATAGGGATCTGCCGCTAGAGGCGAGTTCTGGATAGAGGCGCCTGGCGCTAAGCGTTGGGGGACAGATCGACTGGCAGAGGCACTTTCATTTCCCTTTCCTGGATGGTGGACATCCTTGTGGACAGATTATGTAAAGCTTACCCAAAGGAAGGTTACCCTTTGTGATTGATAACATTCGTGTTTGGGGTACAATAGATGTGCTTGAGGGGTGAGCTGAGTAAGGATAATTGAATGAGGAATTGCATGAATTAATTGTGTTTTGTCATATGACGATTGCAATAATGGATTTTTTGAGATGTCAGAGGTCAGGTGGACCCCGGTGGCAGCATCAGCATCGTTACCAGAGTGGCGCAGCGGTAGCGTGGACTTATTATCTACAGAGGACCGTATTCATCGCCTCAGAGTGAGCAAAGGCAGAGATCGTGCTCTCTATGTGGATAGTCTTGATTTTCAGGCAGATTAAGTGACGACCACCTACATTGAGCGGTTGAGACTGTGCTGCCTGGGTGGAGGGCACCAAGGCAGTGGATCGGGTCGTCGCAAGAGTGATTTCATCACAGCAGTCGGGGTTAGAGCATGTTGCATTCCTGCGTGGACTAGAGGCAGATTTGTTACCACATGCACTAGAGGTACAGGTTCCTGTTGGGGTGGTGCATGTGGAGGAGGCTTGTGGATCATGTCCAGTGCAGTTGAGACCTCGAGTGGTATCGGCAGACTTATTGGTATTTGTACCTGGTCAGTGTTTGACCCAGTGCGTGGGATTGGTTGGCACAGTGCCACATGGTGTATGACTGCGGAGAGATAAGGTTATGATCTTCTGCAAGCAGACATTAGAGACTTGTTCATTGAGACAGTCAGAGTACACCGGTTGCAGCGACTATGCGCGAGGTGCCTACGGCGGCACCGGACGCAAGGATATCCCTGTTATCGTGAGATCCCGGGTGTGATTCCACTGGAGCTGATAATGATGCCACCGGTTAGGGAGATTAAGATTGCAATTGACGTGGTTCAGGGAACCACGCCAACCCCGATAGCACCTCATTGGATATCACCTGTAGAGCTGACAGAGTTGATGGCGCAGTCGCAGGATCTGATGGATCGAGGGTCTGTTCGATCTAGTGCCACATCGTTGGCACACGACAGTGAGGGTCCTTGTGTGGGATGACCGCAGGCAGGTCTGGATATTAATTAGGACCTTTTGATGGAGTTATACCCCGACAGTGGCCTGCTTAGGATGCAGGTATCTTTTTGGGATCATACAGTTGAGTATCTCGCCAAGATGGGGTGCAGGACTGTCACGCCCCCGGGGGTTTTTGAGTCATGTGAAGCGGAAAAACGTGTCTATTTTTTTTTTTCTTTTTAATAAGGAAACATAATCTTCAACCCCGGTGCGTGCCAGACCGCCACATACGCAAATTCACTCTGTCCACGGACAGAGTCTCCTTTGCATATGCACGGCGTCTTATTTACTACATGTCATTCAATCACAAATATTATGCATCAATTCCCAACCAACAACCATACCGTAGACGTTCACCATCAATTATAGCAAGTTAATTAAGCGGCATCACTGTTTGGAAAGGATAAAGCCCAGAGTTGAAAACCCGTGCCCACACGGCACTTCATTTTGAGAAAACATTTTCGCAATCCTTTAACTCATCATGAAAACATGCCGCACATAAGAACACTACTAAAAGTATCATACTATAACCTACACCTCATCCACAGAGCTAATACAAGTTCACAACTAAGCCATCCACAAGCAAAATAAAGATTCATGCATAAGGAAATGAGTTGGAGTCAAAAGAATCAAGATAACCAAGTGTCCGACTACGGTCCTCACTACGCAGTCCCACCGTCACCCCGGCTGACGCACCTAATAGCAGTACCTGTCACGGAGTGGGTAACGTCAGTGACAAACAAAGTAGATGTCTAATAGTAACAAGAAGGGAAAACAAACCGAATACACCGAGTACCCCGTAACCTTTCGTTAAACCCCCTGTGCATATTTTAAGCTGGGCACCAGTCCCAGAGTACCTGTCGGGGTGACTAAAGTCCCCCCTCGTGCACAAACACCTTTTGATGCTTTAACCACTTCACGGGGCTAGTGCGGCCCCTATAGCAGCCGTGAAGAGGTCCTCACGGCTCCCACTCCTTTGTGAGGCACACGGGTCAAAAAGACCACTTTTCCGGAAAAGTACACCATGCGGTGGCCCGGTCCGCCAGTGTACGTGCAGCATCCGTCACCGGATTGCCAAAATTGGCGTGTAGTGAGCACCGCGACCGCAGCCGCTTAAATTGTCAGATAAAATATCTTTAATCGAAAGGTTAGCTTACCATCTACTTTGTTAGGTAAATTAAAGAATACTTTAATGGCGATAAATGCACTTACTGCACTTGTTGCACTTATGGCAACTCTACCCACCTGGTTGGAGAGAAGACGGGTCACCCGAGCCCTTTGCACTCTCCCGCTGCGCACCCGGACCTATATAAAGTCCGCACGGACACTAAGGTCAGAAAATATACTAACATATCGCAATAGAAAAATACCCCACATTATTATTTACAAAAGTCCGGCACCGTCCCGCTGTCCGGCGGGGCACCCATGCCTTGAACGGCCGTCACCGTCCGTCGGAGCCGCGCATGGCGGGGCTCCGCGGACGGCGTCCTCACAGCACCCAGCGCGGCGTTCGCGCGGTGCTCGTGCGGACACGGGTCCGCGCGGCGCCCGCGCGAATGCCCGCGCGGCGCCCGTGCGGCACCCCGCGTGGCTCCCCGCGCGGGGCCGCCCGCGCGGCACCCCGCGCGGGTGCCCGCGCGGCACCCGCGCGGGGCCGCCCGCGCGGGCCGCCCGCGCGGGGCCGCCCGCGCGGCACCCCGCGCGGGGCCGCCCGCGCGGGGCCGCCCGCGCGGCACCCCGCGCGGGGCCGCCCGCGCGGCACCCGCGCGGGGCCGCCCGCGCGGGCGCCCGCGCGGGGCCGCCCGCGCGGCACCCCGCGCGGGTGCCCGCGCGGCACCCGCGCGGGCGCCCGCGCGGCGCCCGCGCGGCACCCCGCGCGGGGCCGCCGCGCGGCGCCCGCGCGGTGTCCGCGCGGCGCCGCCGCCGCTTGCGGTGGCGCCCGGTCGTCCGTGTGTTTCTCCCCTTCACCCCGCGCGATGCCCTAGTGGCACCGCGCGCCTCCTTTGTCCGTTCCGTTCGTCTAACATAACTACGATGACGACGACGGTAACGGGGACGGGGGAGAAATTCAAGAAACCTAAAACGGGCGACTAGGAAAATTCGGAAAAATTATTAAAAATATAAAACTGACCGGAGATCTTCGGGAAAGTGTCCGGTCACGTTTCTTGCCCTCGGGTCGGCGTTTGGGACGATTGGTTCCTTCTCCTTTCTCCGGTTATGGATCCGTTCTCTCTTTTCTCTTACTTTTCCTCACCGGTTGGGGGTTTCGGTAGCACGAAAGAGGAGGGTTTGAGGAGGCGGTAAAATAAGAATAGGGTTTCGCTCGGCGCTCGGTAAACAGGAGAATAAATAGTTCTCCCATTTACTTATCCAAAATCACGCCAAAAATCCCTTCGGATATTTTCGGTTCGATTAATTAATTTATTAATTAATTAATCCCTACCGATAACCCTATCTTTAACTTCCTTAATTTTACGTACGTAGGAAAACCCGAATCTCCCCGTTTCTATCTCTCACATAAATATCGGCTGACGGGATATTAAATCTTAAAATCTGACCACCGGTTATTTAATCACCTTAAATTCTGACCACCGATTATTTAACCACCCTTATTAAATAATCAAATCCCAATTGGATTCAAATTACCGGATATTTAAATCAACCCTTTTTAAATTTTAGTCACCGATTATTTAATCACCTTTATTAAATAATCTTGTGGGAAACAAATCCCCGATTTAAATATCCCGATTTTATCTCTTATCTAATGCACGAGATAAAATCCCACAATTTAAATCCTAAATTAATTCGTACGTAGGAGGATTTAAATTTCCCTCACCGGATAATTAGTTAATTAATTAATTAATTACCCCTACGAGATAACCCACCTTATCTCTAACGGGTGCAAGATATTTTGCACGGTCCCCGATGCGTGACTAATTACCGCATCGCTAAGGATCCCGTTCCGGGAGATCCCGATATCGGATTTCGAATCCGATCGCACCGTCGGTCATCGTTTTTCGCGCTCTATTGCAGAAAAATACACACACCTAGTCCCGGCCGACTTAAGAAAATTAAATAAATTTTATTTCGCTTAAGGCCTAAGCGATTACATGTGAGTTCAAAAATACCCGAAGGGTCGGATCACTACACCACTCACACTTTATAAAAAGTTTCGTCCCGAAACTTAAACTCAAACCTCACTAAACAGTTCGGGAAAACATTCCCTCATTTTCGATTCCAGTTCCCACGTCGCCTCGCGCTCTTCGTGGTTGCTCCACTGGATCTTCACATAGGGGATCGTTCGGTTGCGCAGCTTCTTGTCCTCTCTTGCCAAAATCCGCACCGGCGTCTCCTCGACGCTCAAGTCCTCTCGCAACTCAATGGTGGAGGCATCCAAGGCATGAGAGGGGTCAGCGAGGTACTTCCGGAGCATCGAGACATGGAACACGTTGTGGACTCGTTCGAGGTTCGGGGGCAGGGCTAACCGGTACGCCACCGGTCCCACGCGCTCTAGGATTTCGAACGGTCCCACGTATCTTGGGCTCAATTTCCCCTTTATGCCGAAACGTCGGTTTCCCTTGGAGGGTGAAACCCGGAGCAGCACGTGCTCGCCCACCATGAATTCTAAGTCTCGGCGTCTGTTATCTGCATAGCTTTTCTGTCTGCTTTGGGCGGTCAGCAGCCTTTGTTTAATTAATCGCACCTTTGCTTCGGTCTCCTCCACCAAATCTGGGCCCAGGAACTTTCGCTCACCTAAGTCATCCCAGCATATCGGAGACCGACAGCGGCGCCCGTACAGTGCCTCGTACGGCGCCATCTGAATGCTGGCCTGGTAACTGTTATTGTAGGCAAATTCCACCAGGGGCAAACACCGTGCCCACCCTTCGCCCAAGTCCAGAACGCATGCTCGAAGCATGTCCTCCACGATCTGTATCACCCGCTCTGATTGTCCATCGGTTTGCGGATGAAAGGCTGTGCTGAAGTGCAACTTGGTTCCCATTGCTCGTTGCAGACTTCGCCAAAAGTTCGACACAAAACGTGTGTCTCTGTCCGACGTGATGGATGTTGGTACACCGTGCAACCTCACTATCTCGTCGATGTACGTTTGCGCCAGTCGTTCCCGAGTCCATGTCGTGTGTATGGGCAAAAAGTGGGCCGATTTCGTCAAACGGTCCACGATCACCCATATCGCATCGTGTCCCTGTGGCGACCTCGGAAATCCGGTCACAAAATCCATGGTAATCATGTCCCATTTCCACTCGGGCACCGGTAAAGGTTGCAACTTTCCTGCCGGCCGTTGATGTTCGGCCTTCACCCGTTGGCACACTAGGCAGTGCGCCACCAATCGCGTCACGTCTTCCTTCATTTTCGGCCACCAGAAGGTTTGCTTGACGTCTTTGTACATCTTCGTTCCCCCGGGATGCGCTGCATATGGGGCATTATGCGCCTCCCGCAGGATCTCCTCCTTGAGCTCCGGTAGATCCGGCACGCAGATTCGTCCCCGAAATCGTATCGTGCCGTCGGAGCTCACCATAAAGTCGCTCTCCTCGTCTGTGGTTATCCTACTTCGCACCAGCTGGAGCTGTTGGTCAGTCGATTGGCCTTCGAGAATCCTGTCCAGCAGAGTAGGTCTGACCACCAGCGTCAGAAGTTGTGCGACTGTCCCTGCCGGGACTACCTCTAGTCTTAATCGCGAAAATTCCGCAATCAGGCTATCCTGCTGTGTGATGGCGCTTACATCTACCTCCACGGCCTGTCCTTTGCGACTCAGGGCGTCGGCCACCACGTTGGCCTTTCCCGGGTGATAGTGGATCGTCAGATCGTAATCCTTTAATAGCTCCAGCCACCGCCTTTGTCGCAGATTTAGCTCTCTTTGGGTGAAAAGGTACTTGAGGCTCTTATGATCTGAGTACACATTGCAGTGTGCCCCGTACAGGTAGTGCCTCCAAAGCTTGAGCACAAACACCACCGCTGCGAGTTCCAAGTCGTGCACGGGGTAATTCCGCTCATACTCCTTGAGCTGCCTTGACGCATAGGCTATGACCTTTCCCCGTTGCATGAGTACTCCACCCAATCCATTTCGCGACGCGTCGCAATATACTTCGTAATCCTCCCCAGGCTCTGGCAGGGCGAGAATCGGGGCTCGCGTCAACCTATCCTTAAGCTCCTCGAAGCTTCTTTGACACTTGTCCGTCCAGACAAACTTCTCCCCCTTTTTCGTCAAACGGGTTAGGGGGGTGGCTATCTTGGAGAAGCCCTCCACGAAGCGCCGGTAATACCCGGCTAATCCTAGGAAGCTTCGAATTTCCGTCACCGTGGTCGGTCGGGGCCAGTCCGTCACCGAATCTATCTTCTTTGGATCCACCGCGACTCCAGCCGCCGAGATCACGTGCCCCAAGAACCCGACCTCTCGGAGCCAAAACTCACACTTTTTGAGTTTGGCGTAGAGTTTCTGTTCCCGTAGGGTCTGGAGGACTGTGCGCAGGTGTTCTTCATGTTCCTCGTCTGTACGGGAGTAGATGAGGATATCGTCGATGAAGACCACCACGAACAAGTCCAAGAAGGGTTTGAATACCCTGTTCATCATATCCATGAACACCGCCGGGGCATTTGTGAGCCCGAACGGCATTACCGTAAACTCGTAATGGCCATAGCGAGTACGGAAAGCCGTTTTGGGGATGTCCTCCCCCTTGACCCGGACCTGATGATAGCCCGACTGCAGGTCAATCTTTGAGAACACCGTCGCCCCCCGTAACTGGTCGAAGAGGTCATCGATCCTTGGTAGGGGGTACTTATTCTTGACCGTCACTTTATTTATCTCTCGGTAATCGATACACAACCGGAGACTCCCGTCCTTTTTCCTTACAAACAGGACGGGTGCGCCCCAAGGTGACGCGCTTGGTCTGATGAATCCTTTGTCCAGGAGGTCCTCCAACTGCGCCTTGAGTTCCTTCAGCTCCGCGAAGGCCATCCTGTACGGTGCCTTGGTGATGGGCTTGGTGCCGGGGAGCAGTTCAATTGGGAAGTCAACCTCCCGCTCCGGTGGCATTCCGGGAAGCTCCGCCGGAAATACGTCCGGGAAATCTCTTACCACGGGACCGCTAAGCCTGAGTTGGGAAGCGGCCCTGAGCTGCATGACAGCCCACCAAGTTTTCGGTAGCAAGGCTTCGGGCGGAGCCCATTTGTCCCTTGCGCGGCCCTTAGCGGGCCCCGAAAACACTGGATTTTTTTTTTTTTTAAAACTTCGAAACCCGCCGTGCGCATAGGCCGGGGGAGGTTTCGCCTAGCACCTAAGGTTCTTAGAGAGGGAGAGAGAGAGTCTAACGAGTGTAACTGGCTAAGGTGTAGTCGGCTCTTTAAGCAAGCGAAAGAGAAAAAGAAAAAAAAAATAACTGAACAGTAATCACCTGCCGTCCCTAGGTCTGGGACGTCGCGTCCCCCGCTGCAGTATCCCGGGGAGTCCGCCCACAGCCCCTGGGCCAACGTCGCACGGCGTGCCGGGGAAGGGGTCTAACATCTGAGGAGTCTGAGGAGTCTGTGGGGTCCGAGGGCTCCTGGTCGTCGGGCGGATCCCTTGGCTGGACGGGAGCCGCGGCACCGTCTGCACCCTTTTGCGGTGGCGGCATAGGGGCAGCGGCGGCGGGCCTCTGAGGGCAAACATCCTGAGTGTGATCCGGCAACCCGCACTGGTTGCAGTAATGGTACCTCCAAGTGCACTCCACTACCGGGTGAGTACCCTGGCAAATCACGCACGGTCCCTGGGGTGGTCTCGCGTCCTCTGCTGGAGCCTGTCCTTCCTTCCGCGCCCCCTTCGGGGGTCCCCTTCCTCGGTCTCCTCGGGCGGGGTCCCCTTGGGGAACGGGTGTAGCAGTCCTCTCTGTCCCCCTTGTTCGCGGTGCCGGAGGCCTGGTGACCCCCGGTTTCCAAGGGCAGTGATAACGGTTATGGCCCGGCCTGCCACACCGATAACAATGGTCGTATCTCCACGGACACTCCGTCACCTGGTGCGCTCCCACACATATGGGGCAAGGCCTCCCAAACGGTCTGGGTCCTGCTCCCGCCACCCTTGCGAAATCGCTTTCCGTCCTCGGGCGTTTGTGTACCGGGCCCTCCGTCGGTCCGGGATAGGCAACTCTCTCTCGCGCGCGCATCTCGGCTAGTTCCTGCTCTGCTCGCAGGGCTAACATAACTGCCTCGTTGAAGGTGGGGAATCCGGTTGGTGGCATCCCCCGCTGGACGTCGTTCCTAGCGCCCCGCTGGGTGTGGTCAACACCTTCAAGTTCTCGGATCAGTAAGCCCAATCGTTCCGTAAGGGTCAGCATTTGTCCTGCTATATCGCGCAGCTGATTTAGGAGTAAACGGCTGGCTGCTGCTGCGGGATCCATCTGTTCGTTACGAATCGATTAGTACTCGGTGGCCAAACCTTGGCCGTCTGCTGCTGTAGACAAAGAAACCACGTCAATCCTATGGCTATATCCCTAGCACATCGTCTCACGGTTTCACCTATGTTACGTTCCCGTTTCCCCGTACTCTCTCGTACTACACCTACACCTTGGTTATCTCATTTCCAATTTGCTTGTGGTACCTAGCACTGTGGATGTAAATCACGTCTACTATGGTTGTGGTTGTATCTCTCTGATACCATTTAATCTGTCACGCCCCCGGGGGTTTTTGAGTCATGTGAAGCGGAAAAACGTGTCTATTTTTTTTTTTCTTTTTAATAAGGAAACATAATCTTCAACCCCGGTGCGTGCCAGACCGCCACATACGCAAATTCACTCTGTCCACGGACAGAGTCTCCTTTGCATATGCACGGCGTCTTATTTACAACATGTCATTCAATCACAAATATTATGCATCAATTCCCAACCAACAACCATACCGTAGACGTTCACCATCAATTATAGCAAGTTAATTAAGCGGCATCACTGTTTGGAAAGGATAAAGCCCAGAGTTGAAAACCCGTGCCCACACGGCACTTCATTTTGAGAAAACATTTTCGCAATCCTTTAACTCATCATGAAAACATGCCGCACATAAGAACACTACTAAAAGTATCATACTATAACCTACACCTCATCCACAGAGCTAATACAAGTTCACAACTAAGCCATCCACAAGCAAAATAAAGATTCATGCATAAGGAAATGAGTTGGAGTCAAAAGAATCAAGATAACCAAGTGTCCGACTACGGTCCTCACTACGCAGTCCCACCGTCACCCCGGCTGACGCACCTAATAGCAGTACCTGTCACGGAGTGGGTAACGTCAGTGACAAACAAAGTAGATGTCTAATAGTAACAAGAAGGGAAAACAAACCGAATACACCGAGTACCCCGTAACCTTTCGTTAAACCCCCTGTGCATATTTTAAGCTGGGCACCAGTCCCAGAGTACCTGTCGGGGTGACTAAAGTCCCCCCTCGTGCACAAACACCTTTTTGATGCTTTAACCACTTCACGGGGCTAGTGCGGCCCCTATAGCAGCCGTGAAGAGGTCCTCACGGCTCCCACTCCTTTGTGAGGCACACGGGTCAAAAAGACCACTTTTCCGGAAAAGTACACCATGCGGTGGCCCGGTCCGCCAGTGTACGTGCAGCATCCGTCACCGGATTGCCAAAATTGGCGTGTAGTGAGCACCGCGACCGCAGCCGCTTAAATTGTCAGATAAAATATCTTTAATCGAAAGGTTAGCTTACCATCTACTTTGTTAGGTAAATTAAAGAATACTTTAATGGCGATAAATGCACTTACTGCACTTGTTGCACTTATGGCAACTCTACCCACCTGGTTGGAGAGAAGACGGGTCACCCGAGCCCTTTGCACTCTCCCGCTGCGCACCCGGACCTATATAAAGTCCGCACGGACACTAAGGTCAGAAAATATACTAACATATCGCAATAGAAAAATACCCCACATTATTATTTACAAAAGTCCGGCACCGTCCCGCTGTCCGGCGGGGCACCCATGCCTTGAACGGCCGTCACCGTCCGTCGGAGCCGCGCATGGCGGGGCTCCGCGGACGGCGTCCTCACAGCACCCAGCGCGGCGTTCGCGCGGTGCTCGTGCGGACACGGGTCCGCGCGGCGCCCGCGCGAACGCCCGCGCGGCGCCCGTGCGGCACCCCGCGTGGCTCCCCGCGCGGGGGCCCGCGCGCGGCACCCCGCGCGGGTGCCCGCGCGGCACCC
The DNA here is from genome assembly GCA_029168755.2 of Tillandsia fasciculata. Lineage (NCBI taxonomy): Eukaryota > Viridiplantae > Streptophyta > Magnoliopsida > Poales > Bromeliaceae > Tillandsia > Tillandsia fasciculata. The sequence goes on along the minus strand of CM054933.1, from coordinate 15,516,810 downwards.
CGCGCGGGGGCCGCCCGCGCAGGGCCGCCCGCGCGGGGCCGCCCGCGCGGCACCCCGCGCGGGTGCCCGCGCGGCACCCCGCGCGGGGCCGCCCGCGCGGGGCCGCCCGCGCGGCGCCCGCGCGGCACCCCGCGCGGCACCCCGCGCGGGGCCGCCCGCGCGGCGGCCGCGCGCGGTGTGACCGCGCGGCGCCGCCGCCGCTTGCGGTGGCGCCCGGTCGTCCGTGTGTTTCTCCCCTTCACCCCGCGCGATGCCCTAGTGGCACCGCGCGCCTCCTTTGTCCGTTCCGTTCGTCTAACATAACTACGATGACGACGACGGTAACGGGGACGGGGGAGAAATTCAAGAAACCTAAAACGGGCGACTAGGAAAATTCGGAAAAATTATTAAAAAATATAAAACTAACCGGAGATCTTCGGGAAAGTGTCCGGTCACGTTTCTTGCCCTCGGGTCGGCGTTTGGGACGATTGGTTCCTTCTCCTTTCTCCGGTTATGGATCCGTTCTCTCTTTTCTCTTACTTTTCCTCACCGGTTGGGGGTTTCGGTAGCACGAAAGAGGAGGGTTTGAGGAGGCGGTAAAATAAGAATAGGGTTTCGCTCGGCGCTCGGTAAACAGGAGAATAAATAGTTCTCCCATTTACTTATCCAAAATCACGCCAAAAATCCCTTCGGATATTTTCGGTTCGATTAATTAATTTATTAATTAATTAATCCCTACCGATAACCCTATCTTTAACTTCCTTAATTTTACGTACGTAGGAAAACCCGAATCTCCCCGTTTCTATCTCTCACATAAATATCGGCTGACGGGATATTAAATCTTAAAATCTGACCACCGGTTATTTAATCACCTTAAATTCTGACCACCCGATTATTTAACCACCCTTATTAAATAATCAAATCCCAATTGGATTCAAATTACCGGATATTTAAATCAACCCTTTTTAAATTTTAGTCACCGATTATTTAATCACCTTTATTAAATAATCTTGTGGGAAACAAATCCCCGATTTAAATATCCCGATTTTATCTCTTATCTAATGCACGAGATAAAATCCCACAATTTAAATCCTAAATTAATTCGTACGTAGGAGGATTTAAATTTCCCTCACCGGATAATTAGTTAATTAATTAATTAATTACCCCTACGAGATAACCCACCTTATCTCTAACGGGTGCAAGATATTTTGCACGGTCCCCGATGCGTGACTAATTACCGCAACGCTAAGGATCCCGTTCCGGGAGATCCCGATATCGGATTTCGAATCCGATCGCACCGTCGGTCATCGTTTTTCGCGCTCTATTGCAGAAAAATACACACACCTAGTCCCGGCCGACTTAAGAAAATTAAATAAATTTTATTTCGCTTAAGGCCTAAGCGATTACATGTGAGTTCAAAAATACCCGAAGGGTCGGATCACTACAAGGACCCGGTAGGGGCATTATGAGTACAGTGAGGATAAATGGAATGACTAATGCCCTGTCGTCTTTAAGATCTGAGGAATTGTGTATTCTTGCTGCACTTGGAAGAATTATTGGAGGTATTCTTCTGGGATATTTTGATTTTTTTTTTACCCCATCTCTGTGTGGTTTAGAGCTGGTGGAGTACTTGTAGATGGTGTAACAAGGTCTGTGAGGAAGAAGCTGTATGCCAAGTTTTTGTGGTACAAGTTGTAGCTTCGAGAGCATATCTTCTTGGATCACTTAGTCTAGCCATAAGAGGCGGTAGTGGAAATCCGGCCAAAAGGGATGCTATGCGAGAATGGCTGAGACCGGCAGTTATTTGTTGAGGTGAGGAGCTTGTGAGCCGGATAGTGCCAGCAGAGCTTGACGAATTGGTGATGAGATTGATACCAGCCCTGATTTCAGCATCGCCAATGTTGGGAGATGGATTTGTGAGATACAGTGATGCCTCCCATAGTAGCTATGAAGTTACAGTTGGATTTGTGGCGAGCATCCAATATCACCCTGATAAGGCCACAGAGATGACGGATACCTGGAGCAGGGAAACTGTCTGGGGTCGAGTTTGATGATGCCACAGCTGGCGTTGTGTGGACTGTCAAGGCAAACGTGGCGTATGGTGGTGTCACTGAGGACTCTTTAGATGATAGACCGCGGCTGAATGGTTCGCTCGGATGGTCAAGATTTGGGAGCGACCGGGCGAGGACCCCCCTCCTGGTTAGGGCTCTTTTCCTTTCGGAGTTGCCTAGCATGTCACTGGTTTGGGAGTTGAGGACACAACTCCCGAAATTTGATGAAGTGATCGTTTGGAGCAGGTACCCTTTTTCGAGCCTGGAGGATTGGATTTACCAGCTGCAAGGGTACTGGATCTTCTCGAAGATTGATTTGCGATCTAGTTCTTTCGACTGCTTATAGTTGTGTGCTGATGCCGGAGAGTTGGGGAGGTGTTTCTACACCCTGATGGTTTTTGGATTAGAGATCAGAGTTTACGTGATCAGTTGGAGGACTTATATCGGATGTCTCGGGAGTACAGAGATATTCGGATCGAGCTTGTGTGCCGATGGACTTGTGGTTGGATTATCTGAGGCCCTGGGAGGAGCGGAGGCTTGTACCGATGCAGATTACTTGGTAGCTCGAGCGGTTAGCCCAGCTGTACTTGGATGAGTTGGTACGGTTTTTCTGGAGTGCCCGCCTTTATTTTGTTCTAGTCAGAGACCGAGGACCGCATCGTGTCTCTGGAGGAGGTATTTGTCAGCCTTGGGAGCTTGAGTAGTGGATGATTGGATATTTACCCCCCCTTTATTTGGTTGAGATTCCGTGTTGAGGAACGACTTGAGTTTCGAGGACGAAACTTTCTTTTAGTGGGGGAGGATGTGATGACCTAGATCTCCGCAGAGCTGCTGCAGCGCGTTGGGGTGGCTATTAGAGGCCTACATGGTGTGTTGGAGGTGTGTGGGGCATAATTGGGCACAAGTGTTGGACTTCGGGGCTTAAATGGATCATGTGAGTGATCGGACGACCCCGTGGAGGGTTTAGAAGTGGTTTCGCGCGAAACGGATATTAAAATTGGGCTCCGCGCGAAATTTAGGCTAAGAACACATTTCCGGGTGCCTTCGGCAATTTTTAGAGTTGGAATTTGGCAAAACGGACGTCAAATTCGGATTCAGCGCGCGAAAACGGTCAAAATGGACTACCCACTTGTCTTTTTTGAGCACCGGTCACTGTTCACTGCCGGAACAGTGTTTTCGGCGATCGCCGGCGGCGGCGGCGGCGGCGGGCAGCGGCGGAGAGCGGCGACGCGGCCTTGGGCAGGCGGAGAGCGGCGGCGGGCAAGGCGCGTGGGCGCGGGCAGGGCGCGCGGGCAGGCGCGCGGTCCACGCGGGCGGCGTGCACCCGAGGGATGCCACGTGGCGTTCCCTTATTGGATGGCTTGCAAGGCGCGGTTCATGGAAATTCTCGGGGTGCACGGTGGACCGGTGGAAGACACGTGGCAGCACATCATTGGTTCGGTGTTTGGGGTGTCGTGCATCGGGTGCAGCGAGAGTGTGGCCTGGACACGTGGCGCGCGGGGATTGGGCGCGTCACTGTGCGCGTGCAGGTGGCAGAGTTGCGCGGCAGGTGGCGCGTGGGCGGCTGGCGTGGCGGCCACGGTGACGACGTGGCGCACGCGTGTGCCACGTGGCAGCCCGCCATTGGCGGGTGCCAACTGCTGCGTTGACCAGTGGAGGGCCACGCGGCGCGAGGAGATTGGAGGGATCGGCTGTTCTGTGTTCGGGGACACGTGTCGGTGCGCGGAGCGGGTCGGACGGGTGCGCGGTCCGGCCGGATCGGGTGTGCGGGCGTGGGCCGTGTGGGCCGGGCTACTGTGCGGGCCCGGTTTCGGGGCCCGAAAGTTTCGGGCGCCCGAAACCGGGGACAGGTGGGTATTATTGGATTGTTTTTTGGGCCTTTAAATACCCCCTCATCTCCCTCTTTCTTTCCCTTTTTCGAGCTGTAGAGAGAGAATGGGAGGGTGAGTTCTATATGAAGTTTGTTCCCCTTGTTGCCCTTGATCTCGTGGTGGATCCCCAGAATTTCTGGAAGCTCGGCAACGGCGATATCAATTTTACAGTTCGCCTCGCTTTTCTCCCCATTTCGGCCCATTACCGTCGCAGATCAGTCAAAAATTCACTGTGAGCAAAGCAGGAGGAGTTTTTTTATGATTTCTTCGACAACATGTTCCTAAGAGGTAAGGCTTCGATTTTTGTGTTGATCGCTTCGCTCCGTTTCGCACTTTTGGCACGTTTCACGAGACATCTTTGACCCCCATTTTTTCTGTGTTGGATTCTGGACAGCACCGGCTTTTCGATTTTATATCTCAGCCTAGGAACATCGGATCAAGGCGTTTCAGGACTCGATTTTGATCTACTCGTCGCGAGGAACACAGTGGTGATTTTTCTGGGATTTTTGGAAATTGTTTCGAAGGTGATAATTAAGCTTTTTTTGGACAGATTGCTACAGGAATTTTGCTGTGAAGGTTTTGAGTATGCAACGGTGTTTTATTTTTATCTTGGCCTACAGGTATCAGATCTGGGCGTTTAAACAGTCGTTTTGGGGCTACTCTTCGCGAGAACGCGACCGTGAATTTTTTGGATTTTCTTGAGGACTGGACAGAGGTGATATTTAGCCATTTTGGGGCTGATTTTGGACAGTGGGTAATTGTACAGTTTTGGGATTAATTGTGCGCTTTGTTCTGTGCAGTGGGACACAGTTTTTGGTGGATTGCTGTGTTAGAGGACAGCGGGCAGCGAGAGGTCTCTTTTGGTGTTGTGCGCGCTTTTCGAGGTGGGTGGTTGTTGCATGCCTCTACTCCTGACTGCTCACTAAGTTTATTAGAGAACCCCACTATTGAGCATATTGATTGATTATCATGCATAATTGCCTGATATAAATGTGAGCCTATCATCTGAGATTAATTTTGTGGATATAGCATGTTGGGGATAATATTGCTGTTGGAACATGATCATTGGAATAATTTAATAGTGATAATTAACATGCGATATTAGCACCTAGATTTTATGAAAGTGGATTAAATGGATTAATTGTTAGGACATAATGACATATCTAGGTGCGGGTGCCACTTTTGGATTTATTATGGATCAGGGATTATTTACATGTGTAGTTGACTGATGATTTTAGCATGATTGTTATATTTACGTGGATATTATTAAATATTACACATGCAGAACTGTTATCTGACATTCTCTCTCTTTCACATTGCATGAGGACTTTTGCATGCTTATTTGGACATCTAGATAGGCCACTATTTTATTGCTACACTATCATATTGGGATTTGACTTAGGAGAAACCATGATTGCTTTCTTTCTCCTTTTTATTTAGACTTTTGAGTCATGTTGCTCGGGTTCGAGCAGAGGTTTGGGATAGTGTAGCCGGGACCTGAGGGTCAGTGACAGGGTGTGACACCCCCGGAATTTAGATTAGTCCTCTATATAAATGATATAATAGGATTAAATTTCTAATCCGGCTATAGCATTTTGGATGGTAGCAAGATCCAAGAGGAACATGAGAGTTAAGCGTGCTAGAGCTAGAGTAGTTCTAGGATGGGTGACCCCCTGGGAAGTGGGGCGTCACCGTTGGTATCAGAGCCATTCACCAGCCGGAAATGTGAGATGAGTCTCGGCTGTGCCAGGGTTATATAGCGGGTAGAGCGAGGCTCTCCGGTTAATGACCATTGTGAGTGGAGTGCAGCTCCTCACAAGGTCGGCTAAGGCTAGCGAGACGAGTCTCACATCGCCTGGTGCTTGTGAGTGTGCTTGAGCCTGACGTGGACGTCAGGGTTTAAAGGGGGGAAGAATGTGACACCCCCGGAATTTGGATTAGTCCTCTATATAAATGATATAATAGGATTAAATTTCTAATCCGGCTATAGCATTTTGGATGGTAGCAAGATCCAAGAGGAACATGAGAGTTAAGCGTGCTAGAGCTAGAGTAGTTCTAGGATGGGTGACCCCCTGGGAAGTGGGGCGTCACCCAGGGTGTACTTGATGTTGGATTGTGGGTTATTGCGGCAACCGCGGACAGTAGGCGGTTGACCGGATCTTGATTATTTTATCCAATTGTGGGTTGTGGGTTATTGCGGTGACCGCGGACTTTGGGCGGTTGACCGGATGTTTACTATTGCATCAGATTGGGTATCAGATTTCTCTAGTGGATGGTATTTCCCACTTTTTGGGTACTATTGCATCAGATCGGGGTTTTATTAGTGGACGGAGTTTCCCACTTTGATCATAGTCTTGATCTAGTCCTGCTATTGTGAGACAGTGGTTACAGAGATGCTTGATACAGAGATACTTTACTCGTGTGGGTCGTTCCCCTCGAGTGCCACTCCGGAGTAGGCTTTAGACCGTGCCGAGCGCCGGTCAGTTGGTGAGTTGTGAGTGCTTATTGGGATTTCGAGCCTTGTGTGCTGGTCCCCTACTGAGTTCCTAAGTTCGACAGCAGAGCAGGCAGTACCAGTTTTACTGGTGGTACCAGATTGGATTTATTTGGTCATATACTGTTTTCCTGATGCATTCATACAGTTATTTCTTCCAGTATTGCATTTAGAGGCATACTAGTAGTGGTTTCCCCTTTTATTCAGTAGTTCTGTTTACAGCTTTACCACTTGTCCCTTTTCTTGCCTCTAGTAGACTTAGTGGGTACGCCGGAGCTTGAGGCTTTACCCACAGGGGGAGGCTACTGGTTTTGTCACGCCCCGAGTCCGCCAATTTGTACGGTTCGGGCACGCCAACAGACCCGCCAATCGGGTATGACCTTTCACTACCCGAAAGGAACGGTAACATCCATAATCATACAACAAGTATAGGCGGAAGCTCAGTATCAGAGTACTAAAAATCACTACAAATTTGAACTTTCATTCAGTAACAAACAGTTAATGCGGTAATGAAAGTATCTAGGAGTGAACCATAAAATTAAATTTATTACACTTTACATTTCTGAAACTTGCGAATAAAATTATTACAATTTCTTTTACATAAATTCCTCGCCATACAAGGTTCACTCAAGAAATATATAAATGGTACCTCTGCTAGACCCTCTAGGTCTCTATGCTGCTGGGCCCTTGCCCCTGTCGTATGCCTTGCCGTATGCATCTGAGCCGTCTCGTCCGCTGTATCCGTACCCGAACCTGTGGGGGGGGTCACCCAAGGGGTGTGAGAACTCCGACAGAGTTCCCAGTGGGTTCAACCACCGAGAAAAAGTGTCCTACACCACTTGGTCCAATGGAAGCAATAATAATAGTGCTAGGAAACTAAAATCCTCAATATAAAAATGCAGCTATGCAATATAATATATCACTACACTATCTGTGTATAACCATCTACCCAGCACTACTCTGTCTAGCCACACTAGGCTGCTAAGCACCAACTCGGCCACTATGCCGCTGTATACAGGGTCAAACTAACCCGGCCACCTTGGCCACTCTAATTTCTCTTTAAATTCTGGTGCTTTAGTTCAAGTTAACCCTCAGAAATTCTTATCCAACGGGCCCCAGCCCGGTAGTCCTGCTACCATAAGATAAGATTTCTAAGGTTGCCGATAACACTCGCAAGTGTTACCCCGTCCTACGGGAGAAACGTGCCAGATGGGTCACTGCCCTGGAGCGGGATACTGCCTGCACCTCCAACAAGGGTCACGTTTCCTCCCCGAAGGTACGCCCGTTTTATCTTTATCTTTTCTTTTGCCTTTAGCTCTTTGCTTTGCCTTTACTTGGGAAGCTAAGTCTTGCTCACACACTTCCCCCGGGAGTGACATATGCTCAACCCTCCCGTTGGCAACTTAGCTTTAATTCTTTAATTCACTTGGGAGTGACATATGCTCAACCCTCCCAAGGGCCATTTAGGCTTTTCCTTTACAGGGTCCGAGGGTTCCAAAAGACGGATGCCTACAACCCCAATCAAACAAGAATAGGTTGTAGCGTCGCCTCCCGTAGTGCTCGGCCCAAAGTACTTTATTTTATCCTTTTTACATTTCATTAATCATTCTCTTTCTTTAACCATTCTCTTTACACTTTAGGTTCAGATTAGTTTAAGGCACCTTGGCACTCATCTACCCGGGAGTGACATATGCTCAACCCTCCCGTTAGCTTTCATGCCTCAATGCTTCTCTTTTACTTTCTTTTCTTTTTATTTCAAGCAATTTGCTTGTCTTACTTATTAACGACTTTTAGCTCTCTCTCGAGCAATTTGCTTGTCTTGCTCATTAGCCACTTTTGGCTTTCATTTAAACTTTATTTCTTTTATCCTAAGTTCTTTATCCTAGGATAATTTGGGTGTCTCTAACACCAATTTAAGTTTGAACAACTTGTTCATTTCCATTTCCACTTATTTTGCCACTTGGCAATATCTTTAGTTTCCTAGCCACTTTTACACTTTCCTTACTTGTTCTCAATTCACAACCCTAAGCTTCAATTACCCTTAAGGTTGCACTATATCACTGCACTATGTCACTAGGACACTAGTTACTTTCAGTTTTATCTAACTTAGAGCTTATTAACCCTATTTCCATTCTCTTTTATTTAACTCAGATCGAGGTTAAACTAATTGATCCATTTACCCAGACGTCCTATGACTTTCTGGGGTTACATTATTTAATTCTTTAACTTGGGAATCTAATCCCCCTGTTTCCTGATTTCTCATTGAATCCTAGAGTTTTACTAACTCTATTTTCCTGTTCCATGTTTAACCTAGGGTTGCACTAACTCTATTTCATCACTAGAGTTTAACCCTATTAGTTCATCTTAGGTTCCTTTACCTAAGTTCCATAACTTGTTTAACCTAGAGTTCTCTGACTCTATGTTTAACACTCTATTCTTAACCTTAGATTATTCCCTAAGTTAATGCCACTCGTCCACCTAGGTGTATCTCCTAGGTCATCATGCCACTCGTTAAACCTAAATCTAGGTTTTCTCCTAAGTCTTACTACCAACATGCATTTCCTTTTCCTTATGCTTTCACATGATTCCTAGGGTTACACCCTAACATGATCACAACAATTGATTACATCTACACATGAAATTATTTTCATATTCATCATAAAATAATATTTATCTTCTACGCATGCCACTATTATCATGATTCCCTAACGCCTCTAACAGGCTACTATCATGCTTCTGGATCGAAAAGCAAAGGAGCAAGGGGAGAGGTCACCCAATTTCGGCAGAATCCCCCACCTCGATGTTTTTCTTTGTTCTTAAAAGAGACAAAATTTTGCTCTTTTGATCTCCAAGATTTTCCTAAAAGAAAAGGAGAATCATGAATCATTGATTCTTATGATCTAACAATTCCATAGAAATTTAACTAGAAACCCCTTTTTAACACAAAGGGAAAAATCCCTATTTGATCAATTTCCTCCCAAAAGGCTATTTTTGGATTGGCTTACAAAAATGGGAGAAGAACAATCCCCCCTTGACATGTTGCCAAAGAGAAATTCGCTCTCTTTGGCCATGGGCCAAAATGTTCCAAAATTTGGGAAAAACTCAATTTGAGCAATTCCCACAATTTACCGATTTCGCACATTGGCAAAATCCATAATTCGCATTCAAAAATTGGAGAGAAACTCAATTTGAGCAATTTCCCCCAATTTACCGATTTCGCACATTGGCAAAATCCATAATTCGCATTCAAAAATTGGAGAGAAACTCAATTTGAGGAATTTCTCCCAATTTACCGATTTCGCACATTGGCAAAATCCATAATTTGCATTCAAAAATTAGAGAGAACCCAATTTGAGCAATTTCTCCCAAGTTATGATTTTTGCTCATCGAAGGAAAGAGAAGAAAAATAAATTCTCTTCTTTTCTTTTCTTTTCCTTTCATTTTTTTTTTTTTTTTCTTTCTTCTTTCTTTCTTCTTTTTCTTTCTTTCCTCCTTCTTTCTTTTTTTTTTTTTTTTTTTTTGTCAAACCAACTCCTGCTGCTGGGCAGCAGCTTGCACAGCTGCTGCCCTGCAGCAGCTCTTACAGCTGCTTATGCAGCTAGTTCAGCTGCATAAGCAGCTGAAACCTGCTGCTGCTCCAAAGCAGCAGCAGCAGTTTTTTTTTTTTTCATTTTTTTTTTTTTTCTTTTCCCTGCACAAGAAAGAGGAGAAGGAGGAAGAGAAGAGTACCTATTCTGAAGAACTGAGAGGAGGGATTTTATCTTCTCTACTTCTTCTTCTTCTTCTTCTTCTTCTTCTTTCCTCTTCTTTCTTCTCCTTTCTCTCTTTCGTTTCTTGGTCCAGCAGAAAAGAGAGAGAGAGAGAGAGAGAGAGAGAGAATGAGAGAATTAAATGTCTCTGCAGGGGTGTAGTTGGGGAGAGAAGGTGATTTTACCAAAATGCCCCAACTTACCAAAGAAATTCCCAAAACTGCCCTCAATTCTGCAGTTTTGCATTTGCAGTGAGCAAATTCGGATATCCCTCTTCCTCCGCGTTTTGCCGTCAACTGGGAAATTAAAATCGTAATTTTTCTTCTCCCCTTTGTTCTACAAATTTTTCTTAGACTTTCCACGATTTCTTTTAAATTTTTGGGCTACTCTAAGCCCTCGAAAGAGAGCCCCGAAAAAGCTTCGTGATAAACTGCATCAGCGAAAACTGCAGTTTCAGAATTCTTGAAGCATTTTTCTTCGCTTCGTTCTTCAATTTTCCTTTAATCACTCACCTCGTCGCTTGACCCCCTTTTAATCAGAAAACTTTTCTGAGACTCTTCACGATTTCTTTTAAATTTTTGGGATACTCTAATCCCTCGAAAGAGAGCCCCGAAAAAGCTTCGCGATCAACTGCACTGTCAAAAACTGCAGTTTCAGAATTCACGAAGCATTTTTCTTCGCTTCGTTCTCAAATTTTCCTTCAATCACTCACCTCGTCACTTGACCCCTTTTAATCAGAAAACTTTTCTGAGACACTTCACGATTTCTTTTAAATTTTTGGGATACTCTAATCCCTCGAAAGAGAGCCCCGAAAAAGCTTCGCGATCAACTGCACTGTCAAAAACTGCAGTTTCAGAATTCACGAAGCATTTTTCTTCGCTTCGTTCTCCTATTTTCCTCCGATTGCTCACCTCGGAATTTCACCTCTTTTAATCAGCAAACTTTTCTGAGACACCCCACGATTTCTTTTGAATTTTTTGATTACTCTAAGTCTTCGAAACAGGGCTCCGAAAAAGCTTCGCGATCACAGAATTCAGAATTTCTGAATTTTGCTAAGTCTCTGGGGCTTCAACTCACTTTTCCACCCGATGCCCTTCGCGTCGGTCCGAAACGCACCGAACTCGACTGTAATCATATTTAAAATACGTTACCAGTCTTTTCGCCGCATTTCGCCATTTTGCAAAATCGGCAACCAAGAACTTAAACTTTGCAAATTTGATGCTTCAACTCTCAACCATAACTCACTTTTCGACTCAACGGCTTTTGCGTCGATTCGAAATGCTTCCAACGCACTTGTAATTACATTTGAAATGTGTTACAAGTATTTTTGCTGAGTTTCGCCACTTCGCAGAAATCGGCAAACTTAAGCTTTAGAATTTGAAACTTCAAATTCTCAACTACAACTCACTTTTCTCTGAATTCAATAAAAATAGTATTTCATACCATTTTTATTTATATTATTTATATACCATAAATCTGGTACATTACAGGTTTACTAGTGGTTCTCACCCCCATTGTTGTTTCCCTTTCTTTTTCTTCCCCCCTGTTTTGCAGAGTCCTCTTCGGGAGTTGCTGATCTTCGGTCGTTATCCGAGGCGAGGGAGTCACGAGCTAGATCTTTACCACCCGAGGAGTGTAGCTGTATCCCCTGGTTGGAGATTCCTGGTAGCTGTTGGCTGGTTTTTACTGTTTTATTTGGAGAGAGATCTTTTATATTTGGAGAGACTGATGTTGGGACTGATGTACTATAGTTTTAGTTTATCTCCTTTTATAGTTGAGAGATGCTGTACTGAGGACATTGTATGATGATTATCTGTATCACAGGAAATGGATAGTGTACTTTATTTCATGTTGTACAGTGATTGGATTTTATTTTACAGCATTTTATTTCAGCTCTGATATTTGTATAGCTATAGTACTATCTTTTGCAGGTTAGACGATTCGCCTATGCGGGTTTTAGCATAGGTGGCGGATCTGTTGGCAAGCCCGGGTCGCAGTTTCGACCCCGGGGCGTGCCACCATCAGTTCGAAAGAAACAAAGTCTGGGAATTAACGAAGCCACCAAAGCAACACAACGTAATTGGTACTAAATGGATTTTCAAGAATAAGAAAAATGAGGATGGTACCATCATCAGGAACAAAGCACGTCTAGTTGCTCAAGGCTACTCACAAATAGAAGGAATAGACTTTGATGAGACGTTCGCCACGGTAGCTCGACTCGAGTCAATTCGTATTTTATTCGCAATTGCTTGTCATTTTAAAATAAAACTCTTTCAAATGGACGTTAAGAGCGCGTTTTTAAATGGGTTTTTGAACGAGGAAGTTTATGTGGCTCAACCGAAAGGTTTTGTAGACCATAAACAACCTAACCATGTTTTTCGTTTGAAAAATGCTCTTTACGGTCTAAAACAAGCACTGCGAGCTTGGTACGAAAGGTTGACAAAGCACCTTTTGGAGAAGGGCTATACTCGAGGGGGAGCGGATCGGACTCTCTTTGTGAAGCATTATCAGGATAACTTCATTGTAGCACAAATCTATGTCGATGACATTGTATTTGGTGCAACAAGAGACAATGATGCTTGTAAGGATCCGGATCCCCGCGTTGAGTTTTCTGGTTGTTTGGCAGCTTTCGGAGGCCTGCGTGGTGTGTTGGTGGAGTTTGTGCGCAATTTGGACACCAGTGGTGGACTTCGGGCTTAAATATGGATCACGGGAGTATTTGGAGGACCCGTCGAGTGTTTAGAGGTGATGTCGCGCGACACGGATGTCAAATTTAGACTCAGGGCAAAGTTTGGATAAAAGATTACCTCACCGGTTACCTTCGGGAATTTTTAGAGTTGGAATTTGGCAAATCGGACTTCAGATTTGGAATCGGCGCGGGAATCGGATCAAGTGGGCTATCCGGGGGCATTCGGTAAAATTTTGGATGAGAATTTGGAGAAACGGACATCGTTTTTGGATTCAGCGCGCGAAATCGTTGAGAATGGACTATTTACTTGTCTGTTTTGGAGCCCGGATGTCGTGCGCGTTTTTTGAGGCGTGGTGCGACGGCACGAATTTCGAGGTAAGGTCTGCGCATTGCTTGGCGCTGGGGGAATCCACGTGCGGCGCGGAACGCGCGGGGGGGCCGCCACGTGGCGGGCCCCCACTCGCGCGCGCGGGCGCGGGTGACACGCGCCTGCGAGGGCGCTCGGTGTCCCGCAGGCGCGGTGTAACGCGCGCGTGTGGCGCGCGGGAGGCCGCGCCACACGGCGTGCCACGTGGCGCAGGGGCGCACGCCTGTGCCTGGCGCACGCGCCCCTGTGCGGTGGACCGGCCGACAGGGGCCGGTGCACCGTGGACCCGGTCCACCGGGAGCTCCCTTTCCCCCTTTTCTTCTCTTCTTCTTCCTTTTTCTCCCCGCGCACCATTTCTTCTTCCCTTTCATTTCTTCTTCTTTAACCGAGTGAGAGAGGGAGTGAGGGAAGGGACTTTGTGAGGGTGTGGCGGTGCGCCGTGGACCTCGCGGAGCGCGCAAGTTTTTCCAGCTGGACGGATGCGCGGCGCGACGCTCGTCTTTTTGTATTCCCCTTCGTTGCGTTTCGGTGCACGAGCTCCCCCGGCCTACTCCGACCTCAGTTTCAGGCGATTTTTGCGCTGTTGAATCCGCAACGGACAGAGCTACGAATTTGGTATTCTCTGCATTTCCTAGTTTTGCACTTTTCAAGGAGTTTGTCCATGCTCACTGAGGACCTTGTTTGCTGTGTGGATTTTTGAGGACAGCGGATTGATGGAATTTTATCTCCACGCTCGGACATCGGATTGAGACGCTCTTGAAGACTTTTTTCATCTACTCGACGTGAGGATCATCACGGTATTTTTCTTGGAATTTTTAGAGACCTTCCCGAAGGTATACACTTTCCTTTTTATCTGTACGAGAGTTTAAAGTTATTTGGTTTTGGGATTCTGCGCGCCGATATTGTGGAATTTGTAACTTGGCCTACGGGGCTCCGTTTTGGGCGTGCAGGTACCCGTTTCGAAGCTATCGACGCGAGGATTGCCGTGGTATTTATTTCAGAATTTTTGGAGCCCTTTCTGCAGGTGAAAAATCGTCATCTTTGCGGCTGAAATTACAGAGTGGATTATTTGGTTAAATTTTGGGAATAAAGTGTAACTGTGGCCTTGTGTTGTACCCAGGAGGGTTTGTGGACAGTGCTGGACCTGTTAGACTTGGAGTTGTTATTTTTCTGGTTTTCTCAGCTGTACGACCCCGGACCGTTAGCACCTTCAGGTGGGTGGCCTTATCTTCAAGTTTGATGGACTGAACAGTAAATCTGCTATAGTAGGAACATGCATGTTAGTGGATTCTTATGTAGCATGCTAGAATGTAGGAATGGTTATTCCTTGTAATGATCTATTGATCTTATGATCTCTTTTGCTTCCTACTACCGGTTTAATTATAATTATCTTGGAACTTGACCTAGCACCCCCGTCGTATGTTGCATGTGTAACCAGACCAGTAGAATACCCTCACTTGGGCTAGGGTTATTTATGTTTAGACATCCACACTTTATGTTTCATTCCTGGACTTAGTGTTATCCTCGCCCGGGTAGTGGGCCGAGCGGTCGGGACTTCTTTTTAGTGTGGGACGCATTTGCACTCGTGCTTGGGAGCAGAGTGGAGTCTGGTAGATGTAGTGGATCGCTTGTCTGTACCGGGAACCGTTTGGAGTAAACGGTGGTCCCGGGAGGTCTTGTTTCCCCTGTTTGGGGTTGTCGCCACTGTGATAGTGGCAGTAGTTCACTAGTGTTAGCCGGACCTAGAACCTAGGACCCTTTTCGACATACACATGATTTTAGTCTACCAATGTTTTCTTCCAAGCATCGAAGGGCCACTGGAGTCTGTTCTTGTTTGATTGGACAAAGGCATCAGCCCTTCGGGGTTTGGGTAAAACACTTGTTTTCTAACTGTTTTTCTAGAAAGAACTAAAATCATTAAATATGGATTTCTTCCAGATCAAAATGGTTTTCAATAACAAATGTCACCTTTTCCCTATAAATCTCCCCACTCGAAAGGATTCGAGTGGTCAGGGTTCTAGGGGCCGTATCTTTGTTGGGCCGAAAGCCACGGGGGCCGAGCATGGAACCTATTCTGGGTGATAGGGTTGTAGGTGCTGGTCTCCCAGAACTTTCGGACCCTGGTTGGTGTCTGCTGCGTGTCGTACCGAGATTGTCGAGTTCCCGAACTATAAGGGGCCCGGGAACTTCGATAGGCGGAGCCTAGAGTCTGTTCTTGTTTGATAGGGTTCTTAGCACCGACCTATCGGGTTTTCCAAACCCTTATGGTGTCGGCCCTTCCTGAGTTATCTGTGAGTTTGTTGTCCTGTTGCGGGGAGCCATTGTGTAGACGGTGATCCCGGGCTGTCGGGTATCTTCCGGTTAGTGCTGTTGGGAACTGTTGGGGTTGACGGTAGTCCCAGGTCGTTGAGTGTTGTCCGACCAGTTTTGTTAGTCCTGAGTTGTGGGTCGACCCTGGCTGTGGAGTATTTCCAGCCAGTGTGTTTCGTGCTGTGAGCTATTGGAGAGGCTAGTGTCTCGTGTTTCGGGTGAGCTGATCAGCGGAGTCGTCGAGAGTGCTCTGACTGTTGTGCGAGATGTTTGAGGATTGAGTCCTTTCGTTCAGTGCGTGAGCGTGGATTTTGGACTATAGCCTGCAGTGCCACCTGAGCTCGACAGAGTACGCGGATACCTTTGCCCTCGTTGGGGTCGCTTCCCTCGAGTGCCCCGTCTGGAGTGGGTCTGCACTTTGGTATCGTGACTTGTCGACACAGTCCCTCTGGCTGGCCAGTTTGGCAGTCATGGACGCCCTACATAAGTCCGCTCCTCCGGGACGTAACGGCAGTAGGTCCTACGTAAGTCCTCTCCTCCGTGGATGTCAGGCAGTAGGTAGGCGCAGGTTTGACTGGACCCGATGTGGCAGTCAGTTTAGATTGGGTGATCAGAGATGAGTGTTAGTTGTGCACCATGTTATCATCTGTTCCACTTTTTGAGCATCTAGATAGAGGCATAGTAGCTGTAGAATTCCTTTTCCAGCCCTTTCATTTCAGTTTTATATTGTTACTTTATGCCTCTAGTAGACTTGGTGGGCAGACCGTCGGGCTTGTTGGCGGCACCCACTGAGAACTACTTGGGACGTAGTTCTCACACCCGTCGTGTTGTCTTTTTCCCCAGGAACTTCTGCTTCTGTTCCTGCTGCACCAGTGGCTGATTCTGCTGATCAAGGTAAGGGAGTCGCGAGATAGATCCCTACCAGTCGTCCTCCAGAGAGAGTAGATGTACCTACTTTTTGTATTTTGAGAGAGTTACTGTTGAGTGACCCTTGTAGTGAGGTATAGAGTTGCACTTTACTTTTATTCCTGAGAGACTTGTGTTTTATGTGAGGACTTGTGATGTATTTTATTTATTTTTTAGCATTTTACTTTCAGCTCTGATATCTGTATAGTATAGTTGATCTTTTGCAGGTTAGTCGCTTCGTCTATACGGGGCTTCCCGTATGGGCGGCGGATCTATTAGCGAGCCCGGGTCGCAGTTTCGACGCCGGGGCGTGACAGATTAGAGTGGTATCAGAGCCTAGGTTGTAGGTCATTGTGGACTTAGAAACCCTAGGCTTGTGGTTGGACATTAGGATGACTACGTGAGAGTCGTGACTGTTAGCGAGAGTCTAGATTGGGTTCCAAACTCTCCCAGGGGATGGGATGAGTGACTGACATGTCTTCCTTCGGTGGCAACTATGTTGGCTGCAGACAACATAGTGCTACGGGAAAGGGGACATGCCTTTGACTTTCGCTGAATTGGGTCGAGTGTTGTTTGATACTGTTCTGACGTTTGCCTGTGTGTTGCAGGTGGGCACGATGCCTCCCCAACGCAGGGTACAGACGCGTTCGCAGCCTTCCCCTTCCGATGAGCCTGGGCAGGAGGAGCCAGCACAGGGTCAGCGGAGTGAGGTGCAGGAGCTTCGAGCTCAGATGGCCCAGGTGTCAGAGGCTGTTCGGCGCCAGGAGGAGGCTTCTCGGCGCCAGGAGGAGGCCATGGGTCGGATGATGTTTATGTTGGAGCAGAGGGTACGGCCAGTTGTAGCACCCCCAGGGAGTTTCCCCGCACCTTCGTCGCCAGCTGTGGCACCCCTAGTTGTACCAGCAGTGCAGGCAGCCCCCATTGCACCAGATACCGGTAGACAGCCGTTCGGGACGGCAGGACAGTTGACCCGCGCAGAGCAGCGAGAGGTGGTTGATATGTTGACGAGATTCCATCAGTCCGATCCACATCGTTTTTCGGGGCAGAGTTCGGATCGCGGAGAGGCGGTGACGGCCGAGGTGGCTCTAGCTCCCGCAGGGATTTCGGGGGCGAAGCACCCAGCACGGAATGTTGAGGGACAGACGAGTCAGCAGGGACCTCCGAGACCTTCACGATCTCATCCTCAGGGTCGCGGGTTTCGGAGGCACCAGAGATCAGGTGGACCCCCGCAGCAGCCGCGGTATCAGCAGCACCAGCAGCGACAGTAGTCTCAGCAGCAGTACCCCCGACAGCAGCGGTTTCGGCACCAGCGACAGGAGCGGTGTGTCATCTGTGGCGGGCCTCATCCACCGTCGCAGTGTGAGCAGAGACAAGGGCGGTGTTTCCTCTGCGGAGAGTTGGGACATTTCCGCGCAGCTTGCCCCCAGGCCATTTTGTCAGTGCGGCCGATTGCGACAGCACCCCCCTTGCCTATCCATGCAGCGGAAGCCCCTCCGGCACACCGTCAGACAGAGTGGGCCACGACGTCGGGACAGACGGGACGACGATCTGCGGCACCCAGTGGACGAGTTTATGCAGCCCTGGTGGAGGACACCCCGGTAGCAGATCGTGTCACGCCAGGTATGATTTTTATTTTGTTAACTGAGATGAACATTTCGATACCGCTGCATTCTTCTGCATTATTAGTGAGGATCTGCATCGGCATCCTTGCATGGGTTTAGGTTAGGAATTTATGCTACATGTTTTGGCGATTGGATTCTTCCCTGTATCCTACAAGTAGAGGAGGATTGCGGTGCATGATCAGTGCAGTTGAGACTTGGGACTTCACCCGCTGATGTGACGATACAAGGACAGCTCCAGGACTTGGATTGAGCACTCAGGTTGGATTAGTTGGTGCGGTGTCGTGCTACGACTGATAATGGAATGAGAGTTGTTACCCTTCGGTGAGTTGGACAGGAGGAGTTCGTTCTCTCGGATTGCCGACGTATCCTTCCAGCAGTGTCGGCTTTAGCGGATTTGGACAGACGCCACCTCGGGAGCTTTACTTGTTAGGACTAGAGGTTGTGTCCTTAGAGGTCTTGGTTAGGTTGTAACTTCGTTTTTGTGGCCACAGCAGGAACGACATCAACACTTTTCTCTCCCCTTTTTCTCGTTATTGTGCTGAAATTTACGAACGGGACGAAAACTTTGAAAGGCTGCTTCAAAAATGGAGACAGTGCCCGAACCTGTTCTTGTTTGATTGGGGCGAAGGCACTGCCCTTTCGGAATTTTTGGACTTTTTGCTAATTTCGGTTGTTTTCTAAATGGAGGGTTGAGAGTTGATGACTTTCCTGCTGGTGGGGCCTTACCTTCCTTGGTTGTTTGTGTTGGTTTTGTCGGTTTGGTCTTGATGTTGTGGGTTGTTTTAGTTTTGGGGACGAAACTTTCTTTTAGTGGGGGAGGATGTAAGGATCCGGATCCCCGCGTTGAGTTTTCTGGTTGTTTGGCAGCTTTCGGAGGCCTGCGTGGTGTGTTGGTGGAGTTTGTGCGCAATTTGGACACCAGTGGTGGACTTCGGGCTTAAATATGGATCACGGGAGTATTTGGAGGACCCGTCGAGTGTTTAGAGGTGATGTCGCGCGACACAGATGTCAAATTTGGACTCAGGGCAAAGTTTGGATAAAAGATTAGCTCACCGGTTACCTTCGGGAATTTTTAGAGTTGAAATTTGGCAAATCGGACTTCAGATTTGGAATCGGCACGGGAATCGGATCAAGTGGGCTATCCGGGGGCATTCGATAAAATTTCGGATGAGAATTTGGAGAAACGGACATCGTTTTTGGATTCAGCGCGCGAAATCGTTGAGAATGGACTATTTACTTGTCTGTTTTGGAGCCCGGATGTCGTGCGCGTTTTTCGAGGCGTGGTGCGACGGCACGAATTTCGAGGTAAGGTGTGCGCATGGCTTGGCGCTGGGGGAATCCACGTGCGGCGCGGAACGCGCGGGGAGGCCGCCACGTGGCGGGCCCCCACTCGCGCGCGCGGGCGTGGGTGACACGCGCCGCGGGGGCGCTCGGTGTCCCGCAGGCGCGGTGTAACGCGCGCGTGTGGCGCGCGGGAGGCCGCGCCACACGGCGTGCCACGTGGAGCAGGGGCGCGCACCTGCGCCTGGCGCACGCGCCCCTGTGCGGTGGACCGGCCGACAGGGGCCGGTGCACCGTGGACCCGGTCCACCGGGAGCTCCCTTTCCCCCTTTTCTTCTCTTCTTCTTCCTTTTTCTCCCCGCGCACCATTTCTTCTTCCCTTTCTTTTCTTCTTCTTTAACCGAGTGAGAGAGGGAGTGAGGGAAGGGACTTTGTGAGGGTGTGGCGGTGCGCCGTGGACCTCGCGAAGCGCGCAAGTTTTTCCAGCTGGACGGATGCGGGGCGCGACGCTCGTCTTTTTGTATTCCCCTTCGTCGCGTTTCGGTGCACGAGCTCCCCCGGCCTACTTCGACCTCAGTTTCAGGTGATTTTTACGCCGTTGGATCCGCGACGGACAGAGCTACGAATTTGGTACTCTCTGCATTTCCTGGTTTTGCGCTTTTCAAGGAGTTTTTCCATGCTCACTGAGGACCTTGTTTGCTGTGTGGATTTTTGAGGACAGCGGATTGATGGAATTTTATCTCCACGCTCGGACATCGGATTGAGACGCTCTTCAAGACTTTTTTCATCTACTCGATGTGAGGATCATCACGGTATTTTTCTTGGAATTTTTGGAGACCTTCCCGAAGGTATACACTTTTCTTTTTATCTGTACGAGAGTTTACAGTTATTTGGTTTTGGGATTCTGCGCGCCGATATTGTGGAATTTGTAACTTGGCCTACGGGGCTCCGTTTTTGGCGTGCAGGTACCCATTTCGAAGCTATCAACGCGAGGATTGCCGTGGTATTTATTTCAGAATTTTTGGAGCCCTTTCTGCAGGTGAAAAATCGTCATCTTTGTGGCTGAAATTACAGAGTGGATTATTTGGTTAAATTTTGGGAATAAAGTGTAACTGTGGCCTTGTGTTGTACCCAGGAGGGTTTGTGGACAGTGCTGGACCTGTTAGACTTGGAGTTGTTATTTTTCTGGTTTTCTCAGCTGTACGACCCCGGACCGTTAGCACCTTCAGGTGGGTGGCCTTATCTTCAAGTTTGATGGACTGAACAGTAAATCTGCTATAGTAGGAACATGCATGTTAGTGGATTCTTATGTAGCATGCTAGAATGTAGGAATGGTTATTCCTTGTAATGATCTGTTGATCTTATGATCTCTTTTGCTTCCTACTACCGGTTTAATTATAATTATCTTGGAACTTGACCTAGCACCCCTGTCGTATGTTGCATGTGTAACCAGACCAGTAGAAAACCCTCACTTGGGCTAGGGTTATTTATGTTTAGACATCCACACTTTATGTTTCATTCCTGGACTTAGTGTTATCCTCGCCCGGGTAGTGGGCCGAGCGGTCGGGACTTCTTTTTAGTGTGGGACGCATTTGCACTCGTGCTTGGGAGCAGAGTGGAGTCTGGTAGATGTAGTGGATCGCTTGTCTGTACCGGGAACCGTTTGGAGTAAACGGTGGTCCCGGGAGGTCTTGTTTCCCCTGTTTGGGGTTGTCGCCACTGTGATAGTGGCAGTAGTTCACTAGTGTTAGCCGGACCTAGAACCTAGGACCCTTTTCGACATACACATGATTTTAGTCTACCAATGATTTCTTCCAAGCATCGAAGGGCCGCTGGAGTCTGTTCTTGTTTGATTGGACAAAGGCATCAGCACTTCGGGGTTTGGGTAAAACACTTGTTTTCTAACTGTTTTCCTAGAAAGAACTAAAATCATTAAATATGGATTTCTTCCAGATCAAAATGGTTTTCAATAACAAATGTCACCTTTTCCCTATAAATCTCCCCACTCGAAAGGATTCGAGTGGTCAGGGTTCTAGGGGCCGTATCTTTGTCGGGCCGAAAGCCACGGGGGCCGAGCATGGAACCTATTCTGGGTGATAAGGTTGTAGGTGCTGGTCTCCTAGAACTTTCGGACCCTGGTTGGTGTCTGCTGCGTGTCGTACCGAGGTTGTCGAGTTTCCGAACTGTAAGGGGGCCGGGAACTTCGATAGGCGGAGCCTAGAGTCTGTTCTTGTTTGATAGGGTTCTTAGCACCGACCTATCGGGTTTTCCAAACCCTTATGGTGTCGGCCCTTCCTGAGTTATCTGTGAGTTTGTTGTCCTGTCGCGGTGAGCCGTTGTGTAGACGGTGATCCCGGGCTGTCGGGTATCTTCCGGTTAGTGCTGTTGGGAACCGTTGGGGTTGACGGTAGTCCCAGGTCGTTGAGTGTTGTCCGACCAGTTTTGTTAGCCCTGAGTTGTGGGTCGACCCTGGCTGTGGAGTATTTCCAGCCAGTGTGTTTCGTGCTGTGAGCTATTGGAGAGGCTAGTGTCTCGTATTTCGGGTGAGCTGATCAGCGGAGTCGTCGAGAGTGCTCCGACTGTTCTGCAAGATGTTTGAGGATTGAGTCCTTTCGTTCAGTGCGTGAGCGTGGACTATAGCCTGCAGTGCCACCTGAGCTCGACAGAGTACGCGGATACCTTTGCCCTCGTTGGGGTCGCTCCCCTCGAGTGCCCCATCCGGAGTGGGTCTGTACTTTGGTATCGCGACTTGTCGACACAGTCCCTCTGGCTGGCCAGTTTGGCAGTCATGGACGCCCTACATAAGTCCGCTCCTCCGGGACGTAACGGCAGTAGGTCCTACGTAAGTCCTCTCCTCCGTGGACGTCAGGCAGTAGGTAGGCGCAGGTTTGACTGGACCCGATGTGGCAGTCAGTTTAGATTGGGTGATCAGAGATGAGTGTTAGTTGTGCACCATGTTATCATCTGTTCCACTTTTTGAGCATCTAGATAGAGGCATAGTAGCTGTAGAATTCCTTTTCCAGCCCTTTCATTTCAGTTTTATATTGTTACTTTATGCCTCTAGTAGACTTGGTGGGCAGACCGTCGGGCTTGTTGGCGGCACCCACTGAGAACTACTTGGGACGTAGTTCTCACACCCGTCGTGGTGTCTTTTTCCCCAGGAACTTCTGCTTCTGTTCCTGCTGCACCAGTGGCTGATTCTGCTGATCGAGGTAAGGGAGTCGCGAGATAGATCCCTACCAGTCGTCCTCCAGAGAGAGTAGATGTACCTACTTTTTGTATTTTGAGAGAGTTACTGTTGAGTGACCCTTGTAGTGAGGTATAGAGTTGTACTTTACTTTTATTCCTGAGAGACTTGTGTTTTATGTGAGGATTTGTGATGTATTTTATTTATTTTTTAGCAGTTTACTTTCAGCTCTGATATCTGTATAGTATAGTTGATCTTTTGCAGGTTAGTCGCTTCGTCTATACGGGGCTTCCCGTATGGGCGGCGGATCTGTTAGCGAGTCCGGGTCGCAGTTTCAATGCCGGGGCGTGACAATGCTTCTAAATTCGCTGAAACCATGGAAAGCGAATTTGAGATGTCTATGATGGGCGAACTAACATACTTTCTTGGATTGCAAGTGAAACAAAATGAAGAAGGCATCCATCTGTGCCAATCCAAGTATGCAATGGAGTTGGTCAAGAAGTTTGGATTAGAAAATTCTAAAGATTTTCCGACTCCGATGGGAACTAGCAACAAGGGATTAGGAAGTGAATCTCTTAGTGAAAGTGTAGACGAGAAGCTTTATCGCAGCATGATTGGAAGTCTACTCTACCTCACGGCTAGTCGCCCGGACATATCCTTTAGTGTTGGGATTTGCGCGAGATATCAATCAGCACCAAAGGAGGTTCACCTGAAAGCGGTGAAAAGGATCATCTGGTACATCAAAGGTACATTAAATTTCAGAATTTGGTATCATATGGGAACAGCGCTTAACATTATAGGATATTCAGATGCCGATTGGGCAGGATCAAAAGTACGAGTGGTGCATGTTTTTATCTTGGCCATTGCCTTGTTGCATGGCATAGTAAAAAGCAAAACTGCATTGCACTCTCGACTGCCGAAGCGGAATATATTTCAGCGGGTAGTTGTTCAACCCAACTCATTTGGATGAAAAGCGTGTTGAGCGACTTCCGAATTTCAGCAACTTCGGTAACAATTCTTTGTGACAACACTAGTGCTATAAATATTTCCAAAAATCCTGTGTTGCACTCAAGAACAAAACACATTGAACTTAGATATCATTTTCTTAGAGAGCTAGTTGAATCAAATATTCTTCAACTTTCATACATTTCAACTGAAGATCAATTAGCTGACATTTTAACAAAACCTTTGGATCAAAAACGTTTTATTCATTTGCGTAAGGCAATAGGAATGCTTTCCTTGAAATAACTTCTTTTTGAAACCATTGCTTAGGTTAGGTTTTGTTTTGTGTTTTTGTTCCTTATCTATGTTTAGTACATAGAACATTAATTGAGCATTAGTATTATTGACTTTAATTGCATCCTTTCATATATTTAGAAATTTATTATGCTTTGGATATCATAATAATTCATTTGATGCAATGATCATTTATGTCAATTAAGTCATCTTTAAGTGATCAAAGTCAATTTCTCTCTCAATGATCTCTTGGTATAGTCATTATCTTATTTGACAATTGAGTCGAGTATGAATGCGAGATCAATTTTTGGTTGAATACCTTATATATTAAATAATTGATAGCCAATTGAGGGGGAGTCAAAGAAATTGTTATGCTCAAAAGATGTGGAAAGAGTTACATCCCAATGAGGAGTGTGAAAACTACCACCACATGGAGGAAAGAGCTACCACCTCGGTCGTCCGAGTACTGTGTGCAGCTACCACATGTATACCAAGCATGGTTTTTCAAGTTGATTAGATAAAATGCATTTTGAAATACTTGACTCTGTCAAATTTCAAGGTTGGTATAAGGTGGGATTTTATTGAAAGATGCTCAAAGAGCCACTCCCTTCAACAGATTGTCTAGATATATTATCTAACTTATTTGGGATTTCAAACATCTATTGATCTTGGTATTTCATTTTTTTTACCAAATTGATGATTTGATAAACACATTACTCATAAGATCGTGATAGATGTCATTGAACTTGTTCAACTTTAAGGGATTTAATTTTTATAAATATTCGTTTCATTATTTGGATATTATTGATAGATTTAGCATAATCTATTTCTTTTGATATGAAACGATGATTTTTGTTTAAAGTTGACATGCAAAAGTGCTTACAATCTTTTTCTGAATTTTCTGAAATTTTTCTAAATTTTTCTGAAGAAAAAGTTTGGAGCCGATCCGGACTGGGTTTTTCTGTTCCGGATCCCGAACGCAGGTAATCTCTGCGGGTAGCCGATCCGGACTGGATTTATAAGGCAGTCCGGACCGCGGCTAGGGTTTTATAAGAAACAAAAGGGTTTTAATTTTTTTTACAACAATCTTTTGTTTCCAAGTCTCCAGAGCTTCTCTCTCTAGAAAACAACCAATTTGGAGCCTTTCCAACTCAAGTTCTTCGGATCAAAGTAAGTTTTTATGATCAAAACTTCGGTTTTTCACAGACTTTCTCTATTTTCTCAAAAACGTGAATGAAAACTTGTATCTTTTTCGTTTGAGATTGGTTCTTGGTCAAATTTCTTTTGAAATAAGAACTCTGAGTAGATTAGTTTTGATTATATGCTAGGTATTCTCTTGATTAACGAATTTTTAGGCTTCGATTTCTAAAAATTCGATTTTAGGGCATATAATGAGAATTTTTGAAAATCATGGAATTGATCTATTTTTAAAATTCTTTTTGAAAAACTAATTTGATTCTTAGTCTCTACACGATAATGATTGTTTAGGTACAATTTTTCAAATTTTTGAAAATAAACAATTTTTTTTTCGTGTTCTTGAGTCTTTGCTTGCAGGTTTCTCAATTCTTTAAGCACTAGTAGCAAAGATGGTTTTTGCTTGGATTATTGTGCTCATTGTAGCCTTAGTAGGAACTCGAGCATCTGTCAAAAGGGAACAAGATGGAACAAATCCAGAAGAGACGAAGATTGTTCCTCAAATTGAGTCAGAATCAGAGGACGAAGAGGATTGGGACGCATTTTGTAAGGAAGCACAACAAGCTGTTGATAAGGAAGACATGTTGTATTTAAAGAACAAAAAGCTAATGAAGTCTTCCTCAACAACCAAGCAATATACAAGGCAAAAAAATGTCAAAGGCAGTGGAATTCAAATCAATGAACCCCTCTCTAGAGCACACTCACTTCCTAGAGAATCTCCATGGATTGAAGGTCAGAATGCACCATCTTCATCTACGCTACCTCCTTCGACCTCCAGGAGAGACACTACAGAAGCTAACATATTGTCCTCCATCCGACAGGAACAGAGGAGATTGTCTGTTGAACAAGAGAGATTGTCGATAGACTTACAGCGGATTACCTCTGGACAACAAAAGATGAAAAGAAAATGTTCCAAAATATCAAAAATGCTTAAAGGAATCTTGAGCAAGCTGAACTGTAGCAGTTCAGACAGTTCTGATCTGGCATGATCATTTGCTCTAGTGATCTAATCTTAGGATTTTAATCTTTTGTTGTGTAGGTTTCTAGTTTTAGTTCTTACATTTTCTTTTTGAACTTTTAACTCTACTTTCGTTTTGTAATTTTGGCTTAATTTAGTGACAAAAAGGGGGAGAGAGAACAATGACAATGGTTACAATGGTTTGTGAGAACTTTGAACTTTGAACTTTGGAGGTAAGTACAACTCAACTTTGGTTTTGTATTGTGTTTGAATGCATGCCTCGACTAACTATTCGACTAACTATTTGGGCATGTAATATAACAAACAAGTTGTTGTTGACTAACAAATTTATGACATTTGGATTTTTAATGCTTAGAAGATATGTCTATTTCTTATTAATACTTTAATACATATCTGATTTCATAAATGTCATGGTGAGTATAAACTCTATCTCTCTGTTTGGTTTTTGAATGCTAAAATTTCTTGAGGTATCTAACGATTTCTTTGTCAAGAATGATTTCTTTTGCAGAGAGTACAGATGTCTAAGTCTAGAGTCCGTTTTAGGAGTATATCTTGTGTATTCATTTTTATTTGGATCTCAAATGTAAATTTTTGTTGTATGGTGATAGCAACAAAAATATCTTTTTGAATTTTCTTAAGTGGATTTATGTTTTGTCACGAAACCGCCAAAGGGGGAGATTGTTACGGAATTTGAGTTGGCGTATTTCGTGAAAATGTTAAGTCTTGAAGATTGAAGATGAAGAAGCTTGGATCATATACCTCAATCTCAAGAAAGAAGAATCCAAAAGGATCAGGTACGTTTAACTAAATAATTTTGGTGATCCAAATACTTCTTATAGTGTAGAAACACTTGGAAGAATTTTTAATTGCATAAAAATCAAAAACTGGACATGGGACATGTTCAGGATCCGGATCAGGGCACTACAATCCGGATCCCGAACATAGGGTAGTTCATGCGCAAATCCAATCCGGAACACATTTGTTCAGTCCGGATCCCGAACGTGAATTTTGCAGAAACTGTATGAACGATCCGGATCGTGGACTTCAGTCCGGATCCCGAACATGAGTTTTTCTGGAAAAATTCTGTTTAACGACGACAATCCGGATCGCATTATTCCAGTCCGGATCGCCGTCCTAAAAATTTCAGATAAGGTTAGTTTTTGGTTCTTATCCTCTTCCAATGGTTTCTAACCTATAAATAAACCCTGTGATTTATTTTTTAGGGTAAGCCGAAAAATTCGAAAAAGAGAAAAATCCACATATAGAGAAGAAAGGAAATCAATAGATTAATTCTATGTTTCTTCATCTATATTGATTAATTTGATTCTAGGTTTTCAAACTCAGATTTTGAGTAGAATCAAATTAATGAATACTTAGATGGTATTTCCGATCTATCTTTAATCTAAGTATTCGGCGGATCATCACCACCCAAAAACAACGATTTTCCCCAAAATCGGCGCGTGGACTCGCGTGGCCTTGTGGATTCAAGGTGCTACCGCTCTCGTGGATTCGGAGCGATGTGCGTTCGTGGATTCGAAGCGTGCTACTGGGTGAAGACCGTGGATTCGGTCGGACGTCGTGGATTCGACGTTGGACGCTGTGGATTCGGCGTTGGACGCAGATCGTGGATTCGAGAAGCGTTGTGGAGCGAGCGGAGAAGATCTACTAGGAGCGTATGGTAAAAGGTTGAGTCGTCTGTGAGTACGTTATATCACCTTGTACGTGTTTAATTCTAGTGGATTTCGCCGTGTTATCGGTCCCGTGGTTTTTTACTCCGGTTTGGAGTTTTTCCACGTAAAAATCTTGCGTGTTATTTATTTTTCCGCATTGGGTTTTATTACGCAAATATTTTTGAGTGTTTACAGTTTACACCTATTCACCCCCCTCTAGGTGTCACACCCCGGAGTCGAAACTGCAACCCCGGGCTCGCCAACAGATCCACCGCCCATACGGTGAACCCTGTATAGACGAAGCGTCTATCCTACAAAAAGAACGATACTACAGCTATACAGATATCAGAGCTGAAAAGTATACTGCTAGAAATAAAATAAATACAACCCAAGTCCTCACAAATACATGTCTCTCAATAAAAAGAAAAGTACAAGTGAACCTCACTACAAAGGTCTCTCAAAGTGCAACTATCAAAATAGTAAGGGGGTACATCTACTCTCTGGACGACGACTGGTAGGGATCTATCTCGCGACTCCCTTACCTCGATCAGCCGGATCAGCAACAGGAGTAGCAGGAACAGGAGTAGAAGTCCCTGGGAAAAAATACACCACGACGGGTGTGAGAACTACATCCCACAGTAGTTCTCAGTGGGTGCCGCAAACAAGCCTGACGGTCTGCCCACTAAGTCTACTAGAGGCATAAAGTAACAATGTAATACTGAAAGAAAGGGGCTGGAAAAGAATAACTCTACAGCTACTATGCCTCTATCTAAATGCTCAAAAAGTGGAACAGATGTAAAACATGATGCATCCACTAATACTCAAATATAGTCACCCAATCTATACTGACTGCCGCATAAGGTCCAGTCAAACCTGCGCCCACCTACTGCCGCACATCCTCAACAGGACGGGTCTACCGTAGGGTGTCCGTGACTGTCAAAACTGGGCCAGCCAGAGGGACGGCGTCGACAAGTCGCGATAGCAAGTAACAGGCTCAACTCCGGAGTGGCACTCCAGGGGCGCAACCCCACCGAGGAAAGTATCAGCGCATCTCTGTCGAGCTCAATATGGCTCATGCAGGCTATAGTCCAAATCCACAATCCTCAGGATCGACAGTAACTAACATCACCTCTCAACTCATTGGCAGGAAATACTCACAGCCGGGACCACCGTCAACCCAACGGCTCCCACATCAAAACACTAAACTCATAGATAACACAGAAAGGACCGACGCCATAAGGGTTCGAAAACCCAGATAGGTCGGCGCCTAGAACCCCAATCAAACAAGAACAGACTCCAGGCTCCGCCTATCGAGGTTCCCGACCCCCTTACAGCTCGGGAACACGACAACCTCGGTACAACATGCGGAAGACACCAACCAGGGCCCGAAAGTTTCGGGAGACCAACACCTACAACCCTATCAAACAAGAACAGGTTCCAGGCACGGCCCCCGTAGCTTTCCTCCCGAAAAGGAACGGCCCCTAGAACCCAGATCACCCAAACTCTCTCGGGTGAGGAAGTTGTAATAAGAAGTTGACAGTTATTACTGAAAATTATTTTAATCTGAGAAACCCAATTTAATATGTTTTAGTTCTTTAAGAAAATTCGTTTAAATAAGTTTTATTTTCCAAACCCCGGAGGGCTATTGCCATCACCCAAATCAAACAAGAACAGGTTCCGGCGACCCCTCGAGATTTGGAAGGAAAATATTAATTTACATAAATCATGTGTGTCAAAAAGCAGTCTGGGTCCTAGGTCCTACTAACACGGATATACAACTGTCGCTAACACAGTGGCGACGAATAAAACAAGGAAACAAGACATCTCGGGACCGCCGTTTACCCAAACGGCTCCCGCCACAGATAAACGACCAACTACATCTACCAGACTCCACTCTGCTCCCAAGCACGAGTGTAGCATTAATCCCACACTAAAAGGAATTCCGACCACTCGGCCCACTACCCGGGCGAGTAAAACACTAAGTCCAGGAAAGAATAAGAAGTGTGGATGTCTAAAGCAGAATAATCCTAGCCCAAGTTGGAGTTTTCTACTGGTCTGGTTACACATGCTGCATATGGCGGGGTGCTAAGTCAAGTTCCAAGGTAACAATAATTTAACCAATGGTCGGAAGCAAAAGATCAAATGCTAGATAAATAACACCAGGAATATCAATTCTCACATTCTAGCATGCTACCCAATAAACTCGCAATCATGCATAGTCCTACTATAATAGAATTAATGTCCAGTCCATCAATCTTGAAGACAAGGCCACCCACCTGAACGTGCACAACTGTCCAAGGTTCCACAGCTGAGAATACCCAGAAACAGATATCACTCCTCACACACCAATCCAACTGTACAGGAACACTGATCAACACGACCTGGGTACAAAAATACAATCCAAAGTTACACTTAATTCCATAAAATCCAAGTTTTATAATTCTGCTGTGAACAGTCCTCTTCATGCGAAATTTTTACCTATAAAACAATTTCCAAAAAATCCAGTAAAAATATGACGGCGATCCTCGCGAAGAGTAGATGTCGATAGAGTCCTTAATCGTCGAATTCCGATGACCGGATGCGAAGATAAAAATCCGACAAGAAGGTGCTGTCCAAAAACTCCACCAGCAAACAGTGTCTTAGAAAAGTCTCGAAAACTATGCCTTAAACTCTGAATCAGGCAAGGTGGTCAACACGGAAAACGAAGGCATACCTCTTGTGAATCCAACGCCGCAAAAATCGTCCAAAAATACTGTCGGAGTAGCTCTGTGGACCTCTCAGACCGAAATGCGGCGATAACGGGCCTCCGATGAAAGATCGTCGCTCCGCGCTACGGTGCCGAAATCGTCGACGCCGCGGCTTCCAAAAATTCTGGGCCTCTGCCAGAAGATGCGCAACATGAAGATCTCCAACTTTGCTAAAGGGTCCAAGGGCAAGAGAGTTCGGGAAAAGGGTTAAAAAGCCCTAGCAAAGGGCCTATTTATAGGCCCACACAAGAAAAGAGCCAAATGGGCTTTTGGGCCCAAAATCGGGTGCCCGAATTATTTCGGGCTGCTACAGTAACGGGCCCGGCCCGTTACTATGCGCGCCCGGAACCACAGGAACGCGACACGTGTCCCTGCCGCCAGCATTCCGCACGCCGCGCGCACGTGGGCGGCGTGCGCCCGCCACTGATATGGTGCCACGTGTCCCCACGTGGTTCACGCGGCGCACGCGGCCGGCCCACGCGCCGGGTCTTCCGGAACGTGTCCACCAATCAGGAGCCGCCACGTGTCACAGACCAGCCGCCTTGACGCCGCCCGACCAATCAGGAGATGCCACGTGGCAAGCCGCATTCTCGGTGCTCCCGGTGCACGCCTTGCCTATGGACCAGCCGCCCCCACGCGCGCCGCGCCTGCCCGCGCCTGCCCGCGCTGCCCGCGGCCGCGCTCTGCCGCTGTGCCGCCGCGCTCCGCCGTGCGCCGCCGCCTGCCGGTCGCCGCCGGTCGCCGGAATAGTAACTCCGGCCGGTGAACAGTAAAAATATTTTCCGAGGTCCGAAAAATACAAGTAAATAGCCAATTTTGATCGTTTTCGCGCGCTGAGTCCAAATCCGCCGTCCGTTTCTCCAAATTCTCATCCGAAATTTTGCCGGAAGCTCCCGAAAAAGCAAACTTGATCCGATTTTCGCGCCGGGTTCATTTCTGGAGTCCGATTTCTATCCTATAAGCTCTATTACACCGTGTAAACTTTCTGAAGTCATTATAATGCTGCGAAAGTCTCTGTAGGAATCCGGGTCATCACATCCTCCCCCACTAAAAAAAAGTTTTGTCCTCGAAACGAGACCAAACTAAACAACTCCAGTCTGCGCCTCGAACAAATAAGGGTAGATGTCCATTAAGTCCGGCTCTAGCTCCCCAGTCGCTACCCACTCTCCGAAAAGCGAGTCCAAAAGCTGGAAAAACCTCAGGAACTCCAAAAAGACAGAGGACAAGGAGGAACAACCAACTCTACTCGTCCTAAAAGTACACGAAGTACGCCATCACAACCAACAAGAAGGGTAAAAGTCCCACCAGCAGGAAAGTCGTCAACCCCAACTCTCTATTTAAAAAACAACTGAAATTAACGAAAAGTCCGAAAATTTTCGAAAGGACCAGTGCCTTCGACCCAATCAAACAAGAACAGGTTCGGGCACCGTCTCCATTTCTGGAGCAGTCTTTCGAAGTTTTCGTCCTGTTCGTAAATTCCAGTACAAGGCAAGAAAAGGGAGAGAAGTGTCGAAGTCATTCCTGCTGTGGTTACAAAAACGAAAGCTACGATCTAATCGTGACCCCTAAGGACACAACCTCTAGTCCTAATCGTCACCTACGCTCAATAAGTACCACCTAACCCAGAACCACTGAAGCCACTGCTACAGGAAGGATACCCGGGTGACCTATAAAAATAAACTCCTGTTGTCCTACTCGTGGGAAGGTCACCGTTCTCATTCCACAATCAGTCGTTGCACGATACCGCACCAGCTGGTCCATCCCGTGCGCTCAATCTGAGTCGTGGAGCTGTCACACCTACCGGTGTAATTCCAAGTCTCAACTGTCCAGATCATGCCCCATAATCCTCCTCTGCTCGTAGGACACTGTGAAGAATCCAATCACTAATGCATGTAACAAAAATTCCTAGCCCTTATCCATGCAAAGATGCAAATGTCCTACTATAATATGCAGAAGGATGCAGCGGTACCGAAATGCTTAACTCAGCTGGCCGAAAATAAAATCATACCTGCGGCAACACGATCTGCTGCCGGGGTGCCTTCCACCAGGGCTGCATAAACCCGTCCACTGGGTGCTGAAGATCATCGTCCCGTCTGTCCCGACGTCGTACCCCACTCCGTCTGACGGTGTACCGGAGGGGCTTCCGCTTCCTAAACAGGGAGGGGAGGTGCTGTAGCAAGGGGTCGCAATGATAGAATGGCTCGGGGACAAGCTGCTCGAAAATGTCCCAACTCTCCACATAGAAAACACCGTCCCTGTCTTTGGTCACACTGCGACGGTGGATGAGGCCCGCCACAGATGACACACCGCTCCTGTCGCGGCTGCCGATAATGCCGCTGCCGGGGGTACTGCTGCTGAAACTGTTGTCGCTGATGATGCTGTGGCTGCTGCGGGGGCCCACTCGATCTCTGGCGCCTCTGAAACCCACGACCCTCAGGGTGAGATCGTGGGGGTCTCGGAGGTGCCTGCCGACTCGTCTGTCCCTCATCAACCGGTGCTGGGCGCTTCGCCCCTGAAATCACTGCGGGAGCTGAAGTCACCTCATCCATCACCGCCTCTCCGCACTCAACGTAAAGTGCCTGCTCCATAGATGCATCCAACGTCTGCAATCTGCGCGAACGGACGAACTGATAAATCTTCCAGCGCAAACCCCGCTCAAACATGTAAATCCGATGCGCCTCGTCCCTGGCTGCGTGTGGTACACAGGCTAACAACTGGTTGAAGTCCGCGATGTACTCATGCATGGGCCGATCTCCTTGTCGGAGATTCTTCAGCCGTTCCTCCAACCTCTGCCTGACGCTCTCCGGGAAAAAGGCTCCAAGAAGTAGACTGCGGAACTCCGCCCAGGTAAGAAGCTGGGTCCCAGGTGGTCCAACCGGTCGAACTCGCCGCCACCAGGCCTTGGCGTTGTGCTCCAAGAAGTTTGTCGCCAATAGAACCTGAAATCACTCCTCGATAAACAGGCTCTCGAAATGTCGCTCCATCGCCGTGATCCACGACTCCGCCTCCCACAGCTCCGAACTCTGCCCCGAGAAACGAGGAGGGTCAAACTGACAAAACCTCATCAACAACTCCACCACTTCTCGCCACTCCGCAGGGGTTAACTGTCCTGCCGTCCCGGACGGCTGTCTGCTGGTAACTGGCGCAATAGGGGCTACTGGTGCCACTGGCACAACAGGGGGTGCCACGGCTGGGGAAGAAGGTGCAGGGAAACTCTCAGGGGGTGTAACAACAGGCTGCGCTCTCTGTTCAAACACGCGCATCATCCGGTCCATGACCTCCTCCTGGCGTCGGGAAATCTCCTCCTGACGTCGGACAGCCTCCGACAACTGGGTCATCTGAGCCCGTAGCTCCTGTACCTCACTCTGTTGACCCTGTGCTGACTCCTCCTGCTCAGGCTCATCGGAGGAGGAAGGCTGAGAACGCGTCCGCATCCTACGTCGGGGTGGCATCGTGCTCACCTGCAGCAACATTCAAACATCAGGACAAAACCAAAACAACACTCGACCCAATCCAGCGAAAGTCTAAGGCATGTCATCCATTCCACAGCATTATGTTGTCTGCAGCCAACATAATCACTTAGGAGAATAAATATGCCAATCACTCATCCCATCCCTTGGGAGAGGTATAAAACTCAATCAGGACTCTCGCTAAAAAGTCACGTCTCTCACGTAGTCATCCTAATGTCCAACCACAAGCCTAGGGTTTCTAAGTCCATAATGACCTACAACCTAGGCTCTGATACCACTCTAATCTGTCACGTCCCGGGGTCGAAACTGCAACCCCGAGCTCGCCAACAGATCCGCCGCCCATACGGTGAACCCCGTATAGATGAAGCGTCTATCCTGCAAAAAGAACGATACTACAGCTATACAGATATCAGAGCTAAAAAGTATACTGCTAGAAATAAAATAAATACAACCCAAGTACTCACAAATACAGAAGTCTCTCAATAAAAAGAAAAGTACAAGTGAACCTCACTACAAAGGTCTCTCAAAGAGCAACTCTCAAAATAGTAAGGGGGTACATCTACTCTCTACACGACGACTGGTAGGGATCTATCTCGTGACTCCCTTACCTCGATCAGCCGGATCAGCAACAGGAGTAGCAGGAACAGGAGTAGAAGTCCCTGGGAAAAAATACACCACGACGGGTGTGAGAACTACATCCTACAGTAGTTCTCAGTGGGTGCCGCCAACAAGCCTGACGGTCTACCCACTAAGTCTACTAGAGGCATAAAGTAACAATGTAATACTGAAAGAAAGGGGCTGGAAAAGAATAACTCTACAGCTACTATGCCTCTATCTAAATGCTCAAAAAGTGGAACAGATGTAAAACATGATGCATCCACTAATACTCAAGTATAGTCACCCAATCTATACTGACTGCCGCATAGGGTCCAGTCAAACCTGCGCCCACCTACTGCCGCACATCCTCAACAGGACGGGTCTACCGTAGGGTGTCCGTGACTGCCAAAACTGGGCCAGCCAAAGGGACGGCGTCGACAAGTCGCGATAGCAAGTAACAGGCTCAACTCCGGAGTGGCACTCGAGGGGCGCGACCCCACCGAGGAAAGTATCAGCGCATCTCTGTCGAGCTCAATATGGCTCATGCAGGCTATAGACCAAATCCACGATCCTCAGGATCGACAGTAACTAACATAACCTCTCAACTCACTGGCTGGAAATACTCACAGCCGGGACCACCGTCAACCCAACGGCTCCCACATCAAAACACTAAACTCATAGATAACACAGAAAGGACCGACACCATAAGGGTTCGAAAACCCTGATAGGTCGGCGCCTAGAACCCCAATCAAACAAGAACAGACTCCAGGCTCTGCCTATCGAGGTTCCCGACCCCCTTACAGCTCGGGAACACGACAACCTCGGTACAACAAGCGGAAGACAACAACCAAGGCCCGAAAGTTTCGGGAGACCAACACCTACAACCCTATCAAACAAGAACAGGTTCTAGGCACGGCCCCCGTAGCTTTCGTCCCGAAAAGGAACGGCCCCTAGAACCCAGATCACCCAAACTCTCTCGGGTGAGGAAGTTGTAATAAGAAGATGACAATTATTACTGAAAATTATTTTAATCTGAGAAACCCAATTTAATATGTTTTAGTTCTTTAAGAAAATTCGTTTAAATAAGTTTTATTTTCCAAACCCCGGAGGGCTATTGCCATCACCCAAATCAAACAAGAACAGGTTCCGGCGACCCCTCGAGATTTGGAAGAAAAATATTAATTTACAGAAATCATGTGTGTCTAAAAGCAGTCTGGGTCCTAGGTCCTACTAACACGGATATACAACTGTCGCTAACACAGTGGCGACGAATAAAACAAGGAAACAAGACATCTCGGGACCGTCGTTTACCCAAACGGCTCCCGCCACAGATAAACGACCAACTACGTACATCTACCAGACTCCACTCTGCTCCCAAGCACGAGTGTAACATGCATCCCACACTAAAAGGAATTCTGACCACTCGGCCCACTACACGGGCGAGTAAAACACTAAGTCCAGGAAAGAATAAGAAGTGTGGATGTCTAAAGCAGAATAATCCTAGCCCAAGTTAGAGTTTTCTACTGGTCTGGTTACACATGCTGCATATGGCGGGGTGCTAAGTCAAGTTCCAAGGTAACAATAATTTAACCAATGGTAGGAAGCAAAAGATCACATGCTAGATAAATAACACCAGGAATATCAATTCTCACATTCTAGCATGCTACCCAATAAACTCGCAATCATGTATAGTCCTACTATAATAGAATTAATGTCCAGTCCATCAATCTTGAAGACAAGGCCACCCACCTGAACGTGCACAACTGTCCAAGATTCCACAGCTGAGAATACCCAGAAATAGATATCACTCCTCACACACCAATCCAACCATACAGGAACACTGACCAACACTCCCTGGGTACAAAAATACAATCCAAAGTTACACTTAATTCCATAAAATCCAAGTTTTATAATTCTGCTGTGAACAGTCCTCTTCATGCAAAATTTTCACCTGTAAAACAATTTCCAAAAATTCCAGTAAAAATATGGCGGCGATCCTCGCGAAGAGTAGATGTCGATAGAGTCCTTAATCGTCGAATTCCGATGTCCAGATGCGAAGATAAAAATCCGACAAGAAGGTGCTGTCCAAAAACTCCACCAGCAAACAGTGTCTTAGAAAAGTCTCGAAAACTATGCCATAAACTCTGAATCAGGCAAGGTGGTCTACACGGAAAACGAAGGCATACCTCTTGTGAATCCAACGCCGCAAAAATCGTCCAAAAATACTATCGGAGTAGTTCTGTGGACCTCTCAGACCGAAATGCGGCGATAACGGGCCTCGGATGAAAGATCGTCGCTCCGCGCTACGGTGCCGAAATCGTCGACGCCGCGGCTTCCAAAAATTCTGGGCCTCTGCCAGAAGATGCGCAACACGAAGATCTCAAACTTTGCTAAGGGGTCCAAGGGCAAGAGAGTTCGGGAAAAGGGTTAAAATGCCCTAACAAAGGGCCTATTTACAGGCCCACACACGAAAAGAGCCAAATGGGCTTTTGGGCCCAAAATCGGGCGCCCGAATTATTTCGGGCTGCTACAGTAACGGGCCCGGCCCATTACTGTGCGCGCCCGGAACCACAGGAACGCGACACGTGTCCCTGCCGCCAGCATTCCGCATGCCGCGCGCACGTGGGCGGCGTGCGCCCGCCACTGATATGGTGCCACGTGTCCCCACGTGGTTCACGCGGCGCACGCGGCCAGCCCACGCGCCGGGTCTTCCGGAACGTGTCCACCAATCAGGAGCCGCCACGTGTCACAGTCCAGCCGCCTTCCTTGACGCCGCCCGACCAATCAGGAGATGCCACGTGGCAAGCCGCATTCTCGGTGCTCCCGGTGCACACCTTGCCTATGGACCAGCCGCCCGCGCGCGCGCGCCGCCCCTGCCCGCGCCTGCCCGCGCTGCCCGCGGCCGTGCTCCGCCACTGTGCCGCCGCGCTCCGCCGTGCGCCGCCGCCTGCCGGTCGCCGCCGGTCGCCGGAACAGTAACTCCGGCCGGTGAACGGTAAAAATATTTTTTGAGGTCCGAAAAATACAAGTAAATAGCCCATTTTGATCGTTTTCGCGCGCTGAGTCCAAATCTGCCGTCCGTTTCTCCAAATTCTCATCCGAAATTTTGCCGGAAGCTCCCGGAAAAGCAAATTTGATCCGATTTTCGCGCCGGGTTCATTTCTGGGGTCCGATTTCTATCCTATAAGCTCCATTACACCGTGTAAACTTCCTGAAGTCATTATAATGCTGCGAAAGTCTCTGTAGGAATCCGGGTCATCACACTAGGTGTTTTTTCCCCTATTTAGCTCCATATTAGACATAACCCAACACGCTGCCTGCAGGCAGCCCCCGCGGCGCCTTCCCACGCGGCGCGCTGCCTGCAAGTAGCCCCGCGCGGCGCCTGCCTGCGGGCAGCCCCTTGCGGCGCCTACCTGCAGGCAGCCCCGCGCAGCACCAGCCCGCGCGGTGCGCTGCCTGCGGGCAGTCCGCTTGCTGCCGGCGGCTCCGCGGTGGCGGCAGCTGCGTGACGGCTTCACCCCCGTAACGACGAAAAACGCAACCACCACGAACAAAAACCTCAAGAAACGAAAAGCTCACCTTCGTTTAGCTGGAGAAGGAGGTAGGAAAGGATCGTCCGCTCCTCGCCCGATCGATCCCACAGAAAGGGAACAGTTCTCCTTCCCTCTCCCTGTCTCTCCGCCCGGATCCCCTACGTCGTCTTCTTGAAAAAAAAGGAAATATGGATTTTGGGGTTTTTCCCGCACGCACCCAATTCTGACCTAACCTAAATTAAAGGGAAGAAAATATAATTTAAATCTCCAGATCGCATCTTTAGTCAATCGGGATTTGAATGAGGGGTCCAGATTACCTCGAAAAACGTGCCGATCGCCAGCACGAATTCCGACGCGCCCAAACTGATAGCGAACTTCAAAAATCATTTCTGGGAGATCCCGGGGTCGGATTTCGAATCCGATCGCGCCACCATTCATCGTTTTGCGAGCTCAAGCACCTAAAAATACCCGCAAACCCCAACGGTCAGCCCAGAAATTCTCGAACTTTTAACCCCCACCTAACAACTGAATTAATAAAATAAATTACCAATTTAGAAGGCGGGTACTACACTGTCCGAAACCCAAAAAATTCGAGAAAATCCAAAACTCAGAAATATGCACCGTTCTCACCTCCACAATGTCCGCACACGCACGAGCTCCAACCGGGCTCTCCTCGACAGGTCCAGCTCACCAACGTGCTCACGTTCAAAACCCAATGCCTCGGCGCGACGAGAACCCTCCAAGTACAAACAGCCATCTCTCTCTCTCTCTCACTCTCAATCTCTCCCTTTCTCTCCTTCTTCCTCTCACTCTTTCTCTCTTTCTTTTTCTTTCTCTGGCTTCCAGCTGAGAAGAGAGGAGGAAGAGGAGTCCATATATAGAGAAGAGAGGGGTCTACGCAGTCAACAGGGGTGTTGGGATTTGAAAATACTCTTTTACCCTTGCTTTTACAAATATCTGGAGGCTGAGTACCGGTACTCGGGCTCCCGTACCGGTACCCAGGCTCAAAAATCCCAACCCGAGAGCTAATTCTAATAAATCCACCATTAAGTACCGGTACCCTCACTCACGTTTCGGTACTCAAGCTAAAATCCTCATTGGGTTCCGATACTAAACACCCAGTTCCGGAACCCAGCCCTCAGTTCCAGAACACAGTACCCAGTTCCGGAACACCAAGCTTCCCAGGCTGATCCGCAAGCTGAAGCTTCCAATATCGACGCCGCCAACTCACTTTTCGCCCCGAAAGCTCCCACATCATTCTGAAACCTCCCGAACTCCGCTGTAAACTGAAAATACACATGTTCCAAACATTTTTCCAATTTTTCCTATGCACCACGGCGGAGTCGGTACTCTATCCAATCCAATACTCTATAAGCACGCAAAGCCCTGAAATCACTGATTCAAGCTGGCTTCCAAGTTTCGACGCCGCTAAGTCACTTTTCATCCCAAAGGCTTCCACGTCGATCCAAATCAATCCGAACTCGTCTGTAAACGCAAATGGAATACGCCTAAGGCGATTTCTCTGCACCACGCCATCTTACGAGGTCGGTGCACTAAACGAAGCTCCGGTACTCTACAGTACCCCTTCATTGCAGATCTATTAGTACAGTCAGCAGTTGGTTTATTTGTTTTTACTTTCGAGAGATATTTATATTGTGAGGATCTGACTTGTACTAAGAGTCTGTACACTGATGTATTATTGGGTTTACCTCCCTATTTAGTTTTGGTTATTGTATTCTGAGGATATTGTATTTGATCGTATTTGGGAGATGGTGTTTGCGTAAATATATATATATATATATATTATAGTAAAAAAACATAGGGGGAAAGATTATGGTTGGCCCGTAATATTGATTTGTCTATATATTTCTAATAAGACCTGTATAAGCCCAAAATTTTTAACATATTAATAATTTGGGTCCAACAAATTTCACTACAAATTCAATCCCTTAATAAGCCATTTGTGAACACAAGCTTAGGCCATTTGTGAACACAAGCTTAGGCCATTTGTGAACACAAGCTTATGGGTCTCATCAAAGCTCCGTCGATACAGTCGGATCCTATTTTTTTTCTGCCCAGCGTGCCTTACATTATAGTCAACTTCCTGTTTAAAAATTCAATTTCAAAAATTATGTTCAAATTAAATTTTAAATTTTGAATTTCAAATTTCCAACAAAATTTCAAAATATCTTTCAGACTCCTATTTCATTCGAAATTCAAATTTCCAACCCAATTTCAAAATATCTTTCAACCGATTTATCCAAACTTACCCATATCCTATTTATTTGGAATTCAATTTTGAATTTTTGAATCCAAGCAAATTCTCTCCTCTCAATTTTGAAATTGAGAGGAAAGAATTTAAATACAACCATACTTTCTCAAATTTGAATATAACCGTTCAATTTTAAAATTTAAAATTTAAATTAAATACAACCATACTTTCTCAAATTTAAACACAACCGTTAAATTTTGAAATTCGAACATATTCAATTTTAAAATTTGAAATTTAAAATTTAAATACAACCATACTTCCTCAAATTTGAACATAACCGTTCAATTTTGAAATTTGAACACATATTGAAATTTGAACATAATCGGTCAATTTTAAAATTCGAACATATTCAATTTTGAAATTTAAAATTTAAAATTTGGACATAACCATACCCCCTCAACATATTGGAATTTGAACATAACCGTTCAATTTTGAAATTTGAAATTTAAAATTTGAATATAACCATATTCCCGTAATATTGAAATTCGAACATAACCTTTTAATTTTAAAATTCAAAATTTGAAAATTAAAATTTGAATATAACAATTTCTCAAATTTGAACTACGAATTTTCCTCAACAAATCCACATTCCCACGCACTTCGTTCCTCAACAAACCCGCATTTCCTCGCCAACTCCTTAACAAATCCCAACAAACCCCACGCGATATTTTTCTGCCAATATCCACTATAAATAGAGGAAATAGAAAGAATAAAAGGGAGATTTTTTTTATTTGTCTTGTCTGAAACAACCTTCTAGATTCCAAAAAAAAAAAAAAAAAAAAAAAAAAAAGAAAAAAAACAAAAAAAAAAAAAGAGCACAACCTACTTCCTCAACTCCTCTGATCGACTTCCTCAGCACCTCCGATCGACTTCCTCGGCCATCTTTTCAGACGTATTGCTCAGGTAAAAAAAAAAAGAAAAGAAAAATAAAAGGAAAATTAATAAAGCCGGTTCGGGTTTCCTTCGGACGCCCTAACTTTAGGCTCATTCAAAAAAAAAAAAAAGGAAAAGGAAATTTAATAAAGCCGGTTCGGGTTTTCTTCGGACGCCCTAACTTTAGGCTCATTCAAAAAAAAAAAGGAAAAGGAAATTTAATAAAGCCGGTTCGGGTTTTCTTCGGACGCTCTAACTTAGGCTCATTCAAAAAAAAAAAAGGAAAAGGAAATTTAATAAAGCCGGTTCGGGTTTTCTTCGAACGCCCTAAATTTAGACTCATTCCAAAAAAAAAAAAAAAAAAAAAAAAAAAAAAAAAAAAAAAAAAAAAAAAAAAAAAGAAATTTAATAAAGCCGGTTCGGGTTTTCTTCGGACGCCCTAACTTTAGGCTCATTCCAAAAAAAAAAAAAAAAAAAAAAAAAAAGAAAGAAAATTTAATAAAGCTGGTTCGGGTTTTCTTCGGACGCCCTAACTTTAGGCTCATCCCAAAACCGGTTCAGATGATTTCTTCGGACATTCGAACTTAGGTTAAGTCAAAAAGGGATTTTTCGGATCCCAAGCCAAAAAGGGATTTCTTCAGATCCCAAACCAAAATATAAGATAAAAGGAATTTTTTCGGATCCCAAATCAAATTACAAGATAAAAGAGATTGAACCCCAAGATAAGATTAGTGAATTTCCTTCGGATCCCAAATCAAATTATAAGATAAAAGGAATTGTTTCGGATCCCAAATCAAATTACAATATAAAAAGAATTGAACCCCAAGATAAGATTAGTGGATTTCCTTCGGATCCCAAATCAAATTATAAGATAAAAGGAATTGCTTCGGACCCCAAATTATTTCTTCGAACCCCAAGATAAGATTAGGGGATTTCTTCGGACCCCACATCAAAAAAAAAAAAATGAAAGGGACTTCTTCGGATCCCAAATAATTTCAAAAAGGGACTTCTTCGGATCCTAAATAATTTCAAAAAGGGACTTCTTCGGATCCCAAATAATTTTAAAAAGGAAATTTCTTCGCTCCCCACATCAAAATAAAATAACGGTATTTCTTCAGATCCCAAGATAAAATAAGGGATTTTCTTCGAACCCCAAGATAAGATTATGGGATTTTCTTCGGACCCCAAATAAAATAAAATAAAAGGGAATATCGAAACAAACAGAAATTTCTTTGAATCCACAGTTGATTTCAAACAAAATTTAAATGGGTCTAATCAACTTGGAGCCTAACTCCGATTCAAAAAGGACTAGTAAATGAATTCAATCATTTATTAAATAAGACTCACCCCATATGCAGGCCTCAAATTTACCTATATGAAAATAAGGCTCAGTCCACATACGGGTCCCAAATCCAGTCCACATACGGGTCCCAAATCCAATCCATATATAACATAGGCCCAGTCCACATACTGCCCCAAATCCAGTCCACTTGCAAATAAAACCCAAAACCTATTCGATCTACAAATAAAACTGGTAACCCATTTCAACCCACAAATAAAACATAAAACACATTCGATCTACAAAAAAAATTCAAAACTCAATCCAATCCACGAATAAAAAATCCAAAACCCATTCAATCCATAAATAAAACCCAAAACCCATTCAATCTTATCGCCTTAACACATATAATTAAGGCAAAATTATATTCAAACCGACTAGATTCTAAATCATATACTTAGAGTTTAGCCAAATCCAATTCGATCGAGCTCTAACACATATACATAGAGTTCATTCAAATCAACCCAACTAACCCTAATACATATACTTAGGGTGTAGTTAACCTTTTACTCTAGCACATATATCTAGAGTAGAAACCAAATCAATCCAACTAATCCTAATACATATACTTAGGGTTAGTCAACCTTTTACTCTAGCACATATAACTAGAGTAAAAAAAAAACATATCAAACTCCACCAATCCTAATACATATAGGACTTAGCCACCTCCTA
Source organism: Tillandsia fasciculata (assembly GCA_029168755.2). Classification (NCBI taxonomy): domain Eukaryota; kingdom Viridiplantae; phylum Streptophyta; class Magnoliopsida; order Poales; family Bromeliaceae; genus Tillandsia; species Tillandsia fasciculata. The sequence goes on along the minus strand of CM054933.1, from coordinate 15,473,722 downwards.
CTTTCGAGTAGCATCAAATCCGACCCACCTCAATGCATATCCTTGGGGTTTGATCATGTCTCCACTTTGGAACATACGCCAAATATGGAATCAAATATAATTGGACTCTAATACATATACTTACAGCCAATTAAACCCAATTAAACTCTAACACATATACTTAGAGTTTAATATCGACTAGTTCTCAACACATATAATCAGGATCAAGTCAATTTCAAAGCCAGCTAAATCCTAACACATATACTTAGGATTTGGTCAATCATTGAGATACGATTTATTCTATCCTTCCCACAAAGGTCTCTTAATCGAAGGTGCCCCAATCATATGGGGGTAATTAACAATAGATGTTTGCGTCTATTGGAAGTTATGGATCCGCAATACCTGATACCCACATACACCCATCCATATATAAATATTCATCTGAATCGTGAATACCATCCCACGGGAATTCCGAGAAACGAGGAACCGCGCGAGATGAGTCATTCGAGATCGCAGACAGATGGATATTGTATCTTTATTTCCAGTTGTACAGTGATGGGATTTTAGTCTTTCAGTAGTTTACTTTTCAACTCTGATATCTATATAGCTATAGTATCATTCTTTTTGCAGGTTAGACGCTTCGTCTATACGGGGTTTTCCGTATGGGCGACGGATCTGTTGGCGGGCCCGGGTCGCAGTTTCGACCCTGGGGCATGACAACCCGCGAGCGGCGCGCGGGGAGTCTGACCGCGCGGCCAAGCCGCGGCCGAGCCGCATGCGGCGCCGCACGGCCGAGCCACATGCGGCGCCGCGCGGGGCATGTGCCCGCGCGACCGCACGACCAGGATGGGGGAAGGGACCGCGGCCGCGTCGTCCGTCGCGCGTCGTTACCGCCGCCGTTGCCGGGTTTTCGTCGTACTCTTGGGTTTTGGACTCCGTTTCTTTACAAAATGCAAGTCAGTCTGATTTGTCGTTCTTTTGGGGACTTTCTTAGGTCCGGGTGCCGATTGTGAGTGTGTTTTGGTCCCAGGTGTTCCAATCAGCACATTTCGAGGTGGATACTTTATTGTATTGCGGTGTATGGTTGTTCCCGCTTGTGAAAATAAAGTAGATGTACCTTTTTGTAAACTGTTTAACCCCATTGCATGAGAATCCCGCTCTTTTATTTCTAACTGTGGCGACGAATGTCGCGGTGCTTTATTACACGCCGGTTTCGGCATTTATGCTCATGATTGCTTACATGCACACCGGCAGTCTGGCCACTGCACAGGGTGTATTTTTTCGAAAAGATGGTACGTTCATCCGTGTACCCCACAAAGGTGACATAGTGGGGACCCCTCGCGGATTACTTAAGGTGCTGCACAAGTACCGTGGAGGGGTTGGTAGCATCAAGGTGCGAGCAAAGTGTACTTTCGCTTGGGTTCTTTAGACCTCCCGGCATATGTTTCGTTTTGATTAAACAGGGAATATGGTGACTCATGAGGGGAAAGTGGAATGCTCTGGTGTGTCGGTTTGTTTATTGCAATTTTTATCGCATTGTACCTGTTTTTATCTACTTTATTTGTCACTGACTTCCCATAATGATAGGTTCGAACAGAGGGTGAGAATCGGGAAGGGTGAAACTGCGTTTAGAGGACCTTAGCCGCTTGAGGCCGTAAAATGTCTTATTTACTTTCGGTTATATCATTTGCTTTTGGTTAGTAGGTTAGTGATTATTTGTTGGTGGAACAATTGTGGATGTTGAGTTGAAATCCTAACTTAGTGGTGACATCGTTTATTGTGTTTATCTTAGACTTGCATGCGGCATGTTTTCAAATAGCAAAATAATTTCGAAAACGTTTTCAAACTAAGTATCGTGTGGGCACTGCTTTCCAAACCCGTGGATTTATCCTTTCAAGTTATGTTGCCGCCTAAAAGAGATTTGCGAAAACGTTTTTAAAATCGGGTGTCGTGTGGACACCGTTTGACAACCTGTGGATTTATCCTTTCAATCTTGTAGTAATTGTCGTTGTAATTAATTATGATCTCCCTTTGGTTTCATCGTGACTGCATGGTTAAAGTATGTGTTGTAATTGAAACGTCGTACATATACAAATGAGACTCCGTCAGTTTGTAAAGTGAATTTGTATATGTTGCGAGTCTGGCGCGCACTGGTGGGTGATGTTAATTTCAAAAAAATATATACATATTTTTTCGCTCATTTAAAACCTCCGGGGCGTGACACTACTACACTACATTGAGTTTTACATTTTGCTCTTTTGGATTCGAGTTTCCTCTTCGAACTTCTATTTTTGCTGGATCTCTGAAAGATGTTGGATTCACTACGCATCATTCCGGAGTCGTTGCCAACGGGGTGAACAGTGATCGTTGTATCCCTATGGTTGATTGTCGGAGCCTCGCAGGTGGAGAGACAATCTCGCTTCTAGGACAGTGCTTATGTACGCCTCGATATTCACAGGCTTCATCTAAACTTTGATATATTTTATTGTTAACAGTATAATTGTAAATTAAATAATAGTATTTCAAATTTAAAATTATTTAAATATTATTTGACTAAAAGAATTATTTTGAAAAGATTTTCCAACAACAAACAGTTCAGGAACTTGGTGCAATTTGTATGAGTGAAAAGACAAGAAACTTACATTACGCTTTTAACATGTTAGTTTAGTTACTTTGTGGAATAATTCACTTATTTAATATTGGGGTATCAGAGTTAACTGAAAGAGAAACAAGGACTCTAGTGAGAACAAGCAAAGATAACAATACCATACAGCACAATAATGCATGCTGAGATCCTGTCACTAGTAACAGGCAAAGTAAAAAAGTTTATTCACATATTACATAGTGTTTATAATTTTGTGACCATCTTACCCTTCCCTTTTTGCCAACCATGCAAAAAGATAGCCAAAGAATTGAGATGCCACACCCTTCATAAATTTCGCAGAAAATTTCACGGAGTTGTTCACTAGTCATCTATATTCTTCATGTATTCTTTTGATAATCTGGAACTATTAATCAACTGCTGCTGCTTGACCAGAGAATGCCCTGATTCAAGTAATGCCTCCACTGTTTGCTGTCATAAGTAAGCAAAATCAATTTGTTCATACAAAATCAAACTCTTGTTTGAAGAATGTAGAAGAAAGCAACTGTCAAATAAAATTTTACTTGCTTTACAGGGCTCTTGATGGTGACAATTAACATGACATTGCTGTGTTAGGCCTCTTAGGATTATCACTAATTTTATAAGCAATTGAGAATCCAAAAGCATAGATTGCTGAATATCTAAATTTAGTTTGATAATTATCAAAACCATTTAATTTAGTTACAACTGATGATCATAGATGCGGTTGTTTTACATGCAGTTTGAATAAACAATGACACAAATCATTTGTAAGATAACAAAACAAGTAATGTCACACAAGCAATAGATGTGGTTCTCGTGCCTACTCTACTCTCATTGTGTATATGGGGAGGACAAACAGATTTAGGGTAGTAAATGGGGCACTTTTCATAATCCAAGACAGATTCAGGCCAGAAAATGGGGAAAAAAAAAATTTGATGTACCCCAGCTCTTTCCCCCATCCTGGTCTATATATTTTTCAAATACCTCTATATATTATCTATTTACAAAGTGCTAACCTAGATATAGAATTTGTATACTAAATCCTGGTTGTTCTCTATCCAGACTACCACTCCCAACCTAATTACACCAACACCACCTCCTGGTACTCTATTCCCCCTCAATCCCTCTCCTACAAAGTCCTGCTTCCAATCCATTCCCTCTACCACTCCACAAGTCCACAATGCCCATTTTGTAGTCCAGCCTCTGCGATCTACTATCCTGCTGCTTTGCCTACGACGCTAAAGCACTTCCCCTCTACAACACCAAAGCACTTCTCCTCCACCTCTGGGACCTCTCCCACTTCCCCTCTGCTACCTCTACCAGTTCCCCAACAATACCCCTAATGCTTCTAACAGCTCAAGCACGAACTTACTTTCCTCTGTAGGATCTCTTGAAGTTTGAAAGACCCAAACGGAAGCGAATGTCACAGATCAGACTTGTCAATGCCCATCTATTTCAGGTAAAAGAGTACATCAAGTGAATTTTTTGGATTCAACCTTTCTGTTCTGATTAATTACAGAAGATATGAATAGATTCGTTGTTTTTCTAAAAGGGCTACTTTTATTGTTTCTTAGACTAATAGGAGGATATTTACATTTTCATGCCATTTTTTGTTAAACAAAAAATTGTCAAAGCATTAGTCATGTTATACTAAATAGGACGAAGAAAAATGATTTCATGATTTGATACTTTGGATTGCATTCAAATATATATTGGCATGCGGCATTATTGCTTTGTTGTTCAATGCTCACAAATGATCTTTATATAAATGCACCAATAAGTCAACAGTTGCTTTCTAAAATCAATGAAGATACAGACGATGAAGTGCAAAGAATTAGTGAGATATGTTATAGTTGTCTTCAAGAGTACCAAATTCGAAGTATAAGTGAGGCGAGTCAAGTTGACTCATTTTGTACATCGTCTTCAATTATGGCAGAAACTTCCATGTACAATGCATCTAGCACTTCAAACTTTCTCAAAAAATTTGATACTCATGCCGCCATGAAGAGAAAAATTAATTTACGAGTGAGAGGCTGGGCAATCCTCCTCCCACCAAATCAGCCTCGTTTCCCAGCAGCCAGAGTGCATCGGCTTGTTTATATGTTGTGGTCGGCTTGTTTATATGTTGTGGTCCCGTTGGTTCATTGTATTGCTGAAATGGTATATGGTTTGTGCTCTTTTTTATATGATGTTGTTATCAACCTGACCCGTTGCAACCGATTAATGATGAGGATGCTCTGAAATGAGGATGGCAACGAGAATGATGGATTGATCGGCTCGATCACCCTGAGCTTATGGTGCCGGAATATGGAAAAAATTGAGATAAGATGGTGAGAGTAAGGAGGAAAAGAGATAGAGGAGGGGGAAGAAGAGAAAGAGAGTGAGGAATAAGAAGGTCGTAAAATTCCATTCATGCCCAATTCTGTTACATCTTGCTTATTATATAGTCTTACTAATGGAATGCTATTAAGTGTTGATTGGATACTATTAGGTAATCAAGAGTATTACAAGCTTAATTAACTACACTGAGTAATTTGCTGAGTGGGCCCTTGGCTGCCTCTTGGAAGTGGTTCTGGGCTTGGGCCTCCGGAGTGGTAATAGCTCCTCCCCTTCAGCCTGTTTGCGCCTGCTCCTTCGGATATCCGATTGGGCCTTGACTCTGTACTCTCCCTCTCATCTATATCCTCTCTAGTTGCCTTAAGTGCTCTGCTATCCTGAGATTGCCCTAGATCCTGTCGGAGAGCCTCCTTCTCCTCCTCTTCCTTGATCCGACTCCTTCTGGAAATCCTGGTCCTGTTCACCTCCTTCACCCTCCTCGCCAGCTGCCCTCTGTTCCCCATGAGAGAGCTAAGTCTCCAACTCATCTTATTCTCCTTGCTATGCTAAACGAAGTGGTGTCTACTCTTAATATACTTGCTTCTTATTCTTTATGTTTGCAGATGTTACAGATGTATGCAAATGCCCAATAATTTAGAAATATCGACCCTTTGGATACATAAGAGTTTAAGATTTGTGAATGGCATCTTCATGGCTACTTGTACAAGATAGGATCTTTGGTCCCAAACCCTTTACTACTGGTATATATTTGGCACTGGTAATTCAAAACAATGGGCTAATCCTTTTTCCATTTTTTTATGTGTTGTTTGTGTTTTCTTTCAGTATGGTTGCTATAGTTTCTCGGTAGAAAATTTTCACTCGTCTTTCAACATATTGTTTGCACGGTCTATATCTTGCATAGCCGTTTCAAAATGGTTTATACTTTAGGTATGTTTTGCACGTTTTTACCTAAATTTAAGAAAACTTTTGTGCTTTCATACATTTGAATGATAGGGTCTGCTACAAATATGTGGATGAATATGGGAATTTTTAAGTATTTTATGTCATTTTTTTAGAAATTACAGCGAAAATTTGTGAAGAAAATGATTATGTATATACTATGAAATTGAAGTACAAAATGTAAGTATATGTGTGCAGAAAAGTAATTACCTTGGGAGGACTAAATGTAGGAAGTTTGCCTTTCTTTCTCTCGTCAAGTAGTTTTTCACCAAGTTTTTCAAATCCACCCATATCATTTACCCACTGCAAGTTGTAAGGTCAACAAATATATATATTTCTTCCATAAGAAGTTTTCCATAGTTGAAATTGAACAAGCTTAAAGATGGCAACTCAAAATTAGTCATGAAGAATACTACATCTACAAAATAATTAAAGATGGTACGGACATAATTTCTAAAATATTCTTTATCCTTGCTACAATAAAAACTAATTATTCTGACAGCTTAAATAAAAGGGCTACAGGATGATTAACTACTAGCAAGCAAAACTATAATAATTCAAAATTAGAGTGAAGATTTTGAGTCTACAGTAAGACATTTGTCAGAATCAACTAACATCCTAACTATTAGACCCGAGCAAATTTTGCCCAACAGGCACAACCCGATTTTCTACAGCTTAGGACAAGTCAAGTAGGCCTAACATGGTTCACAGGGCTGGGCCTGGGTTTTTTAGTTTCTTCGGCTAACCTAGCCTGGCTCGATATTTCTCAATTGATGCACAACCCCACTTTTAATTTTGGAGCAAGTCCAAGCCTACAATAGCAATACAAATTTTGAGCCGGCATAGGCAAATTTACTCCAACTTGAAACTAGATTCAAACTGTTGTTTGGTCTAAAAATTATCTTACAAATGATGGAAATGCATATACTAATGACAAGAATTTAAATACTTACTATTCTTTTATGACTAAAATTTTAGTTGATATAGATAAAAACTGGTATCTAGATACACGAACTCTGGCAATAAATCAAACTCTTTCAATATGTGCCTACCTTTAAAATTGCATGATCATATGTTCTAGACCTCAGAGCTCCATAGAAATCCAAAGCTGCACAAGGAGAAAAGAAGTTTAACAAATAGATCTTTCACTATGGTTTGACATGAACTAAAAGCTCTAGAGAAAGAAATAATTTGTTTATGTAAAACAGATGAAGAGAGGTTACCTTAAAACTTTTAACTGAATGGTTTGGTTTCAATTTTACTAAAATATCATATTATAATGTGGAAATATGGATCAAAGGCATACAAGGAACAATCTATGTTGTGCATGCCCCTTCTTTCGGATACAGTCAGGAAAAGACAAGCAACTGATAAACTTAGAATGCTTAAATGCTAGTGATATGGCAAGCACAAACTCAGACATTGCTTCACAATGATGGAAAATTTAGTTCTGCTAATAGTTACCCTCAATCTCATCTTATCTAAATAGAAGGTTAAAGTATCTAATATAATTAGTGGCAGAAAAGGAGTGAACCTTCTGGATCTGCTCATTGTAAGCCTCATTTAGGATTGGCATAACGTAGTTTAGTAGATTTGATGTTATTTCTAAGAAGATGTTTTTTCCTAAACTATTAACCTGAATGTTCCATAGATCCAGTGTTCAAGAAGATTTGACAGAATTACGGACAAAGACTATAGTGATCTCTTCGATTTACCTATTCTACGCTTCTTTAATACAGTTGCATAAAGAAATTTGGTGGAACATAAGGGTAGAAATTGCAAATCTTGGTTTTTCCCTATTTTTTAACCGGCATAATACAATTCATTAAATCAGTGAAAATCTTGTGAAGAAACTTTTATATATATGCACTCTTAAGATTAATTAACAAATTTTTAGATATTTGATGAAATTGAGGGTTAACTCCAAAAAATATGAGTTTTTCCAAACTGATGACCCCCAGATTCTTTTTAAGTATTCCAAATTACACTAGATTCTTTTCCAGTAATTATCCAAAAACTACTCTGAGATTCTTTTCAAGTAAAAGTACAAATACTACTGTGAGTTGCATCAAATGAGGGTCCAATTGAGTAAGACAGTTGTTTGATAGGTCTTACGGCTTTCTCCCACTACCATGAGCTCAACAACTTTCAATACCCCTGACTAAAGCAGTATTTAAATGTTTTGACTGCAGAAATATGAGCCACGCACGCTGTTTGTTAGTATGGTATTGCTTGCAGCTCAAAATATGCAATCCAATTCTTTCTTGACATCAAAGTTCTTAATCGGAACATAGAACTTTAGATATAACAAGTATTCTACCAAATCTAGCAAACGAAGCAAATTTTTCTTTACGAGATTATTGATAAATTTCAATCTATTACAGCTATTTAACTATTACTAGCATCATCGACTGTCATCATTATGCATCATCAATGATTTTGCTTATGTTTTCTTTATCTAGTCTAAGTTTGAAGGCTGAACCATCACATACGAATTTGAAAAATTATTCAGCAAGTTATTGTGAGTTTTCTCAGTTTCTTGTTCAAATAATACATTTGAGTCCATAATAGTATTTCTAGAAGGCATTCAAATACAGCAAGTGTTTCTTTTTTTCAATGAAACTTCTAACACCATGACTTCTATGATGCAGATTACAGCACATGATAAATTCTTACCGTCTCAACTCTCAAGCAAGGAATCAAGTGCCGGCCGTACCGCTCGGCACGGCCCAGCACGTACCATGCCCCTCAAATGGGGGCACGGTACAGGGGGTATCCCCCCTCCCCCCCTCCTCGAGTCTCGAGCGATACCTATCGCTCGAGACATGGCGATACCCATGGGGTATCGCCGTACCGTGCCGAGCGGCACGGCGGTTTTTCCCTTTTTTTTTTTTTTTTTTATCACATGCGTAGAGTTTTTTTTTTTTATTTTTTTAAAAAATCACATATTGTACGGTACATATTTTTTATTTTTTTGTTTTAATCTTTAAGAGATTTAGGTTATTTTGTTCACTAACTAATTTAGGTTGTTAGTAAATGTGAGTATCTTTAAGAGATTTAGATTATTATTATTTACTAACTAATATAAAAAGTAAAGAGATAAGATAAAATGAGAATGTGATTATAAATCAGATTTTTAAAAGATTTAAGTTGTTATTATTTACTAACTAATAGCAATCTAAATCTTTTAAAGATTTAGGTTTTATGATTAAAAATATTTTTTATCTCTTTTCCTTCTTATATTAGTTAATGAATAACAATCTAAGTATTTTAAAAATCTAATCGGTAGCCACATTCTCATTTTATCTTATCTTTCTACAATAACAATCTAAATCTCTTAAAAATCTGACTCTTATCCACATTCCCATTTTATTTACGTATCTTTCTGTAATTTTGTTTGAAATTAACTTAATCATGAAAATTATAGCTAAAAACGGTCCACCGTCTTTAGAAGGTGGTGAGCCTTCTGTATGTGGCGCTGATATGGCAAGCTGATATGACAAAAATAGGGTTAGTTTTACAAATAAAATTTTGATAAGATTATTTCGCAAATTATAAAATTTTAGAGGGTTATTTTGAAAAAAAACTCCATTGTACTTTATATATAAAAAAAAATATCAATATGTTAATTGGTGAGTATAGTAAGCTATATATAGCCAATATTCATAATTTTTTGACTAAACATTTCAAAACAATATTATAAGAGCTTATTGGGAACAAAAAAAAATAAAAAATAAACGTGCCAGAGCGTGCCACTGGGAGGTCATGCGTATCTATCGGTACGCAAGCGTGCCACGTGTCGGCACGCAAGCATGCCGGTACCGTACCGTGCCAGGCGGCGAGCGGCACGCCCCCGTGCCACGGCACTTCGAACCTTGCTCTCAAGTCATTACTAACCAGAAAACGATAAATAAGAATATTTACATAATAGGCATTGCACTAGCACTAAACTTAGGTTTTACAACCAAGACATTAGAATAGGGAACAAAAATAACACTAATATGCAAAAACCATTTGACAGAGTTAATGATTTCCATCAAAGGCCACAACATCACAGGGTGAAAGGAACCTCTTCTACGTTTTGCGCAAGGTAAAATCTTGTAAGAAGAGTGACTAACGAATACAATAGATGGGAGGCATCTTACATGTAGGCCACAGGCACAATCCTAACTACATGATTAAAATCCCTAAAAGTATTTAATTAAAACCCACTCTGAAAAGAAAGAAATAATTTTACTTCTAAATATAATCAAACCTGATCTAATTTGAAGTCTAAACATCATAAAAAATTCCTAGCCATAAACAGATCATGGTTGTCAATTTGTTTGCGAATCTTCTACAAAACAAGCATTTAAAAGAAATACCGTTATGGAAAATAAAAGAGTAAAATTACCTTGGTTGGGAAAAGTGTCCACGACTCTTATGACTTCCTCTTTGGATATTCCATCTTTAATATAAATACGGTGAACAATGTTAATAATGTCCTCACGGTCTGGCTGCCTGATTACACATAGAAGTATCAGAAGTAAAATAAATACAGCAGAATTTCAAAGAATGAGTCGCGAGAAAGTCACAAGGAGTAGTAAAAAGGACTTGAATAGAACAATTGTGGAAGATCTTCAAGTTACTATCTTCTCGCTACATATGGAAGTATGTAAATGATATTATATCAAGTAAATGCTATTGGATATCAAGGGATAATTATTAGTATGAAACATGATGTATTTTGTTAGATTATTAGCAATTGATTGAAGTCATACCTAGGGTGCATAAAGCAAGGATTTAAGTGTCCACCGGCACGGACTATATCTACTGTGCCATATCGTGCCAACAAAATATCAGCACAATACAATCCCCGTGCCGATGGCACAGCTCAAAACTCTATTTTCTTTAAATCAAGGATTTAAGTGCCAAGGCACGGGGTCGTGCCGAAAACTTGCCAGCACGGTACGGCACGGTGCGTGCCGGGCCGCGCCGATGAGTGCCGGTCACAAAAAATACATGTGTGCCGACACATAATGGCATGAAATATTTATTTCTTTTAGCAACAAAATTTTCTAATTGCTTATTATGTATCTTTATCAAATATTTTGAACTTTATTAAGAAAATTACTTAATAATTTAAAGAAAAAAAGGTTTTGAGTTGTGCCATAGGCACGGGAGCTGTATCTTGCCGGTATCTTGTTGGCACGATACGGCACGGTAGATACGGTCCGTGCCGATGGATATTTAAATCCATGCTTTAAATTAGTAACTAATTTTCACAATAAAGTTCAAAAGATTTGATAAAGATACATAATAAGCAATTATAATATTTTGTTGCTAAAGAAAATAAATATTTTGTGCCATTATGTGTTGGCACACATATATTTTTTGTGACCGGCACGCATTAGCACAACCCGACACACACGATGCCAAACCATGCCAGCAAGTTTTCACCACGACCCTGTGCCACGACACTTAAATCCTTAGCATAAAGAAAGTTTAAAAAAGCATGATGCTAGAAGTAATTTGTTCTTTATGCACAAGTTTCAAAATAGTAGAAACTATTCATAGACCGACAAATCAAGAGTACAAAAAATAACAATTGAAGTAACCAATTGCTGGTTTACTGCCATTTTTCAAATTTTGACTTGGCAAAAATTGACAGTAAGCCTAGATTTGAAAACCAGGAAATTACTTGTCTTAGGCAAGAAACCTCAATTTATTCAAAACACAGATCTTATTGAATAAAGTTTGCTAAAATAGTGAGCAGTTTCATTAATTGATGATACATTTCAGCTAAGGCGACTGTTTGATTGTTAGGCTTCTTTACAACCTGAATATTGGAAACCAACAAAACAGTGGCCATACATGTTGAAGTATCATAGTCATGGGGCTCCATCACCAACTCAATTCCAATTCCAATTCCAATAACATTATATCCAAGAAACACAAGATAATTGTTCACAAAGTTTTCTTTTTATCATGTAGTCAACTTTTTCTACAGTATATCAAATCAGGGTTTCAAGTGCCGCCCTTGCCGTTGCGGCACGTACAGGGGGGGTGCCACAGCACCCCCCCGTGCCGCGATACCCGCGAGGGTATCGCGCGAGACAGCACGATACCCTCGTGGGTATCGCGCGGCACGGGCGGCACGTTCCGCCCGTGCCGTTTTTTTTTTTTTTCCTTTTTTTTTGTTTTTTTTTTTTTTTATGCCGCCCCCTCCTCCCCCTCTCTCTCTCACTCAAAGTAGTTTTAATTATTTTTATTTTTTTTTTTGAAGATTTATTTATTTATTTATTTGGTGGGTTTTGTGTCTCTCATCTTTTTCTTTTACTTTTTTGGTAGATTTTTTTTTTTTGATAAGTCCTTATGTTCTTCATTCGATTTTTTTTTTTGTACTTTTTTTTTAGGGATTGGCCTTTGTATCCCCACGTAGTTTTTTTTTTTATTTGAATATTTTTGATTTGTAAAGTTTTTTTAAAAATATATATATATATATAATTAGATAATTTTTTATCTGTTGTTTATAAAAAGTTGAAATAGATATACTTGATTTAATTATTATATAGTTAAATTTTTAATTATTTTGGATAGATCTAGTATTTTATATAAGATTTGTAATAAAAATAATTTTTACTTTAAAGATTTTGTTTTTTAATTTAAAAAATTAAAAATACTAATAAAATTAAAAGTTAAATTAAATCAATTGATACTTAAATTTGTTTAATTTATTTATCATATAATTTATTGCTCATGTTGTTTTTTTTTCAGTATGTTGTTCTTTTTTTAACTTTCTTAAATAAATTTTACTAGTAAATTTTATTATTATATTTTAATTTCTATTCTCTATGAGGTATAATTTTTTTTTACATTTAAAAAAACTTACCACTATACTAATTGATTAGTATAGTAAGCTATATATAGTCAATATTCATAATTATTTGACTAAATCTTTCAAAATAATATTATAAAAGTTTATTAGGAACAAAAAAACTATAAAAAAAATGTGCCAGAGCGTGCCACTGAGAGGTCATGAGTATCCATCGGCACGCAAGCGCGCCACGTGTCGGCACGGAAGCGTGCCGGTACCGTACCGTGCCAGGCGGACAACGGCACGCCCCCGTGCCACGGCACTTTATTCCTTGTATCAAATAAGTATGTGTCAGAAGGAGTTCCGCATCGGATGAGTTTTAACCAAAACTATGCAATTTTCTCACAGCATCATTCAAAAATATGCTTTACTTCCAGTTGCATTTTCTCTACCATGTGTTGTGACACATGATTTATATAACTGTTAATATCACCCCTAAGATTCAGATATCACCTTCTTATTAAAATCTACTGCAAATAATCTGTTAATTCCACTTGGAAGTTGTTTAATCATTCAGTCCTTACACAATGAAATATAAACTTGGGTTTCGAATATTACAATTAACTTGCAAATGTAGGAGGATTGGGTATGATCATATTGATTAAATGATAAAAGAAACTGATTATAGGAATGACATGACACTCGAATTTTCTGTTATAATAACTAAACCAGAAGCGGATGCCAGTGCATGACAAGGCACATACCAATAGAATTTCTCCATCCGTCCATCACGAATCAAAGGAGCATAAAGAGTTGAGAAATCGTTTCCAGTCACTATAATGGGTACTCTATGTGTAACATCTGATGCTCTCCACTTCTGCCCAATGCTTACTCTAGTAGGATTATCTGACAGATTCATTAAAGTTCCAACAACAATTTGGTTGTTTACTGTCATTTGTGTGTTTCCTGGCAAACAAAATAAAGCAGTCAAAGTGTCACAAATTGCTTTAACAATCCAAGTAGTTGTAGGGTTTCATATATGCTCTAAGACAAGAAACTGGAATTTCAGGCCACCTCAAGTCAAAAAGGTCAAGAAAAGTGGAGTTAAAATATGTTCGCTTAAAAAGGTTAATGGTGGAGTACTTTATTTAACAAAATGGAAGGTGCATCACCGTTTGCTTTCTCTTTTTATTACTAGCTATGAGTGCAATACAAAAGTCAGGAATTATCAGATTTATTGAACAAATCACTCACCAAATCTTCCCAGCCCAGCATCAATATCATTGATCATCAAACAACTCATCATTCCCTGGATCAACCAGGAGTCATGGAAAGCACACAACAAAATTCTATATAACACCAGTGCAATTCTCGAGTAAAAGCAACGGTAAAGGCAAAATTAATAGTAGACATCCAAGTTTAGTAGGTAATGACTATAGCATAGAGTTTATAGCTGAAACAGTACTTGTAAATCAATTTGTTTTAAACTATATAGAAGCAGTTGTTTATCTCCCCCTTTTTTCCATTTCGTGAGTGTCTGTGTTTGTGTGTGTGTGTGTGTGTGTGTGTGTGGAGTGTGTTTCCTACTTTTTTTCCTTTTTCTTTTTCTTTTTCTTTTTCTTTTTGGGATGGCAGGGTGTGCGGGTCGGTGCACTTAGTAACTACCTATTTAGCAAGTAAACCTATAAAATAGTTTGCATAACATCTTCTGAAGCAGACCTATTCAAACATCTTAAATTTTAATGTAAATAAGCGAACAAAATAAAAACCAAGGAGTTCTTACTTGGTTTTGAATCACTTGTGAGGCTGTTCTATACCGGGCACGTATGAGCCTTCCTGGTTCTCCTACAAAAATAATGGACAAAGCTTAAGACCAAGCAAGCATAGTTTTATGATATCACAGACATCACAAGAAAAATTAAAGCTTCATTTCTCCTTCAACAACATTGAATTCACTACGCTAAGTTAACAGTCTTATACAAATTCATGTCAAAAATGCATCTAAAAATAGTTCAATCTATAAATTTTATGGAAAATCAACTAGTCATTATTAGTACTTGTATGCTTGTTCTAGTTTAGTGAACAAATTTTCAAAGTTGGGAGTATCATTCAAAGTTAGGCCATTGATGGCATTCTACAATAGAAGAACTCGGATAATCTATTGATGGCAGAAAATTTAACAACAATGATGCCGCCATTACTGTGCATTTAGAAAAATATAAAAGAAGCATCTTAACCTGCTTTCTCAGATTCAAGCTCCCCGGCAGACATAATTACTGGTTCAACTCCCATTGCTTGAAAAATAAGCTCAGTTTGAAATGTTTTCCCTTGTCCTTTTCCTCCCCATATACCTACATCACACAAGTATTCTTAAATTTGCCAAATAGAGAATCCAAATGGTACTATAATACATTGGAATTTTGTAAGCTCAAGAATAACATGACTTAGGCCTGAAAAGTCCTGAGAACTATCGTTATATTAAGCATATGAATAGGTATTGTTAGAGATGCTGTGACCATCAAGTGAACAACATAAGTAATAAAAAAAGAGTTCTTAATTGAAGATGAGTTATAAGGGTTCCTCAAAAGAAAGATTATTGATTCCATCTCAAAGTTGTCAGATGAGAGTCAAGATAGTGAAAACACATATTCTCTTACCTAATATTAGAGGAACTTTAATGTTGAGAAGATGAGCAATATAGTTCTTCACAATGTGGCATGCTGCAAAAGAATAAAATGTTATTACGATAATGATGGCATATTAACAACAGAACAGGACACTTAACAAACTGCACACAAGAGGAATTTAGGTTTGCAAGCTCATATTATTAAACTTAATTGATAACTTGAGAGAATTTAACAAGCCTAGAATCAAGGTTTTAAGTGCTGCCTTTATTTTTTTTTTTGAGAAAAAAGTGCTGCCTTTATTTATTTGTTTATTTAGTGGGTTTTTATATTTTTTATCTATTTTTTTTTTCTTTTGGTAGATTTTTTTTTATAAGTCCTTATGTTCTTCATTCGTTTTTTTTTTTTTTTTTTTTCTTTTTTGGGATTGGCCTTTGTATCCGTAGTTTTTTTTTATTTCAATATTTTTAATTTGTAAATAGGGGCACGGTACAAAGGGCGTGCCGCAGCATCCCCCGTGCCGCGATACCCTCGCGGGTATCGCGCGAGACAGCGCGATACCCGCGTGGGTATCGGGCAGCACGGGCGGCACTGCCGCCCGTGCCAATCTCTTTTTCTTCTTTTTTTTTCTTTTTTTTTTGCGCCACTTTTTTTTTTCTTTTTTTCTTGGCGCTCTCTCACTCTCTCTCTCTCTCTCTCTCTCTCTCTCTCTCTCTCTCTCAGTTTTAATTATTTTTTTTAAAAAAATATATTTATTTATTTATTTATTTATTTATTTGTTTATTTGGTGGGTTTTTATATTTTTTATCTATTTTTTTTTCTTTTGGTAGGTTTTTTTTTTTATAAGTCCTTATGTCCTTCATTCGATTTTTTTTTTTTTCTTTTTTGGGATTGGCCTTTGTATCTGTAGTTCTATTTTATTTAAATATTTTAAATTTGTAAAACTTTTTTAAAAAAATATATATAAAATTAAATAATTTTTTATATGCAGTTTATGAAAAGTTAAAATAGATATACTTGATTTAATTATTATATAATTAAATTTTAAATTATTTTGGATAGATCTAGTATTTTATATAAGATTTACGATAAAAATAATTTTATTTTTAAATCTAAAAAATTAAAAATACTAATAAAATTAAAAGTTAAATTAAATCAATTAATACTTAAATTTGTTTAATTTATTTGTCATATAATTTATTACTCATATTTTTTTTTTTCATCATGTTGTTTTTTTTCTAATTTTCTTAAATAAATTTTACTTGTAAATTTTATTATTATATTTTAATTTCTATTTTCTATAAGGTATAATTTTTTTTTACATTTAAAAAAACTTATCACTATATTAATTGATTTGTATAGTAAGTAATATATAGTGAATATTTATAATTATTTAATTAAATCTTTCAAAAATAACAAGATTGGGAACAAAAAAACTATAAAAAAAACGTGCCACTGGGAGGTCATGCGTATCCATCGGCACGCAAGCGTGCCACGTGTACCGTGCCAGGCGGCGAGCGGCCCGCCCCCGTGCCACGGCACTTTATTCCTTGCCTAGAATACATGTTACCTCAGATCTATGTGTTTAGAGAATATTCATTAGCTCTCAGAGAGTATCCTCTAAACTCAGTATCAACTGAATCACACTGTTATCTTTCCTTCCATAACACAAATCAAACGATAGCCTACGGATCAAGAGAATCAATCAGAAAGGAGTCTAAAATAAGATGGGATCAAATCTACTTGCCCACTTGCATTAGAACCAACAGGATGAAAAAAAGAGACACACCTTTAAAGAAGAGACCTACATCAGATAAATTGTCAAATGCATGTATCGAATCTTACTTTCATGATTGAAGCATAAAAAGGCCTCATCAATAATTTTTTTTATTCACTATAATCATGACCTTCAACCACCAAAAAATATAATGCATATTTAGTTCAAAGATGCTACAAGAGTGGAGTCATCTGAATTTTCATGACCAGACAACACATTGAGAGATTTGGTTCCAGATTGGGCTGATGAAAAAAATTTGTCAAAGTACTTCCCATTCTGAAATTACATTGGCTTGTCGATACCTCAAAGTACGTACTCAGCATTGTTTGTACTAGGCATTGTTTAAGCTAAAAAAATTCCAAGAATCAGAACACCAAAATTTCCTCCCTGCTGGGGATTAGTCAAGATGAAGAAATCAACAAATTTTGATTAGACCTATCCTTTCTGGACGATCAAATAAGTAAAAGAGTCATATGAATCAGCTCCATATTTTTCAAAGGATGTATGCTAAACAGTAAAGAAAAAAAAAATCATTTCAACACCTACCTCCATAAACTACAAATATGAAAAACATCGCAACACGTCAAAGATCAAAAGGCCAAAAAAACAGAAAATTTCTTTCAGCTTTGTAATACCTCACTAAATTCAAGGCTTGCAAAATCCAAGCCAAGTTTAAAGTGCTTACCAATTTTATCCTGTAGAAAATAAGAAATGTATTTTGTCAAATCTATTAATCAATATTGGGAGGGCAACAAAAGTTATCAAGAGAGATAAATAGTCTATTGAATAAAATAATGCACCGAAAAGGGAAAACAAAGCAAATATAATAAAAAAAATTTTCTCCAATGAGTGAAATATATATTCTCCTTCTGTTGAGAAAATTAAAACCTAAACTACATCGCTTTTGCAAAAGACCGCTCATAGTTTCAAAATTTAAAACAAGCCACTTATCTCAATCAATCACCTAGTCCATAATTCCAATAGTTTTTTATAATAAAAAAATGACTGCCACATCAGCCTTACGAGCTCATACTTTACCGGCATCTTCGAAATCAGTGGAGGGGCATTTGAGTTTTTTTGGCTTTCATATGATGAACGGCTGCAAAAAAAACTGATGGAAATAAGCATAGATGGTTGCTTAAATGGGTACATCGTTAGGGTGAACATTTTTCTTTTTTAATAACTTTTCGAAGCGTGGGTGACCTAGTCCTAAGCTAGGATTTAAGTTATCCATCGGCACGGGCCGTATCTACCGTACCGTACCGTGCCAACAAGATATCGGTACGATACAGCTCCCGTGCCGATGGAACAGTTCAAAACTTTTTTTTCTTAAATTTACTAAGTAATTTTTTCAATAAAATTCAAAATATTTGATAAAGATACATAATAAGCAATTAAAAAATTTTGTTGCTAAAGAAAATAAATATTTCATGCCATTATGTGTCGGCACGTAAGTATTTTTTGTGACCGGCACTCATCGGCACGGCTCGGCACGCACCGTGCTATACCGTGCCGGCAAGTTTTCGGCACGACTCCGTGCCACGGCACTTAAACCCTTGGTCCTAAGTACTGACAATTTTTATAAACAACCCGCCATCAGCAGAAATCCACTTACGAAGCTGTAAGGAAAGCTGTAAGAAAAATTGTAAAGAAAAGCGGTAAACTTAGTCTAGAAAAGCTGTAATTACAAATGCAGGTATTGAAGATATTGAATAGTAGGGGTGGTCACTGGCTTACGAGATTACAAGACCTATTTTTCTAAAAAGATTCTCTTATATGTACATTTACGACTTCTCTTAAGACTAATCGCCATTTTAGGTAACGGAGTATTAAACGATTTTAGGTAACGGCGTATTAAACGGAAAATTATTGGGAATAACGGCGTATTTTTTGGGAAATTGTTACGTATTCCTCAGCCTCAAAATCAATAGTAGCGCATTTCCGTCTACGTTCATCCACAGCGCGTAATTCAGTTACAGGATTTGCGCCTATGATTTTTTCCGTATAATCTTAGGCGTTATTTATCTCTTTATTCTCGATCCTTATCCTAAATCCGCTTATAAAGCCGGATTATTTTTCTTATCCTCAATCGGCTTATAAAGCCGATAACCGATTATTTATCTCGGTCCTTATCCTCAATCTTAGCCGATTATTTATCTCAGTCCTTATCCTCAATCGACTTATGAAGTCGATGATCGATTATTCATCTCGGTCTTTATCCTTAATCTTAATCGATTATTTTATTATCCTCAATCGGCTTATGAAGCCGATGACCGATTCTCAATCGGCTTATTTCAAATCAGCGATTCTCAATCGGCTTATTTAAAATCAGATGACTTGTTGACAGATTTTCACGCCACTTGTCACTATTAGGAAAAATCTATACAGAATTTGATTATGATTAAAATCTAACTAATTTCTTGATAAGATAAAATTAGACTTACAAATAAATACTAGTAATCCAAAATATTTAATCAATCCGGAAGCGTGCGTAGCACAGTCCTAAGGTGTATTTCTGTCCTTACGTGCAGAATTAACCAAGAACACCACCCCAAGGTACGACCGGAATTCCTCCTCCTGCGAGCACGATCATGGAGGAGGTTGACGGAGATTCTTTCAACACCCAGTATAAATGAAAGAGAATTGAGAAAAAAGAAAAGGCAAGAACTCAATTCAAAAAGTCATGTCCCCATGTATACTCTGTGGTTGCGTTTGGTTCAGGTATAAGCGAAAACTGGTTATTCCTGGGATAGGTATAAGTTCAGGTATTAGCAGGAACTAAAGTAATTTTGCATTTGGTTGAGTATAAGAGTTGTACCGGGGATAAAGAAAATTGTGTTTGGTAAGTTATAAAGGAATAAAAAGAATAGAGGGGTTTAAAATGTTTCTTTCCTATTTTGCCCTTTGAGATTTAAATGTAAATTAAATCATTTTGTAGTATTAATCATACTTATAGAAAATTTAAAATTAATTAAAAATATTTTAAGTTGTATTAAAAATTAGTTATTAAATATTTATAAATGCTTATAAATGATAGCATATTTTGTAAAATAAATTATAATTTGTAATTTATTATACTTGACTTATGTAAATCAGTTTACATATAATGAATTACAAATTATAATTTATCTTACAAAATATGCTATAATTTATAAGCATATATAAATATTTAATAACTAATTTTTAATACAGCTTGAAATATTTTTAATTAATTTTAAATTTGCTATAAGTATGATTAATACTACAAAATGATTTTTAAAATTTAATATCATGAATCTAGTATCAATCACAAACAGAAATTTCACAATCAATTATAAACATGCCGACATACCAATCATAAACATTCTGAATATAAATAGAAGCTGATACATACTAACATTATAATTATCATTAATTATAAACATCCAACCAAGCACAGGGGAAATAATGAAAAAGCGTAGTAATCTCATAAAACATGCAAATTAACTGATGTTCCATCAAGCGCACCAATTGCATTCTGCCAGCAAACATCAAACATAAGAAATCATATATTAAAATATCGAAATGACACATAAGTAGAACCACAAATATATAAGTTCGCATATCTTGAAAGGGTGGCATTATCCCTAATTCGGAAATGCACCGAAACATTATTCGGCGGAAGTATGTAATCGTCTTTCATCCTCACAATCCACCGAAGCACATTGTTGAAATGTCGACTGATAGTTTCACCCGAATGTTGAAATATTTCAGCAATTACCCTATTGGCCACACCATGACCTACGCAAAAAAGAAATATTCCTAACTATTCCTCAATTGTCATATTTCTTGTGCTTTGTACCAATCCCCTTCCTACGAGCTCATCGCACAGTGCAATTAAAGTCGTGGTCGACATTCGAAGTGCTTGTACCCACGGTCAGGATGGTCATTCAAGATATCACATATCAGTTGATGCCCTGTAAAAGGATGAGTACGACACGGTTGCTTGTTGACGGTTTCACTATATATCAAGTAACTTTGATTCAACAACAACACAAATATATCATTCCAATACTCATCATCATCATCTAAAATGGTCATTAAGTTGGAATAAATTGTGGAGGAAAACACACTACGATAATTCGAATCACCCATCAGTGCTGCAAGTACAATATAGATTGAACAGTGACAATAGCAACACATGAAGTTGAAAAACAACATTACTATAAGCCTGCAAGTACGATATTCAATATTTACAAAGTACACTTAACCCGTGAAAAGTAAATAACCTTGTCTACATAGCCTAATACACAAGATTTTCCAGTCAGAGGATAATGCAAAGACATAAACATATAACGAAAACTACAAGCCAGGAAAGTATTGCTTGTATAATACATTCTGCATTGCCACCTGTCGATCAACCCACATAAGAGCTAAGTCGTTTGTCATAGTCATAAAAAGTTGACGATTTTTATCATCTTTCAATGCGTCCCCTACAATAAGCCCTTTTCTGAAGTAATCCCGGGTAGCGCATAGACTCGGCTCATGCATTCCTGAAAAGTTGGAATAATAGGTTTGTTCGTCTTTTCACTCTGATACATTTCACGTACAAGCTCTAGCTTTTGCTTGCCTATTTCAACCATCTCAGACATTACAACATGTGCGGCATCGGTTTTTCACCTCCGTCCCCCAAAGAGATGCATTTTTTGGTGGAAGGTTTGTGGGTTGTGGGGAGCGTGCTCGTTTCCCTACAGAGTTATAACCGGAGCCACTAGCACTACCACCGGCATTAGGGAATTTAGGAGGAGGGCTTGGGGAGTGGGAGGTTTGTGTCGATCTGATATTCGTATATTGAGGCGATGCTGTTGACCCTGCTTCAAACGGATTAGGTAAGAGATTGAAAGCCGGCATTCTTACTCCAAGTACACTATCATCCTCACCAGGGGAAGATGAGGATGAACTATCAACAGTTTGAGCTCCAGGCATTTTTGAAGAAAGCCATATCGGTCGGTGGCAGTTGTCTTTTCGGTCAAAAACTCTGGATCCTTGTATGCTGGAAACAGTTTATCTCGACATTTTCCATATGCCGGATTTTTCTGGACAAAAATTAATTCAAACTTCAATCTAAATTATGAATATAGTACTACACACTTAAATATAACATTATGGATTATAGGTTAAATTTACCGCTAACACTGCATCCCAGTCACTTGGGTCACCTGCAGTCGGGATATTGTTAACACAATCCCATCCCCATCTACTCTTGTTGGCTAAGCAGTTATACAGCATGAAACTGCGCTTTAAAACTTTTAGCCGATTCTTTATTTGCTCTTTTGGTCAGTTGTGAATTATTCCTAGCATTGAATCCGAAAACAATCCTAACCCAGACTAGGTTAGTGAACGACCCGTTAACGTTGTTCCCTAATGTATACTCTTCGGTGACCAAACACAATAAACTGGAGTCCATATTGTGAGGGCCCGAATTTTCGCGACAGGATTACTGTTGGATCAGCAGCTTCTGGAGGCCTTTGTTGGGTGTTGGAGGTGTTTGGGTGCGTATCGGACTCAAGAAAGGGGCTCAGTGCGTTGAATGGATCACGAGTGTATTTGGATGCACCCGTCGAATTTTAGAAGTGGTTTCGCGCGAAACGGACATCGGATTTGGATTCAGCGCGGAAAAACGATGGAAATTGGCTACTTGGTTGTAATTTTCTGAGTCCGGACACCCGGAAGTTTTCAGTGTTTTTGGGTGCATGGTGGACCGGTGGACCGAGGGCGGTGCCAGCGGCCTCCCATTGGTGCCGTACGACACGTGGCGGAGCGGGAGGCGCAGCGCAGTGGGCTCGGCCCACGGGAGCAGGCGCGGGCAGCGCGTGGGCTGGCGCGGTGCAGCGGAGCGGGTGTGCCATGTGGCGGATTCCCATTGGTTTGCAGAGAACACATGGCAGCTGCGGGTTGGCTGGTGCAGGAGGCGCAGTCCAAGGAGAGGTGCGGGGTGGCGCATGGACCAGGCGGGGACACGTGGCGGCTTCCGGTTGGCGGGCTCACGAAGGCGAGGTCCACCGAGGCACGGGGGAGGCGCCTTGAGATGCGTGCGTGGCAGGTGGGAGCAGGCGGCGTGGCAGGCGGGCGCGTGGGCGCGGTAGGGGGCCTGTCAGAGCTGGCCACGTAGAGCCCGCTGATTCGCGGACGCCACCCACCCGCGTTGACCCGACCAGGCCACGTGGCGGCGCCCGAGAGGCCTTGCACCGCTGTCCGCTGTTCAGTGCGACGTGGCGTCGCGTGGGCGATCCGGGCGCTCCTCGCGCGGACTTCTTCAGCGGATTCGGGCGCTCGAATCCGGTCCGAGCGCCCGAATCCTAGGACAAATTGGGAATTTTCTGATTTGCTCCGCTGGGCCTATAAATAGGCCAGTTTCAGCAGCGTTTCAGGCTTTTTTCTGGGCTTCTTCTCTCTAGGAGTTCTACAGCAAACTTCATCCTCTACTTGTGCTGCATCTACTGGTGACTATCTGGGATTTTAGGAGGCACCTTCTTCGAGTTCTACAGCGGGCGTGTTGCGACGCTTCTTCTCCGGCAACCCTTCCCGTCGTGTTTCGGTGGGCGGACTCCCCCGGGCTACTCCGACAGTATTTTTCGACGATTCTTGCACCGTTGTTTCGACGACAGGTAGGGCTACGATTCCCGTGTTTACCGTTTCTTTCCATTTCGAGGTTTTCTTGGGCTTTTTGGACCATTTTGTGACCTCATTTTTTGGGGCGGAGTTTTGGACAGCATCGAAGTTTTTGTGGGTTTTCTCCGCGCACGAGAGTCGAAACGAGAGGTGCAAGTACATGATTCGTATCTACGCGACGCAGGGAACATCATCGTGATTTTTCTGGATTTTTTTGAGGTTATCCCGAAGGTGAAAATCCTACTTTTTCTGGGCGGATTACTGCAGAACTGTGATTTCGAGAGTTTCGCGCTCACCGCGATGTTTATTTTGTAACTTGGCCTACGGGTGTCGGAACGAGAGTGCGAGTACTTGATCTTCATCTACTCATCGCGAGGATCGCAACGGTTATTTTTCTGGATTTTTCTGAGATCATATCGCAGGTAAATTTTGGCCATTTTCAGGACTGGTTGTATGGACGGCGGCAGATTGTGCATTTTTGAGATTGATTGTATGCCGTTTGGGTTATCTTTGCAGTTTGCGCGGTGTGCCATGGCCACCTGGTGTGAGGGCGTATTTGGGCTGTGCTTCGCGTGCTTTGCGACCGAGGTGGGTGGTTGTTGTTTACCTCTATTTCGACATACTCACTAGGATTATTAGAGTGATCCCCCTGTGTTAGGATTACTAATTAACAATTGTGGTTGGAACTTATGCATACTTGTTTGGACATATGGATTGCTATGTTAGCACTTAACCTTACATGTGGAATTGACTATGATATTGGGACAATGTAATTTATCTTGTTGGTGGGTACCACTTGAGGGTTTTTGGACATGCATAGGTGGATGGTTCATGTGAGGGTGATTAGTGGTTTATATGAGACTAATCTTGTGGACATATCATGTTGGGAATATTATTGGGGAAATATTAATGTGAGAACATGATGGTGGGAATATTATTGTAGGGATACTTATGCATGCCATGTTAGTACATAGTTGCTTATGCAAAGAGGAATTATCATGCTCGGACATTATGATCTAGCCTATGTGAGAATATTACTTGATGCTTCTTTTTATCTTTCTTGAGAAAACTTGCATGATTGTATGGGCATCTAGTTAGGCCATCTTTTATTTCTACACTATCATGTTGGAACTTGACTTAGGAGAAACCATGTTTGCTTCTTTTCTCCTTATTCGTTAGTTAGGTGGTTCTTGTTGCTCGGGTTCGAGCAGGGATTTGGGATAGTGTAGCCGGGGCCTGGATTATTGATTGTGGGATATTGCGGCAACCGCGGATATTGGGCGGTCGACCAAATGTCGGTTATTGTATTATGGATTGTGGGATATTGCGGCAACCGCGGATATTGGGCGGTTGACCGGATGTCGGTTATTGGATTATGGATTGTGGGGTATTGCGGCAATCGCGGATATTGGGAGATTGACCGGATGTTCACTTATGCATCAGATTGGGGATCGGAGTTTCTTTAGTGGAGGGATTTGTTCCACTTAGGCATTGTAGTGATCCAGTCCTGCTTTTATGATACTTGTGACATGGTTACTTTCCTCGTGTGGGTAGCTCCCCTCGAATTCCCATCCGGAGCGTGGGGGTCAGACAGTTACTGAGTTTTTGCTATCACATCGGCGCGGCTTATTGCCCGATGATGAGGGCGGCAACAGGAGTTTTTGCTATCGCATCAGCGCGGCTTACTTGCCCGATGATGAGGGCGGCGGCAGGAGTTTTTGCTATCACATCGGCGCTGCTTACTTGACCGATGATGAGGGCGGCATAGATTGGATTTATTTGGGTCCTTTGGTTACTGATGCATACGGTTATTCCATTTTGGGATTGCATTTAGAAGCATAGTAGTGGTAGTTTCCTTTCTTCAGCAGTCTTTGTTGCTTACCACTCTTCTTTTCCTTTTGCCTCTGGTAGACTTAGTGGGTGTGTCGGAGTCTGAGGATTTACCAACTAGGGGAGGCTACTGGTTTACTAGTAGTTCTCACCCCCATTCTTCTTTTCTTGTTTTTCTTCTTCTTTGTTTTGCAGTGTCTTCTGCGAGAGCTGCTGGGCTTTCAGCGGCGGTTCGAGAAGAGAGGACGGCTGAGTAGATAGATCTCCTGGCAGGATGAGAGAGTTAGCTGGACTGTTGGTGTACCCTTTTTACTCAGAATGTTGTACTTTTACTTTTGGGTCTGGCTTTTGCCAGCAGGTTGTATTTATTTTCGGGTGAGCTGGGAGAGACAGATGTATTATTTTACAGATATACTGTATTTTATTTTCATCTTTAGTCTGAAATGTAGTAGTTTTTAGTTCAGCTCTGTTTTTATTGCTCTTTTATTGTATCTCTTATATCTGAGCAGGTTACTAGCGCTTCGTGTACACGAAAAATTTCGTGTGCACGGCGGATCTGTAGACAGGCCCGGGTTCTGGTTTACACCCGAGGCGTGACACATATTGTCCGTCCAATTTTGTGTTCGCGTATAAGTTTGGGGACGCAGCCCGCTACTACCCTCCTAAGAACCTATCGCATTTGGGAACGCCTCAAAGGCCACACTTTTTTTTTGAACGGACTTTGTATGTTTTTTGAATGGACGCATCTGTAATAAGAGTTATATAATGTATACAGACATAATAATATGTAACAGAGTGATATGATATATACGAAGGCACAATGATAACAATAAGTACAAAGTAATGTGCATTATTTAGGTAGTTCAATATTAAAGCATACAAGATGAAATTGTCCTAAGTTCAAACCAAGGATTTATGTGCCGTGGCATGGGGTCGTGCCAAAAATTTGCCGGCACGGTACGATACGGTGCGTGCCGAGCCATGCCGATGAGTGCCGGTCACAAAAAATACATGCGTGCCGACACATAATGGCATGAAATATTTATTTTCTTTAGCAACAAAATTTTTTAATTGCTTATTATGTATCTTTATCAAATATTTTGAACTTTATTAAGAAAATTACTTAGTAATTTTAAGAAAAAAGGGTTTTGAACCGTGCCATCGGCACGGGGGCTGTATCGTGCCGGTATCTTATTGGCACGGTACGGCAAGGTGGATACGGCCCGTGCCGATGGATACTTAAATCCTTGGTTCAAACACAATAAACTGGAGTACAAACTTCAATAAGCATACAATATGAAATTGTCCATTTTAAATTAATCGGTGCTATCTAATAGAATGAGATTTGACGGCAAATTTCAATTATTGCAACTAGCGTATCCACACGTGGCATTTGTACGATGATATTCCCAAAAATATACATTTTACTTAGGAAAATAGTTGCATTTTAGTCTATATATATAGAGTAATTGGCACAATTGATTGCCAAACTGTATGGGGGTGCAGTGGATTGTAAATCCATGCCATCCATTAAATACTTATGGCAACCGTCATCATCGCCAATATTTTTAGGAATAATCCGATAAAGCCATTTTTTTGCTAGTCACAGGATCGACAGGCATAATGCGCAAGGTGGCAAGCATTGGTTGGCAGCATTGTGTCATGGGAAGTACAAGTGTTTTATTTTCACATCGACAATATATATATGCCTAAACCAAATATTAAACAACTAGAACCGTCACAACTAAGTAGAGCATAGCAAACAATTCATGAGCATGCATGAAACAATAGAACAGCAAAATTGTGGCAATAGGAGGATAGGTAGCATACACACAAACAGCACAACTTGGCAATAGGGGGATAGGCAGCATACACACAAATAGCACAAAGAGGCAACAGGGGGATAGGCAGCATATTTAACAGCACAACTTGGCAACAAGGGGATAGACAGCATATTTAACAACACATCTTGGCAACAAGGGGATATGTAGCATACACACAAACAGCACAAAGAGGCAACAGGGAGATAGGCAACATATTTAACAGCACATCTTGGCAACAGGGGGATAGGCAGCATGTTTAACAGCACATCTTGGTAACAGGGGGATAGGCAGCATGTTTAACAGCACATCTTGGTAACAGGGGGATAGGCAGCATACACACAAACAACACATTAGATGGCAACAGGGGGATAGGCAGCAAACACACAAACAGCACATCTTGGCAACATGGGGATAGGCAGCATACACACAAACAGCACAAAGAGGCAACAGGGGGATAGGAAGCATATTTAACAGCACATCTTGGCAACAGGGGGATAGGCAGCATACACACAAATATCACATTAGATGGCAACAGGGGGATAAGCAACATACACACAAATAGCACATCTTGACAACAGGGGGATAGGCAACATACAGACAAACACATCTTGGCAACGGGGGGATAAGCAGCATACACACAAACAGCACATAAGATGGCAACAGGGGGATAGGCAGCATACACACAAACAGCACGCAAAAGATCATGCTACAGCCCATATAATAGCGATACACAATGTCATACTTGTATGCTGAGTTCCGAACCTAGCAAAAAGCAAATGGATGGCAATAGCGCGACGTTCGGCAAGGTCGCTGCGAAGGAAAAGTCACACAGGATGGCGGGACCGACGAAAACGCCACACACAGGAACAACCGGGCAAGGTGAAGGATTCTTACATTGTAATATACCAGATTTTCGGTATATAAGTATAAATAAAAATAGTATGAGATACTATTTTTATTGAACTTAGAGAAGTAAAGAATAATTTGAAAGTGAATTGTGCTGAAATCGAAATAAAAAGAAAAGATTTATAATTTTATATGAGAAAGATTGCTCAGATTTTGGTAAAAAATTCAGTGTCAGAAAATTTTGAAAAAAATTAGGGTAGTCCGTACTTACGTTTTAAGGTCACAATAAAAGTTTCGCATCAATCGGATACCCGAGCAGTGAGAAAGGGATCTGCGAGCGATTTTGAGTACAGTAGAACTTGGTGACGCAGAAATGGTCCAAACTGAAAACTTAAGATAACCCACGACATGGATTAAAGTGCCGCCCGTGCCGGGCCGGCACGGGCGGCACGTACCGTGCCCCTCAAAGAGGGCACGGTACAGGGGGGTCTCGGACCCCCCTGTCTCGAACGATACCCCAGGGTATCGCTCGAGACAGAGCGATACCCTGGTGGGTATCGCGTGCCGTGCCGGCCCGTGCCGGCCGGCACGGCCCGGTTTTTTTTTTTTTTTTTTTTTTTTTGTTTTTTTTTTTGTTTTTCTTCGCACAATTCTATTTTAACATATCCCTTCTCTTAACTTTATTGTGGGAAATTCAAAGTATTATAGACTTCAACTTATTTCATTATTATAAATAGTTCCTACATCCAAATAATCAAAGTTAAAAATGTAGCGGTGAATTTTCATTATTTTGCTTACATAATGAGTTAACCACTAGTAGATATTATAATATTATCTACTTTAATGAGTTAACCACTAGTAGATATTATCTACTTCATTATTTTGCTTGATTTGAATGATTTGAATGATTACATAATTGATTTGAATGGTAATGATTTGAATATTTTCAATGAAAAATATAGAGGTTTACCGGAATATTGCAAACCGTGAACCAAACGAGCCCTATTTGTTAAGTAACTGGTAATATTCAATTTTACTCACTTAAATCTTGTAAATGGGCTTCGGCTATATGAATTCTCAAAAGAAATTTAGTAGGTTCTGCCATATGAATTGTTTTTCTTCGCACAATTCTATTTTAACATATCCCTTCTCTTAACTTTATTGTGGGTAAATTCAAAGTATTATAGACTTCAACTTATTTCATTATTATAAATAGTTCCTACATCCAAATAATCAAAGTTAAAAATGTAGCGGTGAATTTTCATTATTTTGCTTACATAATGAGTTAACCACTAGTAGATATTATAATACTATAAAAATGTAGCGGTCTTTTTTTGTATAAACAGTTCAAAACAATATTATAATAGCTTATTGGGAACAAAAAAAACAAAAAAAGACCGTGCCAGAGCGTGCCACTGGGAGGTCATGCGTATCCATCGGCACGCAAGCGTGCCACGTGTCGGCACGGGGCGTGCCGATACCGTACCGTGCCAGGCGGCGAGCGGCACGCCCCCGTGCCACGGCACTTCGAACCTTGACCCACGATAAATTAAGGTAAATTGAGCCTGCCTATCAAATTTGAGTGCAAACGGACGTTCAGAAAGACTCCGCAGTCAAGTATCATATCAGAATAGGACTAAATAGTAACTTTTTACTATTGGAGAGGGCCTTTATGCATAAAAGGGCAACTTTTTCACCTTTTTCTGCTTCTTCTCCACCCGCACCCACACACACACAGAACACTTCCATGGAGAGCTTCCCTCTCCTTCTCACCTCACTTTCTCTCTTTAGATTTTCTCACTCCAACGTGCACGAAATCGCGGAGCGATTTGCGAGGAGCTTACGGCGAGCGAGGGCGAGCTTTTGAACTAAGAAAAGCTCAAAATCATGGCTCTTTGAGATGAATTTTGCGAAAAATAAATTTGGTTTTGCCGTAAATTTTTTAGATCTATAATCTATGTGATCTTAGAAGGATTCTTGTCGAAGAAATCGGCAAAAATCGCGGAGAAATCACGATGAAATTAAACAAGTTTGAACCTAGGACTTAAAACTTAGAATCTTGAATTTTTGGGGTTTTGATCTAAATTGATCATGCAAATCCCTAATTAGAGGTTGGAGAAACACGCCTAACAACATTAATTTGTAAACCGCCGGAGTTCCAACGGCTGAATTACGAAAATGGCCGAAATAGGTGTTTTCGCATTTGTTAGCGCCGGAATGTGCCGAAACGACATCGGGAGTTAAATTAATTTAATTCCCTATCGTTTAGTATCGAAACGAGATAGTTGGTGCGATCCGGAACGGTCGAGTTTCCGGTATGTCCGATTCCTCTTTATCGGTCATATAGGCATGTGTATAAAGGAGTGAATTAGTGTTTTTGGATTTGGGGTCGTAAACTAATTTATCATTTAATTTCCTAAATTGAAAGTTAAAATGATACGTCTAGCGGCTATAAAATAGAGACAACACGATCTCGGCGATTTTGTGCATACAGACTCGAAAGGGGCAAGTAAACCGCAGGAGTCAAATTGCAAGTGTCTACAAGCAAGCAATTGGCGATAAACCAAGGTGGAGGATATTTTCCGAAAAAGGGTGATCTCTCTCCTTTTCTTTTGTTTTTCATGATTAGAAGCATGATAATAGATTGTTAGGGTTTATGTGTAGTAATGGACCTAATGTATGTGATTAGGTTGAGGATAAAAGAATGTTAAAAGCTTAATGTTAATGGTTTACATTGAGATTAAATGTTAGTAAGCATTAAGAGCTTCATTTGAATGAGAATAGTTGCAATGAACCTAATATATGTGATTGGAGCTGAGTGTTAATGAATATAAGAGTTTTTTTTAAGATAAGAATGTTGTAATGGACCTAATGTATGTGATTAGGTTGAGGATGAAAGAATGTTAAAAACTTAATGTTAATGGTTTATATTGAGATTAAATGTTAGTAAGCATTAAGAGATTCATTTGAATGAGAATAGTTGCAATGAACCTAATATATGTGATTGGAGGTGAGTGTTAATGAATATAAGAGTTTTTCTTGAAATAAGAATGTTGTAATGGACCCAATATATGTGATTAGATTGAGGATGAAAGAATGTTAAAAGCTTAATGTTAATGGTTTACATTGAGATTAAATGTTAGTAAGCATTAAGAGCTTCATTTGAATGAGAATAGTTGCAATGAACCTAATATATGTGATTGGAGTTGAGTGTTAATGAATATAAGAGTTTTTCTTGAAATAAAAATGTTGTAATGGGCCCAATGTATGTGATTAGGTTGAGGATGAAAGAATGTTAAAAACTTAATGTTAATGGTTTACATTGAGATTAAATGTTAGTAAGCATTAAGAGATTCATTTGAATGAGAATAGTTGCAATGAACCTAATATATGTGATTGGAGGTGAGTGTTAATGAATATAAGAGTTTTTTTTTAAATAAGAATGTTGTAATGGACCCAATGTATGTGATTAGATTGAGGATGAAAGAATGTTAAAAGCTTAATATTAATGGTTTACATTGAGATTAAATGTTAGTAAGCATTAAGAGCTTCATTTGAATGATAATAGTTGCAATGAACCTAATATATGTGATGGGAGTTGAGTATTAATGAATATAAGAGTTTTTCTTGAAATAAGAATGTTGTAATGGGCCCAATGTATGTGATTAGGTTGAGGATGAAAGAATGTTAAAAGCTTAATGTTAATGGTTTACATTGAGATTAAATGTTAGTAAGCACTAAGAGCTTCATTTGAATGAGAATAGTTGCAATGAACCTAATATATGTGATTGGAGTTGAGTGTTAATGAATATAAGAGCTTTTCTTGAGATAAGAATGTTGTAATGGACCTAATGTATGTGATTAGGTTGAGGATGAAAATATGTTAAAAGCTATAAAAGTTTTTCTTGAGATAAGAATGTTGTAATGGACCCAATGTATGTGATTGGGTTGAGGATGAAAGAATGTTAAAAGCTTAATGTTAATGGTTTACATTGACATTAAATGTTAGTAAGCATTAAGAGCTTCATTTGAATGAGAATAGTTGCAATGAACCTAATATATGTGATTGGAGTTGAGTGTTAATAAATATAAAAGTTTTTCTTGAAATAAGAATGTTGTAATGGACCCAATGTATGTGATTAGGTTGAGGATGAAAGAATGTTAAAAGCTTAATGTTAATGGTTTACATTAAGATTAAATGTTAGTATTTAGTAAGCATTAAGTGAATCTAATATATGTGATTGGAGTTGAGTGTTAATAAATGTTAAGAGTTTTTCTTGAAACAAGAATGTTGTAAAGAACCTAATGTATGTTATAGGTTGAGAATTATTGAATGTTAAGTCTTTTGAGCATTAAAGGTTTTAATAAACCCAATGTATGTGATTTAAGTGTATGTTATTAAGTATAAGAACTTAATGTTAAAGGTCTATATTGAACATTAATCATGATGACCTAGGAGAAAACTTAGTATAAAGTTATAGCGAGTGGCATTAACCTTAGGATTTCACTTGTGTCATATGTTTAAAGAGTAAAACTAAGGTTATGTAATAGAGTGATTAACTTAGAGTCAAAACTTTAAGAATTGAGGTTTATTGGTTGAGGTTAAAGAGTTGAGTAAATGTGAACCCTAGAGTTGGTCTTAGGGTATGTTTGGGCAAAATGAACTCTCACTTTAACTTCAACATGAGTTAAGTGAATGAAAAGAAAAAGGTTGGAATGCATATAGAGTTAAAGAACTCTAGGTTGAATGTGAAATGTAAAATAGAGTTAATGAACTCTAGGTTGAAAGTGAAATGTGAAATAGAGTTAATAAACTCTAGGTTGAATGTGAAATGTGAGATAGAGTTAATGAGCTCTAAGCAAAAAAATGTAAATTGAAATGAATGGTGCTCTTGAGACATAATGAACCTTAAGGTTATGAACATAGGGTTAAGAAAAGAATGAAAGAAAGTTTAAATGGCTAAAGAACTAAATAAATTGCCAAGTGGCAAGGTTATGTGTAAATGTGAATGAACAAGAGGTTATAATCTAAAATGGCATTAGTGACACCCAAGCTATCCTAGAGTAAATAACCTAGGATAAAAGAGAAAGGTAAAAAAGGAAAAAAACTAAAGGAAATGTGTGAACGGTGCCTCTGGCTTTGAGACCCTTCCAAAGGGAATCGGATGTGGTACTCCTTCGATTAAATAAAAGAAGCTAAATAGCAAAGTGAGCTAAAGGCTTGAATGAGAAAAAAAGGTAAGTGCATAAGTGCAAAAGAGGAGTGCTAAAGCAAAAAGAAAAGAAAAGATGATCGTACCTTCGGAGGTAAAACGTAGACCTTGTGTCGGAAAGTAATGGCAAGGACCATCTCTCGGGCAGTGACCCGTATGACCAAGTTTCCCGTTGGGCGGGGTAGCAATTGCGGGTGCTATCAGCAATCTTGGATTATCTCGTCTTATGATAGCATGACTGTCGGGCTCGACCCGTTTGGCAAGATTTCCAAGGGTTAAACAACTTGAATTAAAGCACAATAAAGAATATTAATATTGTGGTCAAGTAGGAAGTTTGGCTAGTATGGTACCTTAGCGGCGACATAGAGTCGTGACATGGCAAGTAGTAAATATTTATGAGCATGCTAGTTAAAAATTTACAGTTTTTATTATTATGTCAATATGTATTATCTTACTTTCATTGGACCAAATGGTGTAAAACATTCTCTCTCGGTGGTTGAACCCACTGAAAACTTTAAGTAGTTCTCACACCCTTGGGTGATCATCATTACAGGATCAGATACATCGAGCGAGGCGCACGACAGGGGCAAGGGCCAGGCAGCTTAGCGACCTAGCAATCTAGAGTCGGCAGTTTACATTTTGGGTTTTCGTTATGAGTGAACTATGTATTGAGAGAAAAAAATGTAAATTTGTAATATTATTTAATTGCAAGTTGAGAGATAAAAAATATAATAAATTTTATATTATGGTTCACTCATGTGGTTGCTTTCATTTACCGTTTAAACTTATTGTTTAATGAATGAAAGTGTTTAGTTAGTAGTGGTTTACTCTGATATTATTCCTCACTGATTGATTGTTTTCATTGAGATAAAGGATTTAAGTGTCGTGGCACGGGATCGTGCCGAAAACTTACCGGCACGGTACGGCACGGTGCGTGCCGAGCCATGCCGATGAGTGCCGATCACAAAAAATACATGCGTGCCAACACATAATGACATGAAATATTTATTTTCTTTAGCAACAAAATTTTATAATTGCTTATTATGTATCTTTATCAAATATTTTGAACTTTATTGAGAAGATTACTTAGTAATTTAAAGAAAAAGGGGTTTGAACTGTGCCATCGGCACGGGGGCTGTATCGTACCGATATCTTGTTGGCACGATACGGCACGGTGGATACGGCCCGTGCTGATGGATACTTAAATCCTTGATTGAGATGAATGTTGTCGTTCCTTTCGGGTATAAAGAGGTCATGCCCGATTGGCGAGTCTGTTGGCGCGCCCGAACTGTCCGAATTGGCGGTCTCGGGGCGTGACACACATGCTCCACGAATACCCAAAGGATGAGATGGGAGGAAACCCACAGGATGTCGCGAGAGGGTAGGTATCAGCTACAGGAGCTTAGAGGCACCGGCGAAATAAGCGAGGCAAAGGAGCCGCACACCGCTTGGCTTCACACAGGGCATCGCTCGGCTCACACAGGGCACCGCTCGGAGGGCTGAGGAAGATGAAGGAACCAAAGGCAACGCTCGATCGAGGAAGAGTAGGAGGGGCACCGCTCGGCTTCACACAGGGGAGGAGAGCTCGCACAGGGGAGGAGATGAGGGGTAGATGAGAAGAGAAAGACGATCGGAATAAGAGAAAGGAACCAAAGGCACCGCTCGGTCGAGGAAGAGGAGGAGGGGCACCGCTTGGCTTCACACAGGGGAGGAGAGCTCGCACAGTGGACGAGAGGAGGCGTAGAGAAGAGGAGGAAGACGATCGGAGGAAAAGGAAGGAACCAAGGGCACTGCTCGGTCGAGGAAGAGGAGGAAGGGTGGCGCTTGGCGTCGCACAAGGGAGGAGAGGTCGCACATGGGAGGCGAGGAGGCATAAATGAGAGGAGAAAGATGATCGGAGGAAGAGCAAGAAAGAAAAAAGTGCCTCGAAGTGCGTGCGGGCCAATGCTTTGGGCAGAGAGAAGGATTCCAATTCCAGGAGGGGGATAACCCGCTAGGGGTGGGAACAACAGTTCCCACCACCCCACCCCCCTTTCCCACCCCTTCCCCCCCAAAATTCTGTTTGGGGATAAGGTGGGGGATAACCCCCTTATCCCCCCCTATCCCCGTACCAAAACGCTGCTTTTAAGAACAAAGGATATATAGAGGGAGGAAGATGAACGTTGGGAATCCCACGTTCTCTTTCTGTTAGGCGCAAGAAGCAGAACGAAAAAAAAAACGCCCACGTTTTTTTCCATTGGTTTTCTTTCACGCCAAGAAAAAGATAATAAATAAATAAAATAAAAAATTAATAAATAATAAATAATAAATAATAATGAATTAATAAATAAATAATAAGTAAAAAAAATAATGATAAATGAAGATTTTGAATTTTACTCCAACAATCCCCTACAAAATTCAAAATTTTAAAACTAAAAAATAACATTAAAATTAAAATTTAAAAAATACTAGGTGTTTGTACTATGCAATAGGCGATATGTCTTTAAAAGACTCAACCCCATTTAGTATAAGCAACTTCCATCAGAAGGAATCGGAATGAACCAGGTGTTGAACTACGTTCCTTTCACCCTGACTTCAGCTACCACACACACAATACAGAATTTTTCGTCGCGACTTGGTGCATTAATGGCCATGCACAGTATCTTGATTTTTCAAAAAAAAAATCTATGGATAGCGCAACATCTCATAGCCGCGGCTATATATGGATACTCTCATATAGGTGGTTTTCTCCAGGGATGTGTGTAGAGCCACATCTCGCGAAAATTACCGGCTTGGATCCGATTAAGAGTTATAAACTCAACCTCAACCACTACACAGAGCATTACTCATCATAGGGATAGGATTGGAGATAAAGCTCCTCTATAAAACTGTAGAAAGTGCTCTATGGCCAATCTGACAGCTTGTTTTTACCATATTGAATCTTCTTCAAGGGATCTCCTATCACAAAAGTTGAGTTCCCACCGCAGGAAGACCCTTTATGGGTATAGCCTCATCCCCCTCGATGACTCCAGGACCTTAGTCCTATTCAGACATTTCGTCAAGAAATATGCAAGTTTCTGCTTACATATGATAAAATTCAAAAAAAAATAACATTATGGAAAATTAGACTTCTAACAGATTCTTGTCTCAATTTAATATGTCTATTAGCTTTGAAATTCACCAATTTTATTTTACAAAAAATTAATTACAGCTCGAGAATCGCATCGAATAAAATAGCTAGAATAGGAGTGGAAATTAAAAGAATAATTAATAATAGGTTCTTGAGTCATTCGACTTCAAGACAAATAGTGTAAATGGCAATCAACTCA
The DNA here is from genome assembly GCA_029168755.2 of Tillandsia fasciculata. Classification (NCBI taxonomy): domain Eukaryota; kingdom Viridiplantae; phylum Streptophyta; class Magnoliopsida; order Poales; family Bromeliaceae; genus Tillandsia; species Tillandsia fasciculata. The sequence goes on along the minus strand of CM054933.1, from coordinate 15,436,997 downwards.
GCTTCCATAGTGCTTCTAGCTATTATAATCTGTTTGGTGGATTGCCAAGAAATTGCACTATCACCAAGAATAAAAATATAACCAGAAATTGATTTGATGTCCGAAGAATAAGAAATTCAATTGGCATCGCTGTATTCCTTAATTACAATAGGATAGCCAACAAATTTGAGACCATAAGAGAGAGTATCTTTAAATTAACGAAATACTCTCTCTAGAGCAATCTAATGAATCATACTAGGATTACTAGGATAAAAAGAAATAGGAATAGGTGAACAATCAGAATACCCAAATATATTACTCCCCCCAGAAGTTCTGAGATACACCAGAACTTAAAATCATAGCATCGACCATGTCTAATAGGGTTCGGTTCAATCTTCCTAAGTCGGTATTGGTCTTCTATTCTGATTGAAGGGAATACAAACCTAATTTTAAAAGTTCTCTAGATTCATCTAAGTTCATAGGCAAATCTGGATCAGGAATGACGTAATTTGTCCAGTAGACAAATAGCTTGATAGGTATCTAAGTTTGAACTATTTTAGATAATCTGATTGAGGGAATAAAGAATTTAAGAATAGCAAGGATGAGCTGCAAAAAAAAGTTCAATAAATCCTTTTTTTTTATAAAACAAATATATATTGTTTAAGATTTTTAGTCTAATCAACCATAATATTTTAAGTGTTCAAGTTTTTACTATTAATCTTTTATCTCAATTGGTTCAGCAACAAATAGATGACATAAACAATTTAATGTTCAATTTGAATTAGATATTTTCAAATATAAATACAACAAAAAAAATTTATATGCTGTAAAAAATAATATAAAATAAACTGAAATAAAAAATATATATATAATTAAATTTTGTTCTCACTGGTTAGTGAGTTATTTTTTAAAAGGTTGAAAGCTGTGGGTTCGAATCTTATTTAGAGCAAAACTTTTTTCACCTTTGTCCTTTTTTTTTTTTCATTCTTCTTTTTCTTTTTCTTTTTTTTTTTTTTAGCAATAGCAATGTTTTTTGCAATTTTTTTTTGAGAAAAAAATATATTGTACGGTTGTAAAACAGTAATTTTTTACTATAGTAAAAACAATATATTTTTTTAAAAAAAAAAAAGAATTATCCTGTATTTTAAAACTAATTTTTTTTTTAATTAGAGCAAAAAAAAAGGTTTTATACGATAGCAGAACAGTAATTTTTTTTTTTAACAGTAATGCACCCTAAATTATATATAATTAAGAATATGTAAGTTAAACTATAACGACATGCAATTAAAAATTTACAATGCTAATCTCGAAATATTTTAAGATATGATTTGAAACAAACAACCAACTTATCGGATAAAATTATATGCAATATATGATTTTAAGATGAATTAGCACTCAGTTAGAATTTTAATCACAATCAAATGGGAAATACACCTTACATTGTTATGAAAAATCTATGAATTTGATTATGATTAATATCTAACTAATTTCTTGATAAGATAAAATTGGATTTAATTGATCCGAAAGACCCTAAGATGTATTCCCGTCCTTACGTGCGGGATTAACCGAGAACACCACCTCCTCCTACGAGCACGATCGTGGAGCATTCTTTCAACACCCAGTATAAATAAAAGAGAATTGAGAAAGAAGAAAAGACAAGATCTTACGAACAGAGAATATATAAAAGGAGGAAGATAAACATTGAGAATCCCACATTCTCTTTCCTTTAGGCTCAAGAAGCGGAACGAAAAAAACACCCACATTTTTTTTCCGTTAGTTTTCTTTCACACCAAAAAAAAGATAATAAATAAATAAAATAAATAAAAAAATTAATAAATAATAATAAATAAATAATAAGTAATAAAATAATAATAAATGGAGATTTAGAATTTTACTCCAACCGTCACATTTGATTCGGTTCAACCGACTCGGTTATATCAACCGTGGCGATTTTTTGGGTTTCAACACCATATATATAGTTTGTTAGGGAAGTTCAAGCTGAGCTCAAGTCCACATAATCTCGAAGATGTGACAAAACCCATTAACTCAAAAGCTTAAGCATGTCGGATTTGGCCCAATATTCCACATTGATTCTTTACTACTTTACTCCTCTACTCATTATTCCATATGTAGCTATTCTCAATGGTGAATTTGTAACAGATCAAAACCACGGCACTCCATATAAGACCAGCGTCATAAACACGAAGAACTCAAAATTAACAACCTTATTTTAGGAATAAATTATTCAAAAGAACAAGAACTTACAAGGAAGACGGGGGCTATGTAGTAGTCGCCCTTGAGATACTCAAACGACCTAGTTGCCTTCTGCCGGTAATCAAACACGACATCCGCTGCACACATAACAACCAAACAAGAAGCAAACAACTACATAAAGAAAGCCCCAATCAATCTTAGATGAAACACATTAGCCCTAAAATCCCTAAAATTAAAACAAAAAGAATCATACAATCTTTCCCAAGGAATTGTCCAACGAAGAGATCATCAATCACGCCTTGCCGAGCCCCTACGGCGATGTTCACGTTATCCGACTCCTTTCCGAGGCGATACAAGTAATCGTTCCCCTCCGAGTCCTTCGATTCCCACGAGGATTGCTTCGAAATCCTCTTCTCCGGAGCTTCTTCCGGAGAAGAAGATCCATCGGGGGTTTGGGACGACGAAGAGGAGAAGAAGAGGAGAGGGTAGGGTTTCGATTTGCTGACCGTTGGAAATTTATTAGGGTTTCGGGGATGGTTTTGGCGCGAAGAGAGAGAGGGGAAGAGGAAGAGGTCGGGGTTGTGGTGGAGAACCGCCATTGGATGGAGGTTGAGTTGTGAACTTGTGACGGAGAGGAGAGAGAAATAATGGTTTTCTATTGTGACCGTTGGGATGATCGCATGCGGGCGAGGACGCACGTGTGGCCCGAGATGAGCTTATCTCCATCGGCTGGAATAAACCAGGAATCGAGATTTTTTTTAAATTATCCTTAAAAACTTTTAATATTTGCAAACTAATCCTTGAAAATAAAAATTTGCCAAAATAATCATGCTTTTGCCAGCATGGCGCCATGAAGGCGGGATGACCTGAAGGCGCTGAATCATTCAGCGTCTTCACAAAAATCCTGTGAATGCGCTAAATGAATTAACGCCTTCATAATATATGTTGAAGGCGCTGATTCATTCAGCGCCTTCAGCATATACTACTATTAAGGCGCTGATTCATTCAGCGCTTTCAGCCTGAAGGTGCTCTTCAGCATATACTATGAAAGCGCTGAGAACTTGACAAATTTTCGCGAAAATTGGCTAAATCCTCAGATATAACTGCTAAAGGCGCTGAATGGTTCAGCGTCTTTAACATTATATGTTAAAGGCGCTGATTGGTTCAGCGCCTCTAACAAATATGTTGAAGGCGCTGATAGTTCAGCGTTTTTAACATATTTGTTAGAAACGCTGAATAGTTCAGCGCCTTTAACATTTATGTTAAAGGCGCTGAACCATTCAGCGCCTTCTTCACCACTATAACCACCCGCAAGGGCAGCAGTGCGCTCATTTCCTCTCTTCAATTCCGCCTCCGTGCCTCCTATTGGGTTATAACTAATATGGATCTAAATAGAAAAAAAAACACCTAGAGGGGAGTGAATAGGTGTAAACAGTAAACACTCAAAATCTTTTTTAAAAAATAACCCAATGCGGAAAAGTAAATAACACGCAGAGATTTTACGTGGAAAACTCCAAAACCAGGAGTAAAAAATCACGAGACCGATCACACGGTGAAATCTACTAGAATTATAACACGTACAAAGGTGATATAACGTACTCACACACGACTCAACCTTTTTCCATACGCTCCTAGTAGATCTTCTCCGCTCGCTCCGCAACGCGTCTCGAATCCACGATTTGCGTCCAACGCCGAATCCACGGCGTCCAACGTCGAGTCCACGACGTCCAACCGAATCCACGGTCTCCACCAAGTAGCACGTCTCGATCACACGAACGTACCTCGCTCCGAATCCACGAGAGCGGTAGCACCTTGAATCCACAAGGCCACGCGAATCCATGCGCTGATTTTTGGCAAAATCGTTGTTTTTGGTGGTGAAAATCCGTCGAATACTTAGATTAAAGATAGATCGGAAATACCATCTAAGTATTCATTAATTTGATTCTACTCAAAATCTGAGTATGAAATCCTAGAATCAAATTAATTAATATAGATGAAGAAACATAGAATTAAATCTAGTTATTTCCTTTCTTCTCTATATGTGGATTTTTCTCTCTTTTTGGATTACCCTAAACGATGAATCATAGGATTAATTTATAGGTTAGAAACCATTGGAAGAGGATAAGAATCAAAAACTGACTGTAACAAACTTTTTCCCGCACGGCAGTCCAGACTGGATTTGGCTTGATCCGGACTGTCGTTGTTTTTCAGAGAATTCCTGAAAAATAGGTGTTCGGGGTCCGGACTGAAATTCCCACGGTCCGGACTGTTCATGCGATTTCTGCAAAATTCACGTTCGGGGTCCGGACTGAACCAGGGGTGTTCCGGACTGGATTTGCGCATGAACTTACCTATGTTCGGGGTCCGGACTGTAGTGCCCTGATCCGGATTCTGAACATATAACAGTCCAGTTTCTTGATTTTTAAGCAATTAAAAACCCATCCAAATGTTTCTACACTATAAGAAGTATTCGGATCACCAAGGTTATTTAATTAAACGTACCTGATCCTTTTGAATTCTTCTTTCTTGAGATTGAGGTATATGATCCAAGCTTCTTCATCTTCAATCTTCAAGACTTAAACACTTTCACGAAATACGTCAATACAAATTCCTTAACAATCTCCCCCTTTGGCGGTTTCGTGACAAAATAAAAATCCACTTTAAGAAAATTCAAAAAGATATTTTTGTTGTTATCACCATACAACAAAAATTTACAATTAAGATCCAAATACATGAGATAAACTCCTAGAACAGACTCTAAACTTAGAAGACTGTACTCTCTGCAAAAGAAATAATTCTTGACAAAAGAAATCGTTAGATACCTCAAGAATTTAGCATTCAAAAACCAAACAGAGAGATAGAGTTTATACTCACCATGACATTTACAACATCAGATATGTGTTAAGAATACCAATCAGAGATAGACATATCTTCTAAGCATTAAAATCCAAATGTCATAAGTTTGTTAGTCATCAACAACTTGTTAGTAATATTACATGCCCAAATAGTTAGTCAAATAGTTAGTCGAGGCATGCATTCATTCACAATAAAAACCAAAGTTGTTGTATACTTACCTTCAAGTTTTAGTGTTCCAAGGTTCAAAGTTCTCACAGACCATTGTCAAACCAGTTCATATATCTCTACCCCTTTTTGTCACTAAACATAGCCAAAATTACAAAAATAAAAGGGAGTTAAAAAGTTTAAAAATTGTAAGAACTAAGACTAAAACCTGCAAAAAAAAAAAACAGTTAGAACAACAAAAGAAAAATCATTAGAGCAAATTGTCATTCCAGATCAGATATGTCTGAGCTGCTACAATCCAATTTGTGTATAATTCCCTTAAGTAATCTTGATATTTTTGAGCACTTTCTCTTCATCTTTTGTTGTCCAGAGGTGATACGCTATATGTCTATGGACATTCTTTCTTGTTCAACAGATAATCTCCTCTGTTCTTGTTGGATAGAGGACAATATGTTAGCTTCTGTGGTGTCTCTCCTGGAGGTCGAAGGAGGTAGCATAGATGGAGACGGTGCATTCTTGTCACGCCCCTGGTGTAAACCAGAACCCGGGCTCGTCTACAGATCCACCGTGCACACGGAATTTCCCGTGTACACGAAGCGCTGGTAACCTGCTCAGATATAGAGATATAATAAAGGAGCATAAAAACAGAGCTAAACTAAAACTAGTACATCTCAGACAAATACTGGAAAAGAAAGTACAACATAGCTCTCATAAATATATATGTGTCTATCCCAGCTCACAAAATAAAATACATTTAGCTGGCCGAAGCCAGACCCAAAAATAAAAGGGAAAAAAATACACCCGTCTGAGTGTACTGGGGATACATCAAAATCTACTGAACTCTGGATCAGGGAAGCAGCTAACTAGTCAACGATCCTCTTACCTCGGTCCTGGGAAGAGGGTCCCGCAGCTCCTGCAGAGGACTCTGCAAAACAAAGGGGAAAAGAAGAGGGAAAAACAGTGGGGGTGAGAACTACTATAAAGACAGTAGCCTCCCCTAGTGGGTAAATCTCAACTCAGACATGCCCACTGGGACTACCAGAGGCGAAAAGAATAAAGGTGGTAACTATGAGTGTAACTACTGATAAAAACTACCACTAATACGCCTCTACATGCCCAGCTAAAAAGATAGCTAAATGTATGCATCAGAATATACATATGCCTGCCTGGGTAACCCAATCTAAACGCCGGTGAACACCGGTACTGCCTGCTACGCCTACTAACTCACAACTCAGCTGCGAAGTGCAGACCAGTTCCTGACCGACACGGTCCCATCCCAAAGGCAACAGACCGGCTCCTGACCGGCACGGTCACAAGTACGCACACTCCGGAGTGGCACTCGAGGGGAGTGGCACTCGAGGGGAGCGACCCTCACGAGTGAAATAAGTCGCCATAAGTAACCTGATATAGTAGGACTGAATCAAGACTCTAACTAAGTGGGAAAAACCCCTCCACTAAAGAAGTCCCGATCCACTATCCCCAAATCTGATGCATTAATAACAATCCGGTCAACCGCCCGAAATTCGCGGTTGCCGCAAATACCCCGACCTCAAACCTGCTTGTCCCAAATTCCAATAATTGCCTACACTATTCCGGTCCCTGCTCTAACCTGAGCACACAATCCCCTAAGACTAGACAACAGGAGAAGGAATAAAAAGCATGGTTTCTCCTAAGTCAATTCCAGCATGATAGTGTAGCAGAAAAAGGTGGCCTAACTAGGTGACCATTCAAGCATGCAAAAGTCCTTTACTTAACAAAATAATTTCAGTGTTCCAATTCTTACCAGAATTACAGTATGCCTTTGTTTGAATACCTGAAGTACTAACGTGCCATTAGCTAATTTATACACATGCACAAGTCTCTCAATTATACATACAGCATTATATGGTTTTAGCCGATTATTACCAAAAGGTTTAAGCAATTGTTCCCAGGGATTCTAATCAACTTAACATTTGTAAGAATTACCATTTATTAGTACCTAGTCCTCTAAAGATGCAAGTATCAACCACAAGTCCATTTCTCCCAATTAAGCATGCTATATTCATTCCACTAGTATACTAGAAACATTACATAGGACTAGCTCCAATATGCCTAGTGGGTTATCACAAGTAGGAGGTTAACAACGGTACCCACCTCGAGCGCTAAAATCCTTGTCCCAAATGCGAAACCCGCGCTCGATCCAAAGCTCACCGCAACACTGTACAAAATATCCAAGAAGAACATACATAATTTTAATCCTTCAATGTTCCCAAAATTTGTCCCAAAATTTATAAGTCCAGAGTTTCCCGCTTTTCACCTGCGAAAAGTGCTCGGAAAAATCCAAGAAAAATACCGTCACGATCCTCGCAATGAACCGGTCGAAACGAGTACCTGCACGTTCAAAACCGAGCTTCCTTCGCTGAGAAACAAATTCAGCAAGGGAGACACCCCAAACAAGACTGTGCAGAAATTCTGTACCAAAAGACTACAGAAAAAGGGAATTTTCACCTTCGTAAAATATCCAGAAAAATCTGAGAAAAATCAAGGAGATTCCTTGCGAAGAGTAGATGAAAAACGCCTCTTGAATCACCTCGATCCGTTGCCTGAGCACGAAGTTACAGCCGAAACAATCAGTTGCTGTCCAAAACTCCGTGAAGAAAAATGGGTCACAAAGAAGCTCGGGAAACTCAAAATCCACATGAAAACCAGGGAAAACTCAAACACAAAAATCGAAGCCCTACCTGTCGAGAGTCCAACGGCGCAAGAATCGCCCAAAACGGAGGTCGGGATGAGCCGGAGGAGCCTGAACACTGAAAAGGGACGAAACGGGTCGCCGGTGAACAAGCGTCGCGCCGCACCGTAAAATAGCAAACCTCGAAAAACGCGCTCCTAAAAATCCCAGGGAAGCTCAGTTAAATTGGTCTCAGGTGGAGCAAAATTTTTGCTAAGGGGCTCCCTGTGGAAATCCTCTCAGAAAGAGAGCAAAAAGGGCCCCAAAGGCCCTATTTATAGGCAGCCCACAATACCCCCCCCCCCCCCTTGGCCGGATTCGGGCGCAACTTCCGGGCGCTCGAATCCGCCAAGCGGGTTGCACACCTCCCGTCCGACGCGCCCGGAAATCTCCGGTGCTGCCACGTGTCCCCCGCACAGCAAACAACTGGGCGCCTGCCGTGTGGCAGGGCTCGCTGGAGGCGGTGCATGCGCCCGCCCTCTGGCGGGCCGACACGTGGCCCGCACTCGAGTGCGGGCCATGTGCAGCCGACCAGCCGCACTGGCGCCCTGCCCTGGTACGCGCCCCGAGGCGCCGCGCTGAGGCTTCGTCGACCGCGCTTCGCTGAGCCATCCAATGCCCGGGCGACACGTGTCGTGCACCCGGTCCACAGGAGCCGCGCTTCTTCCCTAGACCGCGCCGCGCGCTCCCGCCATTCCGGAAGCGCCACGTGGCCCACCCGCGCGGTTCATGCACCGCCGCGCCTCCCCCGTGGACCGAGCCGCGTGAGCCGGCCAATGCCAGGCCGCCACGTGGCTCCAGCTGGTCCACGGTCAACTCCCATGCACCGAATTTCCCCGAAAACTTCCGGAAGCCCGTTTTTGGTCATCCGGACTCCAAATTTAACAAGCAAATAGCCGTTTTCAAGCGTTTTTCCGCGCTGAATCCAAATCCAATCTCTGTTTGGCCCAATTCCTTTTCTAAAATTCGGCAAACACAGCTGAAGGCCAAATCAGCTGAAAATGTCACACAGGGTCCATCTGTGGACCCCTTTGATACACCATGGGCTAGACACACCAACACTAGGTGTTCTACACAGTGGATTCAACGGAAAAGCTGCATGGGGATTCCAGAACACTACATCCTCCCCCACAAGAAAAAGTTTCGTCCTCGAAACAAAAGCAATACCTCAAGCCGGGGCCTCGAACAAGTGGGGGTAAGCATCCATCATCGCTGACTCCAGCTCCCAGGTAGCCTCGCGCTCATCATGACTGCTCCAGAGGATCTTCACATAAGGGATGGCCCGGCTGCGCAACTCCGTAACCTCACGGTCCAAGATCCTCAATGGCCGCTCGACATAGCTCAAGTCCTCAGCGATCTCCAGTGGGGTGAAATCGATGATGTGTGACGGGTCATGAACATACCTCCTCAGAGTCGATACATGGAATACGTCGTGAACACCCACAAGCCTAGGAGGAAGTGCAAGCCTGTAGGCAACTAGCCCTATGCGCTCCAATACCTCGAAGGGTCCAATATAACGAGGGCTCAGTTTCCCACGAATCCCAAATCTCCGGATTCCCTTTGAAGGCGAGACTTTCAGAAAGACATGATCTCCAACCATAAACTCAAGGTCTCGCCTCCGGACATCTGCGTAGCTCCTCTGTCTGCTCTGAGCTGTCTGAAGATGTTGTCTGACTATTCTAACTTTATCCTCTGCCTCTCGCAGCAACTCCGGCCCCAAGGTCCGCCTTTCACCCACATCGCTCCAATAAAGTGGAGAACGACACTTACGTCCATACAATGCTTCAAACGGAGCCATCTGAATGCTCGCTTGAAAGCTATTGTTGTACGCAAACTCTGCCAGTGATAAGTGTCGCACCCAACCTCCTCCAAAGTCTAGCGTGCAAGCCCGGAGCATGTCCTCAAGAATCTGTATAGTCCGCTCTGACTGTCCGTCTGTCTGTGGGTGAAATGTTGTGCTGAAACTGAGCTGTGTCCCCAAAGTGGCCTGTAGACTCCTCCAAAAGCGCGAAACAAACCTCGGATCTCGATCGGATACAATGGAGGCGGGCACACCATGCAATCTCACCACCTCGTCTAAATACAGCTGCGCCAGTCGCTCGAGTGGCCAAGTCACCTGCACTGGTAAGAAGTGAGCGGACTTGGTGAGTCTATCCACGACTACCCAGATCGCGTCTGCTCCAGTCTGTGCCCTCGGCAACCCAGTGACGAAGTCCGTGGTAACATGTTCCCATTTCCATTCAGGGATTGGGAGGCTCTGCAACTTGCCAGTAGGTACACGATGCTCAGCCTTCACTTGCTGACAAGTTAAGCAATGTACCACAAATCTCCCAATGTCTCTTTTCATCCCATTCCACCAAAACTGTACCTTAAGATCCCTAAACATCTTAGTCCCTCCAGGATGGATGGTATAAGGTGTATAGTGGGCCTCCCTCAAGATCTGCTCTCGGATCTCTGTATCCATGGGCACACAAGCTCGGTCCCTGTACCGCAGTACTCCCGAAGCATCAACTGAGAAATCCCCTGTCGAATCCGTCTGAATCTGCTCTCGAATCCTCATCAAGTGGGGGTCCTCACTCTGTTTCTCTCGAATCCTGTCCAACAGAGTGGGCTGCACGACTAGAGACATAAGTCTAGCAGAGACCCCAGGGGACACAACCTCGAGCTCTAACCGCCTCATCTGCTCAAGTAATGGTGCCTGATCGGTGATCATCAAGGATAGGCTCTGTACTGCTCTCCTGCTCAGGGCATCAGCAACCACATTGGCCTTGCCAGGATGGTAGAGTATGTCCACATCCTAGTCCTTTAACAATTCTAACCATCTGCGTTGCCTCAAGTTGAGCTCCTTCTGTGTGAACAAGTATTTCAAGCTCTTGTGGTCTGTGTAAATCTCGCAGTGCTCCCCATACAGGTAATGGCACCACAACTTCAATGCGAAAATCACTGCAGCAAGCTCTAAGTCGTGGGTAGGGTAATTCTTTTCATAATCCTTCAGTTGCCGCGTGTCACGCCCCGGCGTCGAAACTGCGACCCGGGCTCGCTAACAGATCCGCCATCTGTACGGAAACTGCCGTACAGACGAAGCGTCTAACCTGCAAAAAGAATCAACTACAGCTAAACAGATATCAGAGCTGAAAGTAAAACTACTGAAAAGCTGAAAATAATACAATATCCATCTCCCAAATACGATCGTATAAAAAGTCCTCTGATACAAAACTCAAAAGGGAGATATCTCCAATAAAATACATCAGTGTACAAGCTCTCAAATACAAAAATATCCTCACTACACCAGTCTCTCAAACTGTAAAATAAAGTACAACTCTATACCTCACGACAAAGGTCTCTCAACAGAGGAAAAAGAAGTAAACTAATCAACTGAAGCTCTCCTCTGAAGGGGTACCGCTACACTCCAACGACTGGTAGGGAACTAGCTCGCGACTCCCTCGCCTCGGTTAGAAGGATCAGCAACAGGAGCACAGGAACAGGAGAAGAAGTCCCTGGGGAAAAGACACCACGACGGGTGTGAGAACTACTTCCCACAGTAGTTCTCAGTGGGTGCCGCCAACAAGCCCAACGGTCTGCCCACTAAGTCTACTAGAGGCATAAAGTAACAAAGTAATACGGAAAGAAAAGAGCTGGAAAAGGATAACTCTACAGCTACTATGCCTCTATCTAGATGCTCAAGAGGTGGAACGGATGATAATATGATGCATCTACTAACAAATCAGTAAAGTCACCCAATCTAAACTGACTGCCTCCTCGGGTCCAGTCAAGCCTGCGCCTACCTACTGCCGCACATCCCGGAGGAACGGACTTACGTAGGGCGTCCCACACGGACTAACTCACCCCTCGCGCAAAACTGCCTCAACAGGCCCACCATCGCATCCACTGCGGGAAACTGCCTCAATAGGCCAACCATCGCATCCACTGCGGCATCTCAGGGGGCGCGACCCTAGCTGAGGAAAACGGCGCGGCATAGAGTAACAAAAATTGGCATAAGCAGGCTATAGTGAAAATCCACGCTCACTCTCAGAACGGTAGGACTCAAGATCCCCAAAATATCTCGCACAACAGTCGGCGCACTCTCGACGACTCAGCTGATCAGCTCACACGAAACACGAGACACTAGCCTCTCCAACAGCTCGCAGCACAAAGCACACTGGCTGGAGGTACTCCATGTTACGGCTTTTTGGTGTTGGCATATTTCGTGAGTCAAGTCAGTAAACTGAGTCGGAGTCTTGAAGTGATCAAATTGTCAATCAGCAATCGAAGACTCAGAGAAGAGCTCAAGTTGGCACTCAGTGTTTTGAGTCTTGAAGATTGAAGGTGAAGAATTGTGGATCAATTGCATCAATCTTAAGGAAAATGGATTCGGATTGATCAGGTATGTTTAACTAAATAATTTCGGTGATCCGAATACTTCTTATAGTGTAGAAACACTTGGATGAATTTTTTATTGCATAAAAATCAAAAACTGGACATGGGACATGTTCAGGATCCGGATCAGACAATCCAATTCGGATCCCGAAGGGTGTTGGTTCATATGCAAATCCAATCCGGATCCAAGCCAATTCTGATCCGGATCCCGAACATTGGTTTTTGCTGAAATATATGAACGATCCGGATCGGCCATTTCAATCCGGATCCCGAACCCTTGTTTTTCTGGAATTGTCTGTCTCGTTACGACGATCCGGATCGCAGAAATTCCGATCCGGATCGTCGTCCTGAAAAATTCCAGATAAGGTAAGTTTTTGATTCTTATCTCTTTCCAAAGGTTTCTAACCTATAAATAGACACTTAGGGTTTCTCAAGAACGTGGGACAAATACCGAAAACACTTGAGAGCAACCCTAGAGGCTAGGTTTTTATCGTTCTTCTTTTAGCCTCTTTTAGGTCAATTCGACGGTTCTTCCAAGATCTATCTTTTGTCGAATTGATCTAATCTTTGCTTAGAAATTCTTTCTACGGTTCTTCATGATAATCTAAGCAAAGGATCACCATCGAAGCCTATATTCTTATCGGCTGAGTTTGCGTCGTGGATTCGACGTGGCACCGTGGATTCGGTGTGTTGAAGGCGTTTCGTGGATTCGAAACGTGTGCTCGTGGATTCGAGTGGCGTTCGTGGATTCGAACGTGTGCAGTGGACGTGCAATCGGTGGAGCGCAAGGTTCGAAGAACTTGAAGGAGGGGTCGAGTCCGTGGAGTCGGTAATCACCTTGTTATTCTTCAATTCTTAGTGGATTGTTATTGCGTGTTGGTCCCGTGGTTTTTCTCCTGGATTGGAGTTTCCACGTAAATCTCGGTGTGTTGATTTTTATTTCCGCATTGATTTTTATTTTGCACTGAGATTTGATTTTTAAATATTACACCTATTCACCCCCCCTCTAGGTGTTTGATAGTACCTATTTAGATCCTTGTGGATCCTATATTTTAAAAACCAACAATTGGTATCAGAGCGGGTTTTAGGTTTATCTATCATGTCGGGTGAAAGTGGTAATATTTTTAGACCTCCTCTTTTTGATGGGACCAATTATGCGTATTGGAAAGTGCGGATGAGAGCTTTTCTCATCTCAATTGATGAGCATGTTTGGCAAACCGTTGAATACGGTTGGGTGCATCCGGTTGAGGAAGTAGGAAATTCTACTACCCCAAAACCTCGCTCTAGATGGTCTAAAGAGGAAATCGAAAGATCTTCTTACAATGGGAAAGGTATGAACGCTTTATATAATTCTCTTTCCTCGACTGAGTTTACAAGAATTTCCGCGTGTGAAACCGCGAAGGAAATTTGGGATATTCTCAAAATTACACATGAGGGTACTAATCTTGTAAAAATTCAAAAGCTCCAGATGCTTACAAGTCAATTTGACTCTATTCATATGGAAGAGCATGAATTGTTTACAGATTATTACACTAGACTTCAAGATGTAATTAATACATGTGCTAATTTAGGAGAAAAGATCCCGGAGTCAAAAATTGTAAGAAAGATACTTCGGACTCTTCCGGAACGGTTTAGGGCAAAGGTTACCGCAATTGAAACCGTTAGTCATCCGGATGAGATGAGTGTAGAGGAATTAGTAGGTGCTTTGCAAACTTATGAGATGACTTTTCCTACTAATCAAGTTTCTTCCAAGTCTTCTTCTAAGCTTACAGGTATTGCATTCAAATCAACAAAGGAAGAAGATAGCGAATCAAGTTCCGATGATGAAATCTCTTTTGCCGATTTTGAAGAACAATTGGCGCGGATCACAAAGAAATTTCGTCGGAAATTTTGGAAGAATCGAACCGATGGATCTTCATCCACGAAACCATCTAAAGGATCATCGGGTTCTAAATCCTCTAAACTCAAAGACGTTGTAAAACCTTCTAAAGAAAAAGAAAAAGATGATTTCGAAGGGGAAATCCGATGTTATCGATGCAAAGGCTACGGCCATATTTCAACGGATTGTCCTTCTAAGAAATCATACAAAAAGAAGGCTTTGCAAGCAAAAACTTGGGACGATTCTAGTTTCGATGAATCGACCTCAAGTGAAGAGGAAAAAGAAAAATTTGTTGCTTTTCATGCCTCTCAAATTCCCTCTTCTAATTTGTGCTTATCATCTTTAGTCACTGACTCTATTCCTTTGATTTTGCATGAAACATCAACATCCGGCGGAGAGTCATCAAGTGAGGGGGAGTCGGACGAAGAAGAACTCGTTGAGGCATACCAACAACTTCTTGCGGAATCAAAGAAGATGGCCAAGCATATCAAGAAGTTGAGGAAGCAACGACTTGAGGTTCAAGACGAGAATCAAGCTTTAAAGATCAAACTTCATGATCTCGAGGAGGAACAAGGAAGGTTATTGGATAATAATAAAATCCTCCAAGAAAAGCTAAACCAATCGGAGACGAACGCAAAATTATATATGGACAAGATTGGTTTTCTTGAAAAACAGTTTGAAGAAATTCATGTCACCAACCAAGCTTTGACCAAGCAAGTTCATGAACTCAAATCCGACATACAAAGGCTTTCAACCAGTTCCAAGAAACTAGATTGTATGTGCGGATTAGGTCAAGCAAGCAAGGTTGGTTTGGGATTTAAAAAGGACCAAACTGTGCAGGCTTCAAGTTCCACAATAAAATTGAAAGAAAGAACTTGTCACCTATGTGGACTTGAAGGACATTTGGTGAAGAATTGCCCGAAAAAGAGAAAGAAAAATCCTTCGGCAACTTCATCTACGGAGCGGACTCAACGGAATCAAAAGACACATCAAGTTAAAGGAGTTCACTCAACCCACCAAAGGTCCGAGTCACAACATCAATCATACAAGTGGATCATTGCAAGGCAAAGACCTAAGGTGGATCAACAGTCAAAGCGGACAACCCCCGGCCACAACGAATCAAGACAACCCAAAATCCAGCGATTTTGGATTCGGAAAGGTGATATCTTTCCTTGTCTTAAGTTCTAAATAGCTTATGACTGTATGTAATGCTTTGATTGGTTTTCCTTCATATTTTTCTTAATCTTTGCATTACATGTTTTTCAATGCTCTTTGTTTTTATACTTTGTTTTTGAACAAAAGGGTTTTTATTGAACAAGTGCATTGAATAAAAAGGGCTTCACGTTCATTCACTCCAAATTAATTTATCAACTTTACTCCATAATCATAATCTTGAAGATACTTCATTATAGGAGTTTTTGATAGTTATAAGCATCAAATTTTAGAAATCATGTGTGATCTTTAGATGCTTAATCTATCTCGGTTGTGTGAATTCTTTGTGACAACACAAGTTGAGCATTGGTTATATTGACTTTAATTGCATCTTTTCACGCATTTAGAAATCTATTATGCTTTTGACATCATAATATTTCGATGTTGCAATGATCATTTATGTTAATTAATTCATCTTTTAAGTGATCAAAGTCAATTTCTCTCTCAATGATCTCTTGGTATAGTCATTATCTTATTTGACTATTTAGTCGAGTATGAATGCGAGATCAATTTTTGGTTGAATACCTTATATATTAAATAATTGATAGCCAATTGAGGGGGAGTCAAAGAAAAGTAAAATGCTCAAAAGATGTGGAAAGAGTTACATCCCAATGAGGAGTGTGAAAACTACCACCACATGGAGGAAAAAGATACCCCATGTATGCCAAGCAATTTTTTTTTAAAAAAATGATGATGAAATGCATGTTGAAATACTTGACTCTGTCAAATTTCAAGGTTGGTATAAGGTGGGATTTTTAACGAAAGATGCTCAAAGAGCCACTCTCTTCAACAGATTGTCTAGATATATTATCTAACTTATCTGGGATTTCAAACATCTATTGATCTTGGTATTTCATTTTCTTTACCAAATTGATGATTTGATAAAGGCATTACGCATAAGATCATGTTAGATGTGATTGAAGTTGTTCAACTTTAAGGGTTTTAATTTTCATAAATTTTCGTTTCATTTTTGAGTATTTTTGATAGATTTGGTATAATCTATTTCTTGTTGCATGAAACGATGACTTTTGTTTAAAGTTGATGCGCTAAAGTGCTTACATACTTTTTCTGATTTTTATGGAATTTTTCTAAATTATTCTGATGAAAGAAATTTGGATCATACATCTCAATCTCAAGAAAGGGTAGAATTCAAGATTGATGTCATTTGGAAATCTCCGTAAGTCATCTTTGTAAATCCGTTACATCTTGATAGAGTTTGGATCTCAAGATTATTTTTGATGACTTGTGTTTGATGAATATAACATGAAAAACTGTTTATAATGTTTTATCTTTGTTTTTCATGATTTAGGAGTAAATCTTTTTAATTTTGTGAAATTAATTGGATTGAATGACATCTGTGTGAATTCATTGGTTAAAGCACTTAAATTGATTTCTTGATGGAATACAAATCGGTATTTGAAAAGACTCTAAAATCTGGATTTGTTTGAAGAAATTATTTGATTTTTGCTTTCTGGTACCGGTACGCAATCTGCATTTTTGTTATATACCGGAACTGAGCTTTTATCTCTCTTTCTCTATGAACTAATGTTGTTAGATTTTCTTTTGTCTAGTATGTTCACTGTTTGACAATTTGTGACAAAAAGGGGGAGAAGAGAAATGACGGAGATGAGATCATCGAGATAGGACAAACAAAAAAGGGGGAGAACAGAAAATAATGATCGTATCACAAAGGAGAAGAACATAGATGCTCAAGAACATGGAGAACATGGAGAACATGGAGAACATGGAGAACATGTTAGAGATGCTCAAGATAGGGGGAGATAAAGAAAAGATTGAAAGAGCCGAAAAACAAAAGAACCAAAAGGACGAATCAAATGTAGGATTTTAATTTCTAACGACTAACGTTTGATTTTGTTTGGAGTTTTGTTTTGCAGGAATTACATCACTTTAAGACTCCAAGTCCTAAGTCATAGAGTATGTTCTAGGACTGTTTGGTTCAAATGTAATTTTGTATTTATTGGATCTTTCACGCAAAGAAAATCAATGTTTTGGTGATAACATTGAATTTCGAATTTTTGGTTTAAGATGAGTGACTTGAGCGGTTTTATGTATTTTTGGGTTTTGTCACGAAATTGCCAAAGGGGGAGATTGTTACGGCTTTTTGGTGTTGGCATATTTCGTGAGTCAAGTCAGTAAGTTGAGTCGGAGTCTTGAAGTGATCAAATTGTCAATCAGCAATCGAAGACTCAGAGAAGAGCTCAAGTTGACACTCAGTGTTTTGAGTCTTGAAGATTGAAGGTGAAGAATTGTGGATCAATTGCATCAATCTTAAGGAAAATGGATTCGGATTGATCAGGTATGTTTAACTAAATAATTTTGGTGATCCGAATACTTCTTATAGTGTAGAAACACTTGGATGAATTTTTAATTGCATAAAAATCAAAAACTGGACATGGGACATGTTCAGGATCCGGATCAGACAATCCAATCCGGATCCCGAAGGGTGTTGGTTCATTGCAAATCCAATCCGGATCCAAGCCAATTCTGATCCGGATCCCGAACATTGGATTTTGCTGAAATTATGAACGATCCGGATCGGCCATTTCAATCCGGATCCCGAACCCTTGTTTTTCTGGAATTGTCTGTCTTGTTACGACGATCCGGATCGCAGAAATTCCGATCCGGATCGCCGTCCTGAAAAATTCCAGATAAGGTAAGTTTTTGATTCTTATCTCTTTCCAAAGGTTTCTAACCTATAAATAGACACTTAGGGTTTCTCAAGAACGTGGGACAAATACCGAAAACACTTGAGAGCAACCCTAGAGGCTAGGTTTTTATCGTTCTTCTTTTAGCCTCTTTTAGGTCAATTCGACGGTTCTTCCAAGATCTATCTTTTGTCGAATTGATCTAATCTTTGCTTAGAAATTCTTTCTACGGTTCTTCATGATAATCTAAGCAAAGGATCACCATCGAAGCCTATATTCTTTATCGGCTGAGTTTGCGTCGTGGATTCGACGTAGCACCGTGGATTCGGTGTGTTGAAGGCGTTTCGTGGATTCGAAACGTGTGCTCGTGGATTCGAGTGGCGTTCGTGGATTCGAACGTGTGCAGTGGACGTGCAATCGGTGGAGCGCAAGGTCCGAAGAACTTGAAGGAGGGGTCGAGTCCGTGGAGTCGGTAATCACCTTGTTATTCTTCAATTCTTAGTGGATTGTTATTGCGTGTTGGTCCCGTGGTTTTTCTCCTGGATTGGAGTTTCCACGTAAATCTCGGTGTGTTGATTTTTTATTTCCGTATTGGTTTTTATTTTGCACTGAGATTTGATTTTTAAATATTACACCTATTCACCCCCCCTCTAGGTGTTTGATAGTACCTATTTAGATCCTTGTGGATCCTACATTATAAAAACCAACACTCCACAGCCAGGAACGACTCACAACTCAGGCTAACAATACTGGTCGGACAACACTCAACGACCTGGGCCCACCGTCAACCCCAACGGTTCCCAACAACACTGACCGGAGGATACTTGACGGCCCGGGACTACCGTCTGCTCAACGGCTCCCTCCCACGACAGCACAACAGGGATACAAGACCTCCCGGGACTACCGTTTACCCAAACGGCTCCCGGCACAGATAAGCAACCCACTACAACTACCAGACTCCACTCTCCTCCCAAGCACGAGTGCAAATGCATCCCACACTAAAAGAAAGTCCCGACCTCTCGGCCCACTACCCGGGCGAGGAAAACACTATGTCCAGGAATAGAAAAACAGTGTGGGTGTCTAAACATAAATAACCCTAGCCCAAGTGAGGGTTTTCTACTGGTCTGGTTACACATGCAACATATGACGGGGGTGCTAGGTCAAGTTCCAAGATAACTATATTAACAGATGATAAAAGGAATAACAATTCCTACAATCTAGCATGCTACACAAGGAAATAAACTATCATGCATAGTCCTACAACAGTAAAATTACTGTACAGTCCATAAAACTTGGAGATAAGGCCACCCACCTCGATTTGCCACCAATTGCTCGTAGACACTTGCAATTGGCCTCCACGCGATCCGCACGCAAACGATACCCGCTGCCGGAGTCCGCACGCAAAACGAAGCACGCCGCCGGAGTTCGCACGCAAAACGGTGCACGGTGTCGGAGTCCGCATGCAAAACGGAGTCCGCACGCAAAACGGTGCACGGTGCTGGAGTCCGCACGCAAAACGGAGCACGCCGCCGGAGTCTGCACGCAAAACGGTGCACGATGCCGGAGTCCGCACACAAAACAGAGTCCGCACGCAAAACGGTGCACGGTGCCGGAATCCGCACGCAAAACGGAGCACGGTGCCAGAATCCGCACGCAAAACGGAGTCCGCACGCAAAACGGTGCACGACTTCAGGGACCGCACGCAAAATGATGCAGTAAAACACGGTCCCTAACACAGATAAGAGCAAGAGGGTCAATTCACTGTCCAAAAGATCGCTCTAAAACTGTGCCAAAAACACCGTAAAAACAAGTGCGGGACCTACCTCGACGCGTCGCGCCGTCCAACTGCTTCGTTGGAAAAACCTCGCGCGCTCCACGAGGCCCACGACGCCACGCCGCACTTCCCACCATCTCCTCCCTCACTCTCCCTCTCGCTCGGTTGAAGAAGAAGGAAAAGAAGGGAAGAAAACGGCGTGCGGGGGAGAAAGAAGAAGAAGAAGAAGAAGAGGAGGGGAAAGGGGGATGGTCCATGGTGCACCGGTCCACGGTGCACCGGCCAATCCAAGCCCTCCAGCCGCCGGCCCACGACACAAAAGCGGTACACCAGGTGTAGGCGACCGCGCGCCGCGCCACGTGGCCGCGCCCCTGCGCGCCACGCGGGCGCGCAGCCCGCGCGCCACACGGGCGCGTGACACTGCGCCCGCGCAGGCGCGGGACACGGGCGCGCCACACGGGCGCGCGCCCCCGCGCGCCCGAGCGGGCGCCAGTGGGGGCCCGCCACGTGGCGGCCCCCCGCGTGCGCCCCACGCCGCAGGCGCGCTTCCCAAGCACGCCTGCCTGCCGCGCCATCCCGTGCCGTACACCCTCGGGATTCGTGCCGCGACACACCTCGAAAAACGCGCACGCCTCGAATCTCGTGCCGCGTCGCCTCGAAAAACGCGCAATTCATCCGGGCTCCAAATCAAACAAGTAAATAGTCTATTCTCAACGATTTCGCGCGCTGAATCCAAAAACGATGTCCGCTTCTCCAAATTCTCAACCGAAAATTTGCCGAAAGCCCCGGATAGCCCACTTGATCCGATTTTCGCGCCGAGTCCAATTCTTAAGTCCGATTTGCTAAAATCCAACTCTAAAAATTCCCGAAGGCGACCGGAGAGGTAATCCTTTATCCAAACTTCGCCCGAAGTCCAAATTTGACATCTACGCCGCGCGAAACCACCTCAAAACACTCGACGGGTCCGCCAATTTTCCACGGGCTCTCCTTTTAAGCCCAAAGTCCAACACTTGTGTCCAAATTGCGCACAAACAATCCCAAAGGCCACTATACCGACAGTAATCTCATAAGTGGGAATTCGGGTCCTCACATCCTCCCCCACTAAAAGAAAGTTTCGCCCTCGAAACTAGATCAAGTCCATCAGGAGTCACAAATACTGCGGGTAGGTTTCCATCAATACGCCTCCAGCTCCCGAAACACCACTCACTCCCCGTGATTACTCCGCAACAACGACAACAACAAGTACGGTATGGCCCGATATGCAATTCTCTCATCTCTCGAGCCAGAAATTGCAACGGGCGTCCCTCGTACTCCAACAATCACAGATCTCAGAGGGCAAGTAAATCACGGGCGAGGAAAAACACATCACTCCTGAGCTGAAACGTGAAATACCCAAGGGGCTCCAATAAAAGGCTGGGGGAAAACGGAAATAACCACTAGTGCAACACGCACCAAACCACATCATGGTGCCAACCTCAACAAGGCGACCCGAAGCATACCCACACATACATCCAATAAGCTGGGGTCTTCACTCGGTTACTTCCCGATCCAAAACCACCCGAGTGGACTACTCAACTGCAGGCTAACCTCAAAAGGGATCCTCAAGAGACACAATCCCATGCCACAGTTGGTCACTCAACATGCTATCATAACCCCAACGGACCCACGGGTCAAAGTTGATCCCTCAACTAATAAAGAACACCTTAACGGGGACCAAACCGTCGGTGAACGGGACTGAAAACTGGCTCGCAAGGCGATCATAAAGCTGATGCCCAAACTCGCGGTCAAAAGTCTGAACCATCAACGACTATCCGCGCAAAACCCACTCAAGATGCTGAAAGCTGTAGTCTCCACTGGTGCCACATGGCAGAAACTGTAAACCGAAGCTGAAAACTTAAACTATCATAGTAGAGAACAGAAATGCTGAGAAATCAGAACTGATAGCCAAGCAGGCATGGCCTACGCCCAGGTATATCAATCAAAGCTGAAAAATAATAGGCATACTGAAAGGCTCAACTGTGGGATCCAAGCTGCCTACAAAACAGCAGTTCGTCCTGTCACAATACTCATAGGGTCGGACTGATGAAGCGCGGACCGAAGATCAACCCACGGTAACTCCACAGCCACAAAGGGAGGCATCACTAAAACACGCAAAACCGTCTCCCAACACTAGAAATACTAACATTGGCGCTGGTATCAGTCTCATTATCCATTGGCCATGCTCTCCCGGCACTGCCAAGTCCAAGAAGCTTCTCACCTCAAGAATAATGCTGGTCTCAGCCAAACTCGAATAACATCCATATGGTCGGGTTCCACCGCCACTCCAACAGCTAGAAAAAAAAAGTGACCCAAGAAGGCATGCACTTGGAGCTAAAACTTGTGTGCTCTATGCCAACCAATCCCCAAGCGCTGGGTCAAAACACCGAACTGCCACAGTTTCCAACAAGTCTGCCGATACAACTCACGGCCTCAACTGCATTGGACAAAATCCACAGGCCTCCTCCACATGCACAACACCAACAGAAACCTGTATCTCTAGTGCACGTGGTAACAAATCTACCTCCAGTCCAGACAGGAAAGCCAAAAACACTCAACTCAAACTGCTGTAAGGAAATCATGCCCGCGATAACCTGGTCCACTGCCGTAGCGCCCTCCAACCGGGTGGTACAGACTCATCCGCTCGATGTAGATGGTCGTCGCTCAGTCTGCCCCGACGTCGTGGCCCTATCTGCCTGAAAATGTCCCGACTGTCCACACGCAAAACATCGCCCCTGCCTGTGGTCACACTACGGCGCAGAATGCGGCCCACCACAAAGGACACAGTCACCCCGCTGCTGCTGCTGATACATCGGCTGTGGAGAACCTCCTGGTCTCTGTCTCCTCTGAGACTCACGACCCTCAGACTGGGATCGTGGCGGCCCCGGGGGTCTCGATCTACTCGACTGTCCAAACTCAGGCGGCACTGGATGCCTCTCCCCGGAGCTGGTCCCTGGCGCTCCATCTATCTTTGACATGATCACTGATCCTCGGTCAACCCGCTAAGCATGCTCAATCGCTGCATCGAAAGTCGGCACCCGCCGAGAATACACCAAGTGATAGATATTCCGATGCAGTCCTTTCTCAACTAGCTCAACCTCCTGGGCCTCATCCAGGCGACATGGGGTACACCGCTCAACAATCGCAAAACTCGCGAACATACTCCAGAAGAGGTCGACTCCCCTGCTGCAGTAGTCTAAGATCCCCTTCCAGTTTCTGCTTACACTGTCAGGAAAGAAGGCCCTGAGCCGCAAAGCACGAAACTGGTTCCAAGTCAACAACTGCGCTCCCGGTAGTCCAACAGGACGAACTCGACGCCACCAAATCTCGGCGTCCTATCAGACCATCTCAATCTCACTAAAGCAACCACCTGGTAACTCGGCCAGGGCATGTACCTACCTGGTAACTCGGCCAGGGGTATGTACCCATCTGGTAGCTCGGCCAGTGGAAAGTGTCCTCCTGGTAACTCGGCCAGGGAAAAGTGTCCTCCTGGTAACTCGGCCAGGGCATGTGCCCACCTGGTAACTCGGCCAGGGGCAATGTGTCCATCTGGTAGCTCGGCCAGTAGAAAGTATCCTCCTGGTAACTCGGCCAGGGCATGTGCACACCTGGTAACTCGACCAAGGGCAATGTGTCCATCTGGTAGCTCGGCCAGTGGAAAGTATCCTCCTGGTAACTCGGCCAGGGCATGTGCCCACCTGGTAACTCGGCCAGGGGCAATGTGTCCATCTGGTAGCTCGGCCAGTGGAAAGTATCCTCCTGGTAACTCGGCCAGGGCATGTGCCCACCTGGTAACTCGGCCAGGGGCAATGTATCCATCTGGTAGCT
The DNA here is from genome assembly GCA_029168755.2 of Tillandsia fasciculata. Classification (NCBI taxonomy): domain Eukaryota; kingdom Viridiplantae; phylum Streptophyta; class Magnoliopsida; order Poales; family Bromeliaceae; genus Tillandsia; species Tillandsia fasciculata. The sequence continues at coordinate 15,413,301 of CM054933.1, read as the reverse complement.
CAGCCAGTGGAAAGTGTCCTCCTGGTAACTCGGCCAGGGAAAAGTGTCCTCCTGGTAACTCGGCCAGGGCATGTGCCCACCTGGTAACTCGGCCAGGGGCAATGTGTCCATCTGGTAGCTCGGCCAGTGGAAAGTATCCTCCTGGTAACTCGGCCAGGGCATGTGCCCACCTGGTAACTCGGCCAGGGGCAATGTATCCATCTGGTAGCTCGGCCAGTGGAAAGTATCTACACAGCTGGGACCGCCGTCACTCCAAACGACTCCCACAACAACACCCCACTCATAGGCGAGAAGAACCGACTGACGCGGCAAAGATCCGAAAATCCCGATAGACCGGTGCCTAGAACCCCAATCAAACAAGAATAGACTCTAGGCTCAGCCTATCGAAGTTCTCGATCCTTTACCGTTCAAGGATTTGGCCCTTCTCGGTTAAAGTGGGAAACTATCTCAACACACAAACTCCTGGGTCTCGCTCTGCTCTGATAGCTCTGCCTCCCGCTGCTCGGGTATTCATCAGGTGCGGGGTGTGTCCTCTTCACAACACGACGTCTCAGGAGTATCGTAGTCCACTGCACAATAACAAACGTCAGGACACAACAACCATACGACCCAATCCAGCGAAAGTCTAAGACATGTCATCCATTCCATAGCATTATGTTGTTTGCAGCCACATAATCGCTTGGGAAAGTAAACATGCCAGTCACTCATCCCGTCTCTTGGGAGAGGTATAAAACTCAATCAGGACTCTCGCTATAAGTCACGACTCTCACGCAGTCATCCTAATGTCCAACCACAAGCCTAGGGTTTCTAAGTCCACCACGACCTACAACCTAGGCTCTGATACCACTCTAATCTGTCACGCCCCGGGGTCGAAACTGCGACCCGGGCTCGCTAACAGATCCGCCATCTGTACGGAAACAGCCGTACAGACGAAGCATCTAACCTGCAAAAAGAATCAACTACAGCTAAACAGATATCAGAGCTGAAAGTAAAACTACTGAAAAGCTGAAAATAATACAATATCCATCTCCCAAATACGATCGTATAAAAAGTCCTCTGATACAAAACTCAAAAGGGAGATATCTCCAATAATACATCAGTGTACAAGCTCTCAAATACAAAAATATCCTCACTACACTAGTCTCTCAAACTGTAAAATAAAGTACAACTCTATACCTCACGACAAAGGTCTCTCAACAGAGGAAAAAGAAGTAAACTAATCAACTGAAGCTCTCCTCTGAAGGGGTACCGCTACACTCCAACGACTGGTAGGGAACTAGCTCGCGACTCCCTCGCCTCGGTCAGAAGGATCAGCAACAGGAGCACAGGAACAGGAGAAGAAGTTCCTGGGGAAAAGACACCACAACGGGTGTGAGAACTACTTCCCACAGTAGTTCTCAGTGGGTGCCGCCAACAAGCCCAACGGTCTGCCCACTAAGTCTACTAGAGGCATAAAGTAACAAAGTAATACGGAAAGAAAAGAGCTGGAAAAGGATAACTCTACAGCTACTATGCCTCTATCTAGATGCTCAAGAGGTGGAACGGATGATAATATGATGCATCTACTAACAATCAGTAAAGTCACCCAATCTAAACTGACTGCCTCCTCGGGTCCAGTCAAGCCTGCGCCTACCTACTGCCGCACATCCCGGAGGAACGGACTTACGTAGGGCGTCCCACACGGACTAACTCACCCCTCGCGCAAAACTGCCTCAACAGGCCACCATCGCATCCACTGCGGGAAACTGCCTCAACAGGCCAACCATCGCATCCACTGCGGCATCTCAGGGGGCGCGACCCTAGCTGAGGAAAACGGCGCGGCATAAAGTAACAAAAATTGGCATAAGCAGGCTATAGTGAAAATCCACGCTCACTCTCAGAACGGTAGGACTCAAGATCCCCAAAATATCTTGCACAACAGTCGGAGCACTCTCGACGACTCAGCTGATCAGCTCACACGAAACACGAGACACTAGCCTCTCTAATAGCTCGCAGCACAAAGCACACTGGCTGGAGGTACTCCACAGCCAGGAACGACCCACAACTCAGGCTAACAATACTGGTCGGACAACACTCAACGACCTGGGCCCACCGTCAACCCCAACGGTTCCCAACAACACTGACCGGAGGATACTCGACGGCCCGGGACTACCGTCTGCTCAACGGCTCCCTCCCACGACAGCACAACAGGGATACAAGACCTCCCGGGACTACCGTTTACCCAAATGTCTCCCGGCACAGATAAGCAACCCACTACAACTACCAGACTCCACTCTGCTCCCAAGCACGAGTGCAAATGCATCCCACACTAAAAGAAAGTCCCGACCTCTCGGCCCACTATCCGGGCGAGGATAACACTATGTTCAGGAATAGAAAAACAGTGTGGGTGTCTAAACATAAATAACCCTAGCCCAAGTGAGGGTTTTCTACTGGTCTGGTTACACATGCAATATATGACGGGGGTGCTAGGTCAAGTTCCAAGATAACTATATTAACAGATGATAAAAGGAATAACAATTCCTACAATCTAGCATGCTACACAAGGAAATAAACTATCATACATAGTCCTACAACAGTAGAATTACTGTACAGTCCATAAAACTTGGAGATAAGGCCACCCACCTCGATTTGCCACCAATTGCTCGTAGACACTTGCAATTGGCCTCCACGCGATCCGCACGCAAACGATACCTGCTGCCGGAGTCCGCACGCAAAACGAAGCACGCCGCAGGAGTCCGCACGCAAAACGGTGCACGGTGCCGGAGTGCGCACGCAAAACGGAGTCCGCACGCAAAACGATGCACGGTGCCGGAGTCCGCACGCAAAACAGAGCACGCCGCCGGAGTCCGCACGCAAAACGGTGCACGGTGCCGGAGTCCGCATACAATACAGAGTCTGCACGCAAAACGGTGCATGGTGCCGAAATCCGCACGCAAAACGGAGCACGGTGCCAGAATCCGCACGCAAAACGGAGTCCGCACACAAAACGGTGCACGACGTCGGGGACCGCACGCAAAACGATGCAGTAAAACACGGTCCCTAACACAGATAAGAGCAAAAGGGTCAATTCACTGTCCAAAAGATCGCTCTAAAACTGTGCCAAAATTACCGTAAAAACAAGTGCGGGACCTACCTCGACGCGTCGCGCCGTCCAACTGCTTCGTTGGAAAAACCTCGCGCGCTCCACGAGGCCCACGACGCCACGCCGCACTTCCCACCATCTCCTCCCTCACTCTCCCTCTCGCTCGGTTGAAGAAGAAGGAAAAGAAGGGAAGAAAACGGCGTGCGGGGGAGAAAGAAGAAGAATTAGGTGACCATTCAAGCATGCAAAAGTCCTTTACTTAGCAAAATAATTTCAGTGTTCCAATTCTTACAAGAATTATAGTATGCCTTTGTTTGAATATCTGAAGTACTAACGTGCCATTAGCTAATTTATACACATGCACAAGTCTCTCAATTATACATAAAGCATGATATGGTTTTAGCCGATTATTACCAAAAGGTTTAAGCAATTATTCCCAGGGATTCTAATCAACTTAACATTTGTAAGAATTACCATTTATTAGTACCTAGTCCTCTAAAGATGCAAGTATCAACCACAAGTCCATTTCTCCCAATTAAGCATGCTATATTCATTCCACTAGAATACTAGCAACATTACATAGGACTAGCTCCAATATGCCTAGTGGGTTATCACAAGTAGGAGGTTAACAACGGTACCCACCTCGAGCGCTAAAATCCTTGTCCCAAATGCGAAACCCGCGCTCGATCCAAAGCTCACCGCAACACTGTACAAAATATCCAAGAAGAACATACATAATTTTAATCCTTCAATGTTCCCAAAATCTGTCCCAAAATTTATAAGTCCAGAGTTTCCGCTTTTCACCTGCGAAAAGTGCTCAGAAAAATCCATGAAAAATACTGTCACGATCCTCGCGATGAACCGGTCGAAACGAGTACCTTCACGTTCAAAACCGAGCTTCCTTCTTTGAGAAACAAATTCGGCAAGGGAGACACCCCAAACAAGACTGTGCAGAAATTCTGTACCAAAAGACTACAGAAAAAGGGGATTTTCACCTTCGTAAAATATCCAGAAAAATCTGAGAAAAATCCAGGAGATTCCTTGCGAAGAGTAGATGAAAAACGCCTTTTGAATTACCTCGATCCTGTTACGGCATTTTGGTGTTGGCATATTTCGTGAGTCAAGTCAGTAAACTGAGTCGGAGTCTTGAAGTGATCAAATTGTCAAATCAGCAATCGAAGACTTAGAGAAGATTCAACAAGAGCTCAAGTTGACACTTAGTGTTTTGAGTCTTAAAGATTGAAGGTGAAGAATTGTGGATCAATTGCATCAATCTTAAGGAAAATGGATTCGGATTGATCAGGTACGTTTAACTAAATAATTTTGGTGATCCGAATACTTGTTATAGTGTAGAAACACTTGGTTGAATTTTTAATTGCATAAAAATCAAAAACTGGACATGGGACATGTTCAGGATCCGGATCAGACAATCCAATCCGGATCCCGAAGGGTGTTGGTTCATATGCAAATCCAATCCGGATCCAAGCCAATTCTGATCCGGATCCCGAACATTGGTTTTTGCTGAAATTCATGAACGATCCGGATCGGGCATTTCAATCCGGATCCCGAACCCTTATTTTTCTGGAATTGTCTGACTCGCTACGACGATCCGGATCGCAGAAAATCCGATCCGGATCGCCGTCCTGAAAAATTCCAGATAAGGTAAGTTTTTGATTCTTATCTCTTTCCAAAGGTTTCTAACCTATAAATAGACACTTAGGGTTTCTCAAAAACGTGGGACAAATACCGAAAACACTCGTGAGCAACCCTAGAAGCTAGGTTTTTACCGTTCTTCTTTTAAGCCTCTTTTAGGTCAATTCGACGGTTCTTCCAAGATCTATCTTTTGTCGAATTGATCTAAACTTTGCTTAGAAATTATTTCTACGGTTCTTCAATGATAATCTAAGCAAAGGATCACCATCGAAGCCAATATTCTTACCGGCTGAGTTTGCGTCGTGGATTCGACGTGGCATCGTGGATTCGGTGTGCTAAAGGCGTTTCGTGGATTCGAAACGTGTGCTCGTGGATTCGAGTGGCGTTCGTGAATTCGAACGTGTGCAGTGGACGTGCAATCAGTGAGCGCAAGGTCCGAAGAAGTTGAAGGAGGGGTTGAGTCCGTGGAGTCGGTAATCACCTTGTTATTCTTCTTTTCTTAGTGGATTGTTATTGCGTGTTGGTCCCGTGGTTTTTCTCCTGGATTGGAGTTTCCACGTAAATCTCGGTGTGTTAATTTTTATTTCCGCATTGGTTTTTTATTTTGCACTGAGATTTTTTTTTAAATATTACACCTATTCACCCCCCCCTCTAGGTGTTTGATAGTACCTATTTAGATCCTTGTGGATCCTACATTATAAAAACCAACAATTGGTATCAGAGCAGGTTTTAGGTTTATCTATCATGTCGGATGAAAGTGGTAATATTTTTAGACCTCCTCTTTTTGATGGGACCAATTATGCTTATTGGAAAGTGCGGATGAGAGCTTTTCTCATCTCAATTGATGAGCGTGTTTGGCAAACCGTGGAATACGGTTGGGTGCATCCTGTTGAGGAAGTAGGAAATTCTACTATCCCAAAACCTCGCTCTAGATGGTCCAAAGAGGAAATCGAAAGATCTTCTTACAATGGGAAAGGTATGAACGCTTTATTTAATTCTCTTTCCTCGACTGAGTTTACACGAATTTCTGCGTGTGAAACCGCGAAGGAATTTGGGATATTCTCAAAATTACACATGAGGGTACTAATCTTGTAAAAATTCAAAAGCTCCAGATGCTTACAAGTCAATTTGACTCTATTCATATGGAAGAGCATGAATTGTTTACAGATTATTACACTAGACTTCAAGATGTAATTAATATATGTGCTAATTTAGGAGAAAAGATCCCGGAGTCGAAAATTGTAAGAAAGATTCTTCGGACTCTTCCGGAACGGTTTAGGGCAAAGGTTACCGCCATTGAAACCGTTAGTCATCCGGATGAGATGAGTGTAGAGGAATTAGTAGGTGCTTTACAAACTTATGAGATGACTTTTCCTACTAATCAAATTTCTTCCAAGTCTTCTTCTAAGCTTACAGGTATTGCATTCAAATCAACAAAGGAAGAAGATGGCGAATCGAGTTCCGACGATGAAATCTCTTTTGCCGATTTTGAAGAACAATTGGCACGGATCACAAAGAAATTTCGTCGGAAGTTTTGGAAGAATCGAACCGATGGATCTTCATCCACGAAACCATCTAAAGGATCATCGGGTTCTAAATCCTCTAAACTCAAGGGTGTTGCAAAACCTTCTAAAGAAAAAGAAAAAGATGATTTCGAAGGAGAAATCCGATGTTATCGATGTAAAGGCTACGGCCATATTTCAACGGATTGTCCTTCTAAGAAATCATACAAAAAGAAGGCTTTGCAAGTAAAAACTTGGGACGATTCTAGTTTCGATGAATCGACCTCAAGTGAAGAGGAAAAAGAAAAAGTTGTTGCTTTTCATGCTTCTCAAATTCCCTCTTCTAATTTTTGCTTGTCATCATTATTCACTGACTCTATTCCTTTGATTTTGCATGAAACATCAACATCCGATGGAGAGTCATCAAGTGAGGGGGAGTCGGACGAAGAAGAACTCGTTGAGGCATACCAACAACTTCTTGCGGAATCGAAGAAGATGGACAAGCATATCAAGAAGTTGAGGAAGCAACGACTTGAGGTTCAAGACGAGAATCAAGCTTTAAAGATCAAACTTCGTGATCTCGAGGAGGAACAAGGGCGTTTATTGGATAACAATAAAATCCTCTAAGAAAAGTTAAACCAATCGGAGACAAACGCTAAATCTTATATGGACAAGATTGGTTTTCTAGAAAAGCAGTTTGAGGAGATTCATGTCACCAATCAAGCTTTGACCAAGCAAGTTCATCAACTTAAATCCGACATACAAAGGCTTTCAACCGGTTCGAAGAAACTTGATTGTATGTCCGGATTGGGTCAAACAAGCAAGGTTGGTTTGGGATTTAAAAAGGACCAAACTGTGCAGGCTTCAAGTTCCACAATCAAATTGAAAGGAAGAACTTGTCACCTATGTGGACTTGAAGGACATTTGGTGAAGACATGTCCGAAAAAGAGAAAGAAGAATCCTTCGGCAACTTCATCTACGGAGCGGACTCAACGGGATCAAAAGACACATCAAGTCAAAGGAGTTCACTCAACCCACCAAAGGTCCGAGCCACAACATCAATCATTCAAGTGGATCACTGCGAGGCAAAGACCTAAGGTGGATCAACAGTCAAAGCGGACAACCCCCGCCACAACGAATCAAGACAACCCAAATCCAGCGATTTTGGATTCGCGAAGGTGATATCTTTCCTTGTCTTAAGTTCTAACTAGCTTATGACTGTATGTAATGTTTTGGAGTGCACCGATTTCTGGCGAAATGCAAATTCGGTAAAAACTGCTTGTAACGCGTTTCGAATATGATTACA
>CM054933.1:15364857-15405658 GCA_029168755.2 Tillandsia fasciculata | reverse complement strand
GCTTCTCGAATCCACCACGATTTGCGCCGCCAACGCTGAATCCACAGCGTCCAACGTCGAATCACGACGCCGATCCGAATCCACGGTCTTCACCCAAGGTACGCTTCGAATCCACGAACGCACCTCGCAGCCGAATCCACGAAAGCGATAACACCTTGAATCCACAAGGCCACGCGAGTCCACGCGCGCCGATTTTGGGGTAAATCGTTGTTTGTTGGGTGGTGATGATCCGCCGAATACTTAGATCAAGAGTAGATCGGAAATACCATCTAAGTATTCATTAGTTTGATTCAACTCAAGATATGAGTATGAAAATCCTAGAATCAAACTAATCAATATAGATGAAGAAACCATTAAATAGATCTAATGATTTCCGTTCTTCTCTATATGTGGATCTAAGGCCGTATAAAATGATATTTGAAAATGACGGCTCTTTTTCCGATGTGTGGATTGCCCTAGAAATGAAAAGGAAGGGCTATTTATAGGTTAGAAACCCTAGGAAGAATATCGGATCAAAAAACAAACTTTTCTGGAAAGTTTTTACGGGCGACGATCCGGACTGCGCAAGTCACGATCCGGATCGCTTACTACGCGTAGAGAGCAATTTCCAGAAAACCGCCTGTTCGGGATCCGGATCATAATCTACGATCCGGATCGTTCATACAGTTTTTACCAGAACAATGTGTTCGGGATCCGATTGAGATTCCCGATCCGGATCGTTCAAGCCAACAGGTAAAACTCATGTTCGGGATCCGGATCATCAAATGCCATGATCCGGATTGAACTAGTGTATGAACAGAGCACCCTTCGGGATCCGGATCGAAACGACATGATCCGGATCCTGAACATGTCCATGTCCAGTTTTTGATGAATATGCAGTTTAAAACCTATTCCGGGTGTTCTACACTATAAGAAGTATTCGGATCATCACACAAATTATTTAATTTAACGTACCTGATCCTTTTGAATTCTTCTTTCTTGAGATTGAGGTAGTTGATCCAGAGTTTCTTCATCTTCAATCTTCAAGACATAAACTATTCACGAAATACGCCAACTCAAATTCCGTAACAAAAAATTCATCCAAGTGTTTCTACACTATAAGAAGTATTCAGATCACCAAAAATATTTAGTTAAACGTACCTGATCCTTTTGAATTCTTCTTTCTTGAGATTGAGGTGTATGATCTAAACTTCTTCATCTTCAATCTTCAAGACTTAACCAATTGCACGAAATACGCCAACACAAATTCCTTAACAATAACCACGTACAAGCTGTCTCGCGACAATCAGTCGCCCAAGTGTAGTATATATATTAATAATCACGAAAGGGGGTTAATCATTCAGTACTTGTCCTAGTTTGGTGTATTGTTCTGTCACATTATCCGCGACCATGTCCCTTTCCTACTATCAAAACAAGCGTCATAAAATAATAACAAAGATGAGAGAAAGGTTGAATTAACCCATTCAACGTTCATTCTCTTCTTTTGATCGGGGTACCCACCTCAAAGGGAGATAAACAACCGCACACGTGACCCTCCTAAGCCTTCGGACCTTACCCGGACCTATTCAAAGTCCAATAAAACAATCAATAATTTTTACCTCAACCCACGATTTAGTGGTCCCGACCACTATGCCAAAAATTTCTTCTTCTCATCCAAAATACCAGAACCACCTCCGATGTTCAAACCGTCGCACCGATCGCTTTACCGATCAAAAATATGCCCCGAACGACTCTACGTCATTCGGACGTGGACAAACAGTCCATCGAACCTTTTACCGCGACAAACATCATCTGGAAGGTAAAATCACATTAAACCCCTAACACTAATCGATAGAGAAACCGTGTAAAATCACAAAACTAAGAAAAAATGAGATTTCATAGGTGTAAGTAAATGACATACGAAATCCCGATGGTGATGGGAAAGATCGGACCCAAAGACGATGTACCGTAGTCCCAAAACAACTAACCGACAAACCTCGCATCAAGAACCCCTCCGGCCGCGAAAACCGTCCTCCGACGCGATCCGACTATCGACGAGGCAACAAACGATGATCCGGACTCCTACCGTCGCCTTGACGAAGTCTATAATGAAAAATGACCAAGCGGAACCACACCTGACGGAAACAAAAACCAACTCCGTCAAACAAAAACCCAACCAAAGCTTGACGGCGGTGGCGGCATGGTCAGGCTGCACACATGGGCGGCGCGCGAATTCGGGTGCAACCAGCACGCGGCGCACAGGCGCGGGCAGCGCAGGGTGCGTGGGTGCGGCATGCAGCTCGGTGGCTGACTAGCACTGGTGCGAGCGCAGGCCTAGCAGGGCGCAATGCGGGCGGCGGCCTGGCAGGGCGCATCGCGGGCGACGGCCTAGCAGGGCGCGGCGCGGGTAGAGCGCGGAGCGAGCGACGGCCTGGCTTTGCAGCGTGCTGGGCGCAGCGGCTACCCTGCAGCTAGGGCAACGGCGGCGGCAACCCTACCACCGACGGACGCCTCTGTAGTAACCACATGTAAAAAAGGGTTTTTTTAGTTTTTTAGTTTTTCGCATCCCTTTTTGGGGTCCGGAGGGTGGGCTAATAATTCTTTATTTCTGGGCAGACCGTCGGGGCTCGCGGGTATTTTTAGGCAATAAAGCTCGCGAAACGAGAACGGTGGCGCGATCGGATTCGAATTCCGACCCCGGGATCTCCCAGAATAAATTTCGGAAGGTTACCAATAGTTCCGGGTGCATCAAAACGCGTGCGGGCGATCGGCACGCTTTTCGAGATAAACCAGCTGTCCCGGGTGCATCAAAAAGCGTGCGAGAGATCGGCACGCTTTTCAAGGTAAGTGGACCCTGATCCGCACCCGATCGCTAAGTTTCGAATCTGGGGGGGGGTTTAGGGTGCAATCCCACCCCCATTCTCACTCGTACGATCATTTACACTTTTGGTTGGGGGCGTAGGGTTTGTTCCCACTTCTCTTTTCGGTGCGTAGTTTCCACCCGAGCGCATGCGAGGAGCCCGACCCCTAGCTTTTTCCCCTCCATCGTTGGCGTGAAGAACCGAGGCGACGAGAGCGGGACGATCCTCCTCCTTCCTCCCTTACCGGCGAAAACGAGGTGAGCGTTCAGGTTTTCCGTTCTTTTCGGTACGAAGTTTTCCTTTTCGTCGGTGTCGCGGGCGAGACAAGATGTTGAACGGGAGGCCGCCGCCGCCGTTGTGAAACGGGAGGCTGCCGCCGCCGTTATCGTGTCCACGGGGTCGTCGCCGCAGTCGCCGGGGTCGCGGGGTCGCAATCGGAGCCGCGGGGGGGCAAAAGAGAGCGGCACTGTTCACAGGGTACGGCCAGGCCGCCGCGCGGTCCACGGGACCCGGCGTGCACCCGGCACACGGATCCCGGCCCAGGGCGTGGACCCGGCGCACGAACGCGTGCGCCGGCCGCGCAGTCCATGGACTCGGCGTGCACCCGGCGCACGGCTTTCGGCCCAGGGGCGCGACCCGGCGCACGAACGCGTGCGCCAGGCCGCGCGGCCCACCGCTGAGGCGTGCACCCGGTGCACACCCCGTAGCCCGAACGGTGTGAACCCGGTGTGCGCCTCGGCTCGTGCGCGGCCCGGCCCATGCCGCAGCGGTCTACCGCTGCGGCGTGCGCCTGGTCTACGCCGCTGCCGCCTGCCGTCGTGGACCCGGTCCACGCCTGGATCCGTGCATCTATCTTCAGAAAAATGGTCCAGAAGCCCCGTTTTTTGGCCCGTTTCGCCCCGTTTTTGAGTGTTTTTAACCACGAAAAATATTCTTATTGTAGCTGTTCGGGAACACGGCGAGGGTACTTTTAGTTGGAGCTCCCGCACGTCTTCTCCTTCGTGTTTGAGGTGGGTTTTATTTGGAGCCTTAGCAATGTATTTTTTCGACATTTGTAACTAACACTATCTGTGCATTTAACTGAGGTATTGTGGATAGTCTCTAGGGTTTTTGTTACTTGACTATATGTAGATGATAGTCTCTAGGGTGCTTGTTACTTGACTATATGTAGATTATAGTCTCTATGGTTCTCATTTCTTGATTTTGTACGGCATTCTTGATTACTATGCTCGAGGCAGCAGCACGCGCACCCGCGGTTTGGCCACCGTGAAGGGTGTGCTTTTCCGGAAAAGTGGTCCATGACCCGTGTATACCCACGAGGTGACGTAGTGGGGCCCCTGTAGTTGTGTGGTTTAGATGCGCCAAGGTCCGAGCGGTGCGACCCGTCGGTTTAGTTGTCCGACGTGGGAGCGGTGCGATCCGTCGGTTTAGTTGTCCGACGTGGTCGGGTATTGCAGGTTTACAGGTGTTCGTGTCATCTTTTCCCTCTCGGGGGTGTGGTTGCTCCGGATAGTTTCGGTTGGATGTATTTCTTTACCCTGCATTACTTTTATTATTATTGTATAGTCGCTGACTTCCCACTTTGCGACAGGGTCCTACAGGGGGAGAGAGATAGGCGACGGTGAGGCCACGGCAGGAGTTCCTGGGTCCCTGGAGACCCCGAACAGTACTTTCTATTTTCCTTTCGCATTTCATTTACATTGTAGACTGTGGTGTGGTTCTCGATACCCTCGTGGGGTCGGTGTGGATGTCGGTATATTATTTGATGAGTTATTTATTTTCCTTTCATCTCCGTTTGGCCGCTTTACAAAAAAGAAAAGAAAAAAAAAAAAAAAAAAAAAATGAAAGAAAGGATTGCGAAAACTGTTTTTCAAAAAAATTGGGTGTCGTGTGGGGACCGTTTTCAAAACCTTTTGGATTTATGGATTGCGAAATGTGGATTTCAAAACCTAGGTGCCGTGTGGGCACCGTTTTCCAAAACCTCTGAGTTTATGCTGCTTTTAACACGAGTTTTCAAAATCTGCATGCCGGGTGGGCATCGTTTCAACAATTGTGGATTTATCCTTTCAAACTGACCGGCCGTGAGATTTATTCAGCAATTGTGAATGTGTGTGTGTTGAAAATCTGTTGTGATTGAATGGATATCCGTGTTTGGACTTGTACTAGCCGCGACGCCGTGCATATACAGGGGAGACTCTGTCCGTTTACAGAGTGACCTTGTGTATGCGGCGGATCTGGGCACGCTCCGGGGAAGAAGGTTTTCAAAAAAATTTTGAACGCGCCAAATACATACCTTTTTATGAACCATTTCCGCTAAAACAAACCCCGGGGCGTGACAGATACAGATGGTATCAGAGAGAGATTGCCTTTCAATCACAACAGTTGGTGCCGACGTCCACGGGAATACCTCACTTAGCTACAAATGAATGGAATGGATAGGGTGTAGGAGAGTAGGACGCGAGTGATCGAGGGGGGGGGAAGAGTCTAAGTCCTTTTCTCTCGACAGGTGGTCTGTTGCTTGTTAGCGGAGTCTAGAGCTGACTTATGTTTTATGTGTACAGACATGGCCCGTACTAGATCATCGGCTGAGGACACCGGGGCAGATGCGACGACGTCGGCGGCCGCGGAAAACCAGCTCCTGCGACAACAACTGAGGGAAATGGCGGGGCAGCTGGCGACTCTCACGGATCACGTGCGTTAGTTGACGCAGCAACGACCGGCCGCGACGGCGACGGTCGCCACAGCCCCTTCGCAGGGGCCAGGCGCGCCGGCGACGGGGGCCGAGGCAGGAGTAGCCCCTCCAGCGACGGCAACAGGCGAGGTGCCGCCACCCCAGACGACGGCACCAGCGGCGATACCCGCGACAGCAACTGCGGGACCGGCGCCGGGAACCACCGGCGGAGGGACCTCGGGGGAGACCGTAGTCACCCCTTCCTCTACTGTGGCCGCCGCCACCACGGGGGAGGGGTCAGTTCCGCTGACTGAGCGGGACCGCGTGCGGGTCAACCTGGCCGACTTTAAGAAATACGACCCACCCACGTTCGAAGGGGAGACGACTGATCCCTGGGTCGTCGAGAAGTGGGTGGGATCAATGGAGAAACTGTTCGAAGACTTACTCATGGAGGATGACGAGCGGGTTCCCCTAGCGGTCCATTTCCTGGAGGGGAACGCCCGCTTGTGGTGGAAGACAGTACGCCCCGATCCCACAAAGAGTTCCACGCTCCCGTCCTGGGCGACATTCAAACAGGAGCTGTTTGGGGCTTTCTTCAGCAACAGCGTCAAAAAGAAGTTGGAGGATGACTTGAACCACATCCAGCAGGGGAGCAGGACATCATGGAGTACCAACGGGAATTCATGAGATTAGCTAACTACGTCCCGTTCGTCATAAGGGACGAGTCCCACAAGGCGCAACTCTTCGTCGACGGCCTGCGGAGCGATATTTTTGAGGTGGTGCAAGCGGCCGACTTGCACACCTTTCAGAAAGTGGTCGACAGGGCCACTACGGTGGAGCGCGGGTTCGCTGTTACGCGCGCCAGGAGGGAGGGCCCGGCGCACCATGAGGACAGGAAGCGACAGCAACAGTACTCCGGGGGAGGCTCTTCTAGTGGGAACCGACCCCCCAAGCGGTGGAGGCCTCAAACAGGATCTCGGAGCGCACCTACAGGAGGGCCGAGGACAGGTGACAGGCCCTGTGTTATATGTGGAGGAGGGCACCGAGTGGGAGACTTCCCCCAAAGGGGCGACCATTGCTTCCGATGCGGCAAACAGGGGCACTTCCGCCGCAACTGCCCCTTAGCCTGGGGATCTGCATCCTCTGCAGCTTCTATGCCCTCGCCACAGCTTTCGGGCGGGGGAAAGCCCCTGTGGGTCGACTTCTAGACCCCCTGCACCACGGCGAGAGGAGGACAGGCAGCCACAACCTGGCGGGCGAGTTTTCTCGATGACCCGCCAAGAGACAGATCCGCCGGAGGACGCACTTGCAGGTATTACTTCTGTTTCAAATTCCCGTGCTAGGACTCTTTTCGATACCGGAGCAACACACTCTTTTATTTCACGTGACTTTGTGTTTATGCATGGTCTTGGGGAGATACCCCTCCAAAATCGTTTAACGGTCCAAACGGCGGGAGGGGCTTTGGAAGCAGTCTGCTTTGTGGCCGCCTGCCCGATTAAGCTAGGGCGACTGGCTTGCCCTTGGGATTTGGTGGTAATTCCCCTGAAGGAGTACGACGCAGTGTTGGGCATGGACTGGCTCACGAGGTACCAGGCACTTATTGACTGTGAGAAGCGACAGGTGCGACTACAGGAACCGGGCTTCCCTGAGCATGTGTATATGGCGGGCAAGAGCATCTCCTTCCCGCGGTCATCTCAGCGGCACGAGCCAGAAGGTTGGTAGAGGGTGGGTGTGTGGCCTACTTAGCATCGGTGGATCTAGTTACCCGACCCTCGACGACACCTTCAGACATCCCAGTGGTGAGGGACTTCCCCGACGTCTTCCCAACGGAACTGCCCGGGATGCCCCCTGAACGGGAGGTGGTGTTTCCTATCGAACTACTACCGGGCACGCAGCCTATTTCGAAGGCGCCTTACCGAATGGCCTTCGTGAGTTGAAGGAGCTTAAGGCGCAACTGGAGGACCTCTTGGACAAAGGGTTTATCAGGCCGAGTGTGTCGCCCTGGGGCGCGCCGGTGCTCTTTGTGCGGAAGAAAGACGGAAGCCTGCGTCTCTGCATCGATTACAGAGGGATAAACAAAGTTACAGTGAAGAATAAGTACCCCCCGCCCAGAATAGACGATCTTTTCGACCAGCTGCGGGGGGCGACGGTCTTCTCAAAAATTGATCTGCAATCGGGCTATCACCAACTCCGGGTTCGGGACGGGGACATCCCGAAGACTGCTTTCCGGACCCGATATGGCCACTACGAGTTCACGGTTATGCCGTTCGGGCTTACGAACGCCCCCGCAGTCTTCATGGATATGATGAACCGGATCTTCAGACCCTTCCTTGATCGGTTCGTAGTGGTCTTCATCGACGACATCCTGATCTATTCACCCACCAACGAGGAGCACGAGGACCATGTTGGGTTATAAGTAATTGGATCTAAATAGGGGAAAAAACACCTAGAGGGGGGTGAATAGGTGTAAACAATAAACACTCAAAAAATCATTGCGCAATAAACCCAATGCGGAAAAATAAAAGAACACGCAAGATTTTTACGTGGAAAAACTCCAAACCGGAGTAAAAAACCACGGGACCGATAACACGGCGAAATCCACTAGAATTAACACACGTACAAGGTGATATAACGTACTCACAGACGACTCAACCTTTTACCATACGCTCCTAGTAGATCTTCCCGCTCGCTCCACGACGCTTCTCGAATCCACGATCCGCGCCCAACGCTGAATCCACAGCGTCCAACGTCGAGTCCACGACGTCCGACCGAATCCACGGTCTTCACCCAATAGCACGCTTCGAATCCACGAACGTACCTCGCTCCGAATCCACGAGAGCGGTTGCACCTTGAATCCACAAGGCCACGCGAGTCCACGCGCCGATTTGGGGTAAATCGTTGTTTGTTTGGGTGGTGATGATCCGCCGAATACTTAGATCAAAGATAGATCGGAAATACCATCTAAGTATTCATTGATTTGATTCTACTCAAAATGTGAGTATGGAAAACCTAGAATCAAATCAATCAATATAGATGAAGAAACATAGAATAAATCTATTGATTTCCTTTCTTCTCTATATATGTGGATTTTTCTTTTTCGGCTATTTTCTTCTGTAATAGCGGATGCCCTAGAAATGAATACAGGGCCTATTTATAGGTTAGAAACCATTGGAAGAAGATAGGATCAAAAACTGCCTTTTCTGGAAATTTTTACCGACGGCGATCCGGATTGGAATTGACGATCCGGATTGCAGAAGCAAGAAAGACGATTTCCAGAAAATGCCTGTTCGGGATCCGGATCGTAAAGTCCGATCCGGATCGTTCATACAGTTTTACCAGAACATCAATGTTCGGGATCCGGATTGCAAATCCTGATCCGGATCGAGGAAGCACACAGGTAAAACTAGTGTTCGGGATCCGGATCAGAGGATGCTGCGATCCGGATTGAACCAGTGTATGAACAAACACCTTCGGGATCCGGATTGCCGAGTCCGATCCGGATCCTGAACATGTCCCATGTCCAGTTTTTGATGTTTAAGCAATAAAACCTTCTTCCAGGTGTTTCTACACTATAAGAAGTATTCGGATCATCAAAAATCTTTAGTTAAACGTACCTGATCCTTTTGAATTCTTCTTTCTTGAGATTGAGGTATATGATCCAAAGTTTCTTCATCTTCAATCTTCAAGACTTAATACATTCACGAAATACGCCAACTCAAATTCCGTAACAATCTCCCCCTTTGGCGGTTTCGTGACAAAACACAAATCCACAAAAGAAAATTCAAAAAGATATTTTTGTTGCTATCACCATACAACAAAAATTTACAAAAGAGATCCAGAAATTAAAAACATGAGATAAACTCCTAAGACAGACTCTAGACTTAGACATCTGTAATCTCTGCACACAAAAATCATTCTTGACAAAAGAAATCGTTAGATACCTCAAGAATTGAAACATACAAAACCAAATACAGAGATAGAGTTT
Organism: Tillandsia fasciculata; assembly: GCA_029168755.2. Lineage (NCBI taxonomy): Eukaryota > Viridiplantae > Streptophyta > Magnoliopsida > Poales > Bromeliaceae > Tillandsia > Tillandsia fasciculata. Next base: position 15,396,162 of record CM054933.1, on the reverse strand, counting down.
ATTCTCATCATGACATTTGAAAAATTCAGATATGTAAGAGAATCATAGTTAAAACCAACATATCTTCTAAGCAGTCGAAAACCAAATGTCAAAGTATGTTAGTCCAACATCAACTTGTTAGTCATATTACATGCCCAAATAGTTAGTCGAATAGTTAGTATAGAGGCATGCCACCAATCACAAATAAAAACCAAAGTTGAGTTGAAGATACTTACCTTGATATTCACAAAGTTCAGTTCACATCATTCATTGTTTCATTGTTCAAGTTCTCTCTAACTCTCTCCCCCTTTTTGTCACAAAACAAAGGCAAATAATTACAAAACCAAGGAGAGTTAAAGCGATAGACAAACAAGAAAAGTAAAAGACCTGCAAAAAAGCAAAAGAAGGTCAGAATAAAAACTTATTCCGGAGAGTCGGAGTCATCAGATGTTGTGAATCCCATTTTAGCAAACATCTTCTTCACTAGTTTCTTCAGTGATGAGAGACTTATTCAGAGTGATTTGAGAAGCTGTGAGGATTTCCAGCTCGTTTTTCATAACTTGAAGGTCTCCTCTCATTTCAGTGAACTCAGCAGACATACGTTCCTGTTCATTTGAAAGCCGCTGTTGTTCTTTAAAGATAGAGGTGACAGAGGCATCATCGTCAGAGGTGGATGGAGGTGCCTGCTGTGAAGGAGGAACTGGGGCTGTGGAAGTACCCGCTTGTGGTCGAGCTCGTTGTCGGAGTGGAGGAGATGGGGGATCATCTTGCTTTGTTGACAAAGACTTGACAATAGTTGTCTCATTTATTGTCCCCAAACTATACATGTAAGAGCTCGCGCTTGTATCCACTTTAAACTTCTTGAGGATGCGCATGATAATCATTGGATATGGTAGTCGCTCTGTGGGGTGTGAATGTTCGACATACCGCGTCATCCTATTCCAAATGAGATAAGGAATGTTCAGTTTGCTCCCATCAATGCAGTCGGGTTGTCAAGAAGATAGAGAAAAAGCATTCTATCCCATCGAAGGACTTTCGTGTTCATATTTGGAAGAATGTTGTAACAGACAATGAAGTTTATGTACTTGTACTCTTTCTTAAGTTCTTTGGAAAAAATAGAATTTCCGGTAGACAAAGTTTCCGGAACGCAGATTCCGTTAACTACAACTCTCCACGAGTTGCGTTGAAGCTTTGAGTCTTCAGGTAGTGGAGTCCATCAGATCTTGCTTTCATATTAAGCACCTCTCCAATCAGTTGTGGAGTGACTTTGATTTTGATACCTTTAACCACGGTATGAAATTCTCGTCGTCCGTCGTCATGATCCATTAGACTCGTAGCATTCTGGTAAAACATCCGAACTGAGTGTGGGCAATACCCAGTTGATTCGGGAAAGTTGCAAATTGGACCGAGACCAGCTTGATTAAATAACCTCCCAAACTCTGCAGAGCGTTCCTCATTGGTTTGACATTGACATGTCTCTCACCGATGCATTCTCTTTTCTCAAAATCCTTGATTCTTGTAGAGCTAATGAATTCCTGAGGAGGAGGCTGGCTAGCTATAGGTTCGTTGATTGAAATGCCCTGAGCACTACCTCTTTTCCTTGCACCAGTCTTTGTTCTTGTTCTGATTTGACTTGGTTCCATGGGAGCTTTTCCCTTTTCTGTGCAGTAGGAGGAACCTTTGTCTTTGAGGTTCTGCAGGTGCTTTCCCCTTGGATACAATAGGGACATCTTCCTCAATCTCTAGGTTATCCCAGTCAATCGAGTCCGTTTCCGAATCCGTGTCGGAATCATTCTCAGCTCGCTTGGTTCTCTTTGCTTTCTTAGGTTTGGCAGTGTCCTTAACATGGACCATTGCAGCAAGTAGGAAAATGATCCAGGTGATCACCATTGCTGAAAGTGCTTTGAGTTTAAAAGTGTCCTGTGAAAACCAACTCAAGAACACATGAAAAATCGTCAATTTTGAAAAATTTGAAAAATTGTACCTAGACAATCATAATCATGTAGAGAAGCCAAGAATCAAATTAGTTTTCCAAAAAGAATTTTAAAAATAGATCAATTCCATGATTTTCAAAAATTCCTCTTTTATGCCCTAAACCAGAATTTTTAGAAATCGAAGCCTAAAAACTCGTTTATCTTGAGAAAACCCAGCATAAAAGCAAAACTAATTGACCCAGAGTTCTTATTTCAAAAGAAATTTGATCAAAAACCATTCACAAACGAAAAAGATCCAAGATTTCAACTCACGTTTGATGAAAAACCATAAAAACTGTGAAAAACCGAGATTTTGATCAATAAAACTTACTTGAATCCGAAGAACTTTGAGTTTGGAAGCTCCAAATGCAAGAAATCTAGAGAGAGAAGCTCTAGAGATTTTAGAACAAAAGATTAGGGTAAAAGAAATCAAATCCTCTTTGTTCTTATAAAAACCCTAGCCGTGATCCGGATCGGATCGAGAATGTGATCCGGATCGGCTACCCGCAGGAAGAATCCTGCGTTCGGGATCCGGATCACTTACCCCGATCCGGATCGGCTTCAACTTTTTCTCCAGAAAAATTCAGAAAAATTCCATAAAATCCAGAAAAAGTATGTAAGCACTTTACCATGTCAACTTTAAACAAAAGACATCGTTTCATACAACAAGAAATAGATTATGCAAAATCTATCAAAAATACCCAAAAATGAAACGAAAATTTACGAAAGTTAAAACACTTAAAGTTGAACAACTTCAATTACATCTATCCTGATCTTATGTGTAATGCCTTTATCAAATCATCAATTTTAGTAAAGAAAATGAAATACCAAGATCAATAGATGTTTGAAATCCCAGATAAGTTAGATAATATATCTAGACAATCTGTTGAAGGAGTGGCTCTTTGAGCATCTTTTACTAAAAATCCCACCTTATACCAACCATGAAATACGACTGAGTCAAGTATTTCAATATGAATTTCATCAACAATTTTCAAAACAAAAATTTGCTTTTCATTCATGGAGTATCTTTTTCTTTCTTTCATTTTCTCCATGTGGTGGTAGTTTTCACACTCCTCATTGGGATGTAACTCTTTCCACATCTTTTGAGCATTTTACATTTCATTGACTCCCCCTCAATTGGCTATCAATTATTTAATATATAAGGTATTCAACCAAACCATTGATCTCGAATTCATACTCGACTAAGCAATCAAATATGATAATGACTATACCAAGAGATCATTGAGAGAGAAATTGACTTTGATCACTTAAAAGATGGTTTAATTAACGTAAATGATCATTGCAACATTGAAATATTATGACATCAAAAGCATAATAAATTTCTAAATGCATAAAAGGATGCAATTAAAGTCAATTATGATTTATGCTCAATTAATGTCCTATGTACAAAACATAGATAAAGAACAAAACAAAAACAAAAACAAAACCTAACCTAAGCAAAGGTTTCAAAAGAGTTTATTTCAAGGAAAGCATGCCAATTGCTTTACGCAAGTGAATAAAACGTTTTTGATCCAAAGGTTTTGTTAAGATATCAGCTAATTGATCCTCAGTTGAAATATATGACAGTTGAAGAATGTTTGATTCAACTAGCTCTCTAAGAAAATGATATCTAAGTTCAATATGTTTTGTTCTAGAGTGCAACACAGGGTTTTTAGAAATGTTAATAGCACTAGTGTTGTCACATAAAATGGTTACCGAAGATGTTGAAATCCGGAAATCGCTCAACACGCTTTTCATCCAAATCAATTGGGTTGAACAACTTCCTGCAGAAATGTACTCCGCTTCGGCAGTCGAGAGTGCTATGCAATTCTGCTTTTTACTGTGCCATGCAACAAGGCAATGGCCAAGATAGAAGCATGCACCACTCGTGCTTTTCCGGTCATCCACTGATCCAGCCCAATCGGCATCTGAGTATCCAACAATATCCAAAGTCGTTCCCATAGGATACCAAATTCCGAAATTGATTGTACCTTTGATATATCGGATGATCCGTTTCACCGCTTTCAGGTGAACCTCCTTCGGTGCTGATTGATATCTCGCACAAATCCCAACACTGAAGGATATATCCGGGCGACTAGCCGTGAGATATAGTAGACTTCCAATCATACTGCGATACAGTTTCTCGTCTACATTCTCACTATGTGATTCACTTCCAAGTCCCTTATGGCTAGTTCCCATTGGAGTCGGAAAATCCTTAGAATTTTCAAGATCAAACTTTTTGACCAACTCCAGTGCATACTTGGATTGACACAAGTGAATTCCTTCATCGTTTTGTTTAACTTGTAATCCAAGAAAATAAGTCAATTCGCCCATCATGGACATCTCAAATTCGCTTTCCATGGTCTCCGCGAATTTAGAAGCATCATTATCTCTTGTTGCGCCAAAAACAATGTCATCGACATAGATTTGAGCAACTATGAAATTGTTTTGATAATGCTTCACAAAGAGAGTCCTGTCAGCTCCCCCTCGAGTGTAGCCCTTTTCCAAAAGGTGCTTTGTCAACCTTTCGTACCATGCTCGCGGTGCTTGTTTCAGACCGTAAAGAGCCTTTTTCAGACGAAAAACATGGTTAGGTAGTTTATGATCCACAAAACCTTTCGGTTGAGCCACATAAACTTCCTCATTTAAAAACCCATTTAAAAAGGCGCTCTTAACGTCCATTTGAAATAATTTGATTTTAAAATGACAAGCAATCGCAAACAATATACGAATGGACTCGAGTCTAGCTACAGGGGCGAAAGTTTCATCAAAGTCTATACCTTCTACTTGAGAGTAGCCTTGAGCAACTAACCTTGCTTTGTTCCTGATGATAGTACCTTCTTCATTTTTCTTGTTCTTGAAGATCCATTTGGTACCTATCACATTGTGTTGCTTCGGAGGCTTCGTCAATTCCCAGACTTTGTTTCGCTCGAATTGATGGAGCTCTTCCTGCATTGCTTTAATCCAGTAGTCATCTTGGAGAGCTTCATCAACATTCCTTGGTTCGATTTGAGATACATAGCATGCAAATCCGCAAACCAATTGTCTCCGTGTTCTAACTCCTTCTTGTGGATCTCCAATGATGTTCGATTCAGGGTGATCCTTGGAGATGCGTAACGTTTGAGGTAGAGGAGTAGACGGAGGTACACGAGATGATTCCTGCACATCAGATAAGCTTGAAGAACCGTTAGATGCATCATTATTATCGAAAGAATTGTTAGAAGAAGATGCATTAGCAGGTGTATCATCATCAAGAGAGATATCGAGGGTAGATTTTTCAGATTCAAAGTGAAAAGCTTCATCTACCTTAACATTTATCGATTCTACGATCGTCTTAGATTCTAAGTTAAAAACTCGATATGCTCTGCTGTTTGTAGAATAACCTAAGAAAATCCCTTCGTCACTTCGAGAGTCAAATTTTCCAAGATTCTCACGATCACGTAAAATAAAACACCGACTCCCAAAGATGCGAAAATATTTGATGTTAGGTTTTCTACAAAACCAAAGTTCATATGGTGTATTCAATGTCCCCGGGCGCAAATACACGCGATTAATAACATAAACAGCAGTGTTCACCGCTTCAGCCCAAAAATAAAAAGGTAAGTTCCGGCTGTGAAGCATAACACGTGCCATTTCCTGTACGACCCTGTTTTTGCGCTCGACTACACCATTTTGTTGAGGTGTGTAAGGTGCAGAGAATTCATGTTTAATGCCATTAGAAGTGCAAAAATCAATGAATTTGGAATTTATGAATTCCCCACCTCTATCACTCCTAACTCGAGTAATCCTATCATTCTTTTCAATCATAATACGATTGCAGATTTCGAGAAAAGAATCAAAGGTATCAGCTTTTTCTTTTAAGAATGCTACCCAAGTATATCTAGAAAATCATCAACCAATAAGAAAATATACCATTTACCTCCCAGAGATGGTTGACGAGTTGGCCCCATTAAGTCCATATGCAAAAGTTCCAAAGGCCGTTTTGTACCTATGTGGTTCAAGTTCTTGTGTGCAGTCCTAGACTGTTTTCCTTTTTGGCAACCGCCACACACAAGGTTTTGTTCAAAAGAAAGTTTCGGAACCCCCTTGACCACATCTTTGTTCGAAATTCTAGCAAGTTCCTTAAAGTTTATGTGACCTAGCCTTTCATGCCAAAGTGTTTCATTTTTCAAAGATGCTAGGTTACATTTTTCAGAAATCTTAGAGGAACTACATAACAATTGTTTTCTGATCTAACCCCCTTTAAAAAGAAAGCATGGTTCATGTCAGTTACAGTGCATTTATCAGATGAAAAATTAACTGAATAACCACTATCACAAAGTTGACTTATGCTTATGAGGTTAGTCTTAAGGCCATGAACAAATAACACATTATTTAGAACCGGGCCATCTGGAATAGCTACCGTTCCCTTTCCAACAATTTTGGAAGACCGACCATCTCCGAAAACAACAAGTCCTCCGGAGTTTTTCTCAAATGTTTGAAAACAGTTTTTATCACCGGTCATATGACGGGAACACCCGCTATCCAGGTACCAAGACGAACTATCATATGCATGCAAGGAAACATTGGTAGCAAGACAGGGAAAATTTCACCTTTGCGCACCCAAACCTTTTTGGAGTGCGTCGGTAATGATCGTGAAGTTGATCTCCTAGGTGAGAGCGTCTTGCTTGAAGAATTGCTGCTCCTTGATGATGTCGTCTTGAGCGGTGTACTACCAAGGCTCTTTTCCTTCAATTGAGTTGCAGTTGATTTTCGAGGAATAGCCTTTTTGGTAGTCATTGCAAGAGGTGCTTGAGGTGTGCGTTTGGCTTCCGTCTTGCAATTTCTCCTTATGTGCCCTGAAATGCCACAACGAAAACATACCTTAGGTCTTGACGATCCCGAGGAGGATGTAGTAGGCTTGTTGTCGTTGCTTGTCGTGAATTCCGGTGTCGGAGGAGGAGATACCGACTGAGGCACAAATACTGTCCCACTCGAACTTGGAATGTCTCCAGTTTGAGTGTATCCGAGGCCGAACTTATTTCTTTGACCAAGACCAAGAAGTCTGTCCAACTTACTCCTTCCAGAAGAAAATCTCTTTAAGTCATCCTTCAGTTGGCGTATGGTCTCCGTCATTTCCAATTTTTCCTGTCGAGCCTCGCCGTTGAGCTTCAAGAAGTAATTCGCTTTGTTCACCATATCCATATAATTCTTCTCGAGTTGCTCATTGGACTCTTGAAGGGAAACATTTGTTTTAATCAATTATCCCTTTCCACTTCAAGATCGGTTGAGAGAGAGGTTACCCTTTTTACTTCTTCTTCGAGATCCTGCAATCTCCCTTTCAACCCCTTGTTTTGCTTAGCCAGTTTCTTTGAATCCCTCAAAAGCTTATGGTAGGCTAGAGCAAAATCTTCACCTTCCGAATCATCTGATTCATCGTCCGTTGCAATCTTTTCAACAGTGGAGTTGGACAGTGAATCGGATGTACTTGCCATTAAGCACATGAAGGGTGAAGATGTGGTGGACGCGTGGAAAGCTGTCGCGTTGTCTTCTTCATCACTTGAGGATGACTCATTTGACGTGGAGTTGTCATCCCAAGTAACGACTTGCATCGCTTTCTTCTTTGCCGGATTCTTGTTGGGACACTCCGTTGAATGTGGCCGTAGCCTCGACATTTGAAGCACTGAACTTGTCCCTCTGAACTTTTCTTATCCTTTGAGAAGTTCTCTTGCTTTCTTGACTTGTAGCTTGAAAACCCTTGCCTTTCTTGGACTTTCCGAAGGATGGAGTTTTGCTTGAATTACCCCTTCGAAAGTTGCGGCGAAACTTCCTTGTCAAGAGAGCGAGCTGCTTCTCAAAGTCCTCCATAGAAAGGTTCTCGTCGTCGTCCGAGGAGGATGAATCCGCGTCTTCTTCTTTAGTTGATTTCAATGCGTAACCTGAAGACTTAGAAGAGGATGCCTTTCCAGAAGAATAGTTAGTAGGAAATGTCATTTCATAAGTTTGTAAAGCACCTACTAATTCTTCTACACGCATTTCGTCCGGGTGTTTAATTGTTTCAATGGCTGCGACCTTCGGGCGAAATCGTTCAGGAAGAGTTCTTAGAATTTTTCTTACAACTTTAAATTCTGGAATCTTCTCTCCCAAGTTAGCACATGAGTTTACGATGTCTTGCAATCGTGTGTAATAGTCAGTGAAAGATTCATTCTCTGCCATAGAGATAGAGTCAAACTTGCTCGTGAGCATTTGCAGTTTCTGAATCTTCACTAGGTTAGTTCCCTCATGCGTAACTTGAAGAACATCCCAGATTTCTTTCACAGTCTCACATGCCGAGACGCGAGAGAACTCAGTTTGTGACAAAGCATTAAATAGAGCATTAATTTTGTAGAAGAAGATGGCATTCCCTTGGTCCATTTCGACCTAGGTTTATTTTGACGGGACTGGTAGGAAAACTTTCCACCGTTTTCTGCATTGGACTGACCGGGGCCGCTAGTATTTTTCTGCGATTGAGCTCGAAGATCGGAGGGCGGCAAAGCGAACGGATTCGGATTCCGACTTACGGATCTCCCGAAATGGGGGTCAAAGCGTTTGCCTTTGAGTGGTGCATTGGAATCCGTGCTAAGGGGCCGGCATGCTTTTCGAGGTGTTCGGACGGGATCCTGCTGTGATCAGACTTTTCATCTTTTTATGTCAGTGGGTTATTTTATTTATTTGGTAGTATCTCGACCTTTCAGTTTTCTGTTTTGGGTCCTAATTATTTTTTCTTCAGTTGTTAGAAGGGGAGTTGAAATTCGAGAATTTTTGGGCTGAACGTCGGGGTTTGCGGGTATTTTTAGGTGGTAGAGCTCGCAAAACGGTGAACGGTGGCGCGAACGGATTTGAATTCCGACCCCGGGATCTCCCAGAAATAATTTTTGAAGTTTTACCATCAGTGTGGGCGCATCGAAAGGCGTGCAGGCGATCGGCACGTTTTTCGGGGTAATCTGGACCCCTCGTTGCATCCCGATTGATTTTAGTGTGTTTTGGGGATTTAGGTCTTTCCCGTCCTTTTGTTATTTGGGCGTTAAGTTATTTTGGGTGCGTGCGGGTGGGAAAACCCAAGTCCTATTCCCTCTTCTCAAGAAATCGACGGAGGGAACCAAACCGAGAAAGGGAAAATCGCCCATCCTCTGCGGGAGTGATCGAGTAAGGAGACGAGGAGGGGACGATTATTTTTCTTACTCCTTCTCCAACGAATGAAGGTGAGTGGTTCCTTTTTCTGGTTTTTCGTTTGGGGTTTTCCTTTTGTCGTCGTCGTGGGCAATACAGGGTGTTGAACGGGAGGCCGCCGCCGCCGTCGTTGGACGGGAGGCCGCCGCCGCCGTTAGCATGCCCACGGGGTCGTCACCGGAGTCGCACGGGAGCGAAAACGGAGTAAAATCGCGAAACCGGAGCCGCGGGGGGCGAAATTAGGGTTTACTGTTCCCCCCGTACGGCCGCATTGCTGCGCGGTCCACAGGAGGAGGCGTGCACCCGGCGTACGGCTCCCGGGCCCATGGGGCGCGGACCCGGCGCACGAATGCGTGCGCCAGGCCGCGCGGTCCACAGGGCCCGGCGTGCACCCGGCGCACAGTTCCCGGACCCGGCACCGCGGACCCGGCGCACGAATGCGTGCGCCAGGTCGCGCGGTCCACCGATCGGGCGTGCACCCGGTGCACGCGTTCACAGCCCCACCGCGTGGACCCGGCGCGCGCTTCAGCCCGTGCGCGGCCCGGCCCAAGCCGCAATGGCGCACCGCAGTCGCGTGCACCCGGTCTGCGGCCGCAGGCACTGTAGCGGTGAGCCCGGTCCGCGATACGGGCCGTGCTCCAGCGGCCCACCGTGCGGTGCGCCCGGTCTGTGCCGCCGCCGCTTTTTGTCGTGGACCCGGTCCACGCAGGTACCCGTGCACCAGACTGCAGCCCGGAAGCCCAGAAGCTCCGTTTTTGACCCGTTTCGTCCCGTTTTTGAGTGTTTTTGACCGCGACGACATTTTTAACAATATTTTTCACTGTAGCCGTTCCGGGCACAAGGCGGGAGTGTTTTAGCTGGAGTTTTCTACGCATCTTCTTTTACGTATTTCAGGTGGGTACACCCTTAGAACCCCTTTATGCCCATTTTCGTTACTGTCATGATTATCGTGTGGTGTGTACTCGGCTCATTGTTGTTGGTTACGTTTGGGTACTTGGTTCATTATTGTGGGTTCTGTCTTGGGATTCGGCGTCGGGTTTCCGGCAATTGTATCTTGTTTAAAATAAATATCTAATTGTGCTAACACGGTGTTCTTTGTGGTATTTATTGTTGAGTATGCATGTTAGCGGGTTACTTCTAGTACACATATCATCGCCTTGTTTTCGATTATACATGTTAGCGGGTTACCTTCGATCACACATGTTACTGTTTTACTTTTAATTATACATGTTGCCGTTTTACTATTGTTATATGTTATGATGCTAACATGATGGTGGTTATGGTTACTTGGCTCGAGGCTGCAGCACGCGCACCCGCGGTTTGGCCACCGCAAAGGGTGCGCTTTTCCGGAAAAGTGGTCTATGACCCGTGTATACCCACGAGGTGACGTAGTGGGGCCCCTTATTAGTTGTGGGGTTTGAGGCGCCGAGGTGCGAGCGGTGCGACCCGTCGGTTTAGTTGTCCGACGTGGTCGGGTATTGCAGGTACGGTGCGACCCGTCGGTTTAGTTGTCCGACGTGGTCGGGTATTGCAGGTACGGTGCGACCCGTCGGTTTAGTTGTCCGACGTGGTCGGGTATTGCAGGTACGGTACGGCCGTCGGTTTAGTTGTCCGACGTGGCCAGGTATTACAGGTTACAGGCGTACAGGTTGCCGTTTCCCCTCTTGAGAGGGTGGTTGCTCCGGTTGTCTTCACGGTTTGTTTATTGTATTTTCCCGTTCTGTTATTATTAGTCACTGACTTCCCACTTCGTGACAGGGTTCAGGCGAGAGGAGAGGTAGGCGGCGGTGAGGACGGGGCGGAAGCAGCTGGGTCGTTGGGGACCCTGGATTGTATTTCCTCTTTCCTTCTGGCATTTCATTTACATTGTAGTTAGGTGTGAGGTTCTCGATACCCTCGTGGGGTCGGCATGGATGTCGGTATGGATTGCATTTAGCTATCTTCGTATGCGTTACTTTTCCTTTCACTTCTGTTGGCCGATTGAAAAAGCAAAACTCGAAAAAGATTGCGAAAACCGTTTTTAGAATCTAAGTGTCGTGTGGGCACTGTTTTCAAAACATTGTGGATTTATGCTGATTTCGAAACTCGCTTTCAAAACATAAGTGCCGGGTAGGCACTCTTTTAAAACCGTGGATTTATCCTTTCCAAATTAATCGGCCATGCGCTTTATTAAAATTTGAATGCTGGTTGTATGTTAACGATTGTTGTGATTGAATGGTTGTGTGTGTTTGGGATGTGTACTGAACGCTACGCCGTGCATATACAGGGGAGGCTCTGTCCGCTCGCAGAGGGATCCTGTATGTGTGGCGGGTCTGGGCACGCGCCGGGGAAGAGGAGTTTCTTCTGTTTTCAAAAAAAAAAAATAAATAAATAAATCTACGTCGAACGTACGACTTTTGCAAACCGTTTCCGCTAAAACAAACCCCCGGGGCGTGACAGATTAAGATGGTATCAGAGAAGTTCTTTCAATCACAACAGTTAGTGCCGACATCCGTTGGGATACCTCACTTGCCTACAGGTGAATGAAATGGGTAGGGCATAGGAAGGTAGCACGCGAGTGATCGAGGGGTGGGAAAAGTTCGAGTCCTTTTCTCTCGCTAGGTGGTTCGTTGTTTTGTAGGTGAAGTCTAGAGCTGACTCTTGTTATGTGTGTACAGATATGGCCCGTATCAGATCATCGGCCGGGGACGCGGAGGCAGACACGACGACGTCGACGGCCGCGGAAAACTAGCTCCTGCGGCAACAGATGCGAGAGTGCGGGGACTATTGAGTTCCTTTTCTCGATGGGGCTCGGGTGGTAGCACAACCCACCGGTAGTGTTGTTTTGTTGGCCGTCTGTCGGCCGTGGGTAACCGATAGCCGTTTGTCTAAACTCGTACCTTCTGGGTCTTCTGGTGTTAGGTCACAGCGGGTGGTCGGCCGATTCTGCTTGCGCCATGTGCAAGGTGGATGAGGGAATGAGGAATCTTTCCCCTGTAATTGTTACCCATAGTTCGGCCTTTCACCGTAGACACTGCGACGGTTGTAGAAATCGTCGTGATGGGTTCACGGGTGGCTTCCTTTAGTAGGATTGTGGTGGTAAGGCTTTGGGTTGGGTTTCTGTTTTCTGCACAAGTGCGTCGGTTCGGTTGTCCTGCGGGTGGGTTGGCGTGTGATCCCTCGAGTGCGTTTAGTGAACCTAGGCAACTTGCGACTCGGTTCTTCTCGCTGTTTTCGTTGCTTGTCTTCTTCCGACCCTTAGATTTCAGATGGATAGTCTTCAGTACCTGGAGGTCTTTGTCGAACGGACCTTGAGCTTTGTTTTCTTCTAGTTGGGAGCGTCGCTGCTTGGGTTGGAGTTTTACCGCTCGATTCGATGCCGGTGCTTGGAGGGGTAACGGATTGGGACCGAGCGTTAGGGGTTAATCAGAGTGTCGCACCCCGTCGATGCCAGGACGGGGGTAGGACCTGACCTTGTGAGTTTTGTCGCCAGCTTCCCGTGGCCAAGGCATGACCATGAGGCTCAGTACGAGTGTTTTTGGGTCGTTGATCTTGCGAGGCAGGTGTGGGTCATGGGGATCTGTCGACTGCTTGGAGCTTTGGCACTGATCACTTTCGGCTAGGATGCCTTGTACGTAGCCCTTTAGGTGGGGTAGACCTTGTGGCAGGCCTTAGAGCTGAAGCCTAACCTTAGTTTTGACCGTCGCCCCGGTCGGACGGACCGTCGGGGCGGGTAATCTGGGACGGTGGATACGCTCCGAGCTTGTGACTCGTGTTAGTGACGGGTGAGTTCGTCGCTCTCGGGGGAGAGTTTCTGGTAGTTAGTAACCCAGCCTGTTTTGTTGGCACCCCTCGGAGCCTTGTGAGGACGTTGAGTGGTTTGTTTTTCCTCGTCGTCGGGTTGGATGTTTTGGACTTTTAGAGAACCATCGGCAGGGGTTTCTTCTGTCATTCCCTTGACTGAATTGCCGGGAATACCCCCGGGCGAGGGGTCATCCTATCTTTCGAGCTTCTACCAGACACGCAACCTATCATTTAGGCGCCTTGCGGAATGGCTTTCGCGGAACTGAGGGAATTTAAGGCACAAGGAGTTTCTCTGAATAGTGGGTTCATCAGACCGAGTGTATCGCCTTGGGGCGCACCCATGCGCTTCGTGCAAAAGAAGAACGGAAGCCTACGCCTACGCAGCGACTACCGGGAGATAAACAGGGTTACAGTGAAGAACAAGTCCGGGATTGATGACCACTTCGATCAACTACGAGGGGCACTTCCAGATTATTCTCCGGACTCTCAGGCACCAGAGGCTGTTTGCTAAGTTAAAGAAATGTGAGTGCTGACCCCGCGAGGTGGGCTTTTTGGGGCACACAGTTTCAACAACGGGAATCGCAGAGAATATGAGCGGAACTACCCGACACACGATCAGGAACGGGCAGCAGTCGCCCTCGTTTTGAAGCTTTGGGAGACATCACCTTTTCTTGGAGTTCATCATAATGTGTATTCGGGTCGCCAGAGTCCTAAGTTAGTTCACACAGAAGGATTTGTTTTTGCGGCAGAGGCATTAGATGGAGTTGCTGAAGGACTCGGCTCGTCCATTCAGTATCACCCCGGGAAAAGCAAGGGTAGTAGCGGATGCTTTGAGCAGGAAGGGTCAAATTGAGGGGGAAACTGATGAGCGCGAGTACTCAGCAGGACCGGTACTGTCGCGCGACTTTTGTCCCCATTGGTCAAGCCAACTCTATTAAAGAAATCCTGGAGGGTCAGAAAACAGGTGCACAGACTCAGCTTATTCGAGACAAGACCCCCCGGACCATACGGGCGACGCAATACGTTTCGAGGGCGGAATTGCGTGCCCGAGCTGCCAGAGTTGAAGAAAGAGATACTGTCCGAGGCGCACTACGCTCCCTATGCGGCGCATCCAGGTGACACGAAGATGTACAAGGACCTCAAAGCAGAATTGTTGGTGGACTAAACCAAAGGGGGATGAAATGCAGTTCACTGCCCGGTGTTTAGATGGTTAACACGTAAAGTCCGAACATCAACGCTCAGCGGGGAAAACTACAATCTCTACCGGTACCAGAGTGGAAATGGGAGCGAATCAGCATGGAATTCATCACGGGTTTTCTGCATCGCATCAAGAGCATGATGCCGTATGAGTCACAATGGATCGACAGACGAAATCGACTCTTTTTCCACCCACCCGTATGATGTGGACTAGAGACACTCGGCTAGTGTCAAATCTTTGGCAAGGATTACAACAGGCCCTAGAGACTAAACCACACTTCTGCATGGCGTTTCACCTCCAGACCGATGGACAGTCCGAGCAAGTGAACCAGATTCACGAAGAGGTGCTCTGAACCTGCCTACTTGATTTTGGGTGACGAATGGTCACTGCCTTGAGCTTAGAGAGGACCTGAGCTTCGACGGGAACACCAGTGCGGACCGTAGCACGAGAGGACAAAAGGGATTGCGCAACTGGACGATCCCCTATGGGAAGGTGCTGTGGAGCAACCAGGAGGAACGTGAAGCGACTTAGGAACGGGAGTCAAAGATGGAGGAGTGCTAATCAGTTTTATTCGCTGCGGACCAGGATTAAGTTTCGAGGACGAAACTTTTTTTTAGTGGTGAGTGATGTAGAGTCCTGGCATTCCCTTGCCCTTGTATACCTCCCGTTTATTTTGACGGGACTGGTAGGAAAACTTTCCACCGTTTTCTGCATTGGACTGACCGGGGCCGCTAGTATTTTTCTGCGATTGAGCTCGAAGATCGGAGGGCGGCAAAGCGAACGGATTCGGATTCCGACTTACGGATCTCCCGAAATGGGGGTCAAAGCGTTTGCCTTTGAGTGGTGCATTGGAATCCGTGCTAAGGGGCCGGCATGCTTTTCGAGGTGTTCGGACGGGATCCTGCTGTGATCAGACTTTTCATCTTTTTATGTCAGTGGGTTATTTTATTTATTTGGTAGTATCTCGACCTTTCAGTTTTCTGTTTTGGGTCCTAATTATTTTTTCTTCAGTTGTTAGAAGGGGAGTTGAAATTCGAGAATTTTTGGGCTGAACGTCGGGGTTTGCGGGTATTTTTAGGTGGTAGAGCTCGCAAAACGGTGAACGGTGGCGCGAACGGATTTGAATTCCGACCCCGGGATCTCCCAGAAATAATTTTTGAAGTTTTACCATCAGTGTGGGCGCATCGAAAGGCGTGCAGGCGATCGGCACGTTTTTCGGGGTAATCTGGACCCCTCGTTGCATCCCGATTGATTTTAGTGTGTTTTGGGGATTTAGGTCTTTCCCGTCCTTTTGTTATTTGGGCGTTAAGTTATTTTGGGTGCGTGCGGGTGGGAAAACCCAAGTCCTATTCCCTCTTCTCAAGAAATCGACGGAGGGAACCAAACCGAGAAAGGGAAAATCGCCCATCCTCTGCGGGAGTGATCGAGTAAGGAGACGAGGAGGGGACGATTATTTTTCTTACTCCTTCTCCAACGAATGAAGGTGAGTGGTTCCTTTTTCTGGTTTTTCGTTTGGGGTTTTCCTTTTGTCGTCGTCGTGGGCAATACAGGGTGTTGAACGGGAGGCCGCCGCCGCCGTCGTTGGACGGGAGGCCGCCGCCGCCGTTAGCATGCCCACGGGGTCGTCACCGGAGTCGCACGGGAGCGAAAACGGAGTAAAATCGCGAAACCGGAGCCGCGGGGGGGCGAAATTAGGGTTTACTGTTCCCCCCGTACGGCCGCATTGCTGCGCGGTCCACAGGAGGAGGCGTGCACCCGGCGTACGGCTCCCGGGCCCATGGGGCGCGGACCCGGCGCACGAATGCGTGCGCCAGGCCGCGCGGTCCACAGGGCCCGGCGTGCACCCGGCGCACAGTTCCCGGACCCGGCACCGCGGACCCGGCGCACGAATGCGTGCGCCAGGTCGCGCGGTCCACCGATCGGGCGTGCACCCGGTGCACGCGTTCACAGCCCCACCGCGTGGACCCGGCGCGCGCTTCAGCCCGTGCGCGGCCCGGCCCAAGCCGCAATGGCGCACCGCAGTCGCGTGCACCCGGTCTGCGGCCGCAGGCACTGTAGCGGTGAGCCCGGTCCGCGATACGGGCCGTGCTCCAGCGGCCCACCGTGCGGTGCGCCCGGTCTGTGCCGCCGCCGCTTTTTGTCGTGGACCCGGTCCACGCAGGTACCCGTGCACCAGACTGCAGCCCGGAAGCCCAGAAGCTCCGTTTTTGACCCGTTTCGTCCCGTTTTTGAGTGTTTTTGACCGCGACGACATTTTTAACAATATTTTTCACTGTAGCCGTTCCGGGCACAAGGCGGGAGTGTTTTAGCTGGAGTTTTCTACGCATCTTCTTTTACGTATTTCAGGTGGGTACACCCTTAGAACCCCTTTATGCCCATTTTCGTTACTGTCATGATTATCGTGTGGTGTGTACTCGGCTCATTGTTGTTGGTTACGTTTGGGTACTTGGTTCATTATTGTGGGTTCTGTCTTGGGATTCGGCGTCGGGTTTCCGGCAATTGTATCTTGTTTAAAATAAATATCTAATTGTGCTAACACGGTGTTCTTTGTGGTATTTATTGTTGAGTATGCATGTTAGCGGGTTACTTCTAGTACACATATCATCGCCTTGTTTTCGATTATACATGTTAGCGGGTTACCTTCGATCACACATGTTACTGTTTTACTTTTAATTATACATGTTGCCGTTTTACTATTGTTATATGTTATGATGCTAACATGATGGTGGTTATGGTTACTTGGCTCGAGGCTGCAGCACGCGCACCCGCGGTTTGGCCACCGCAAAGGGTGCGCTTTTCCGGAAAAGTGGTCTATGACCCGTGTATACCCACGAGGTGACGTAGTGGGGCCCCTTATTAGTTGTGGGGTTTGAGGCGCCGAGGTGCGAGCGGTGCGACCCGTCGGTTTAGTTGTCCGACGTGGTCGGGTATTGCAGGTACGGTGCGACCCGTCGGTTTAGTTGTCCGACGTGGTCGGGTATTGCAGGTACGGTGCGACCCGTCGGTTTAGTTGTCCGACGTGGTCGGGTATTGCAGGTACGGTACGGCCGTCGGTTTAGTTGTCCGACGTGGCCAGGTATTACAGGTTACAGGCGTACAGGTTGCCGTTTCCCCTCTTGAGAGGGTGGTTGCTCCGGTTGTCTTCACGGTTTGTTTATTGTATTTTCCCGTTCTGTTATTATTAGTCACTGACTTCCCACTTCGTGACAGGGTTCAGGCGAGAGGAGAGGTAGGCGGCGGTGAGGACGGGGCGGAAGCAGCTGGGTCGTTGGGGACCCTGGATTGTATTTCCTCTTTCCTTCTGGCATTTCATTTACATTGTAGTTAGGTGTGAGGTTCTCGATACCCTCGTGGGGTCGGCATGGATGTCGGTATGGATTGCATTTAGCTATCTTCGTATGCGTTACTTTTCCTTTCACTTCTGTTGGCCGATTGAAAAAGCAAAACTCGAAAAAGATTGCGAAAACCGTTTTTAGAATCTAAGTGTCGTGTGGGCACTGTTTTCAAAACATTGTGGATTTATGCTGATTTCGAAACTCGCTTTCAAAACATAAGTGCCGGGTAGGCACTCTTTTAAAACCGTGGATTTATCCTTTCCAAATTAATCGGCCATGCGCTTTATTAAAATTTGAATGCTGGTTGTATGTTAACGATTGTTGTGATTGAATGGTTGTGTGTGTTTGGGATGTGTACTGAACGCTACGCCGTGCATATACAGGGGAGGCTCTGTCCGCTCGCAGAGGGATCCTGTATGTGTGGCGGGTCTGGGCACGCGCCGGGGAAGAGGAGTTTCTTCTGTTTTCAAAAAAAAAAATAAATAAATAAATCTACGTCGAACGTACGACTTTTGCAAACCGTTTCCGCTAAAACAAACCCCCGGGGCGTGACATAATTCCTTTGCCATTGTAAGAAGAAGAATCTATCTCTTCCTTGGTCCATTTCGACCTAGGTTTTAAGGTGCGAACATCATCTAAAATTTCAGTTGGATTAGACCATCCTAATTCAATTGATTGCCACACCCTTTCGTCGATGGAAATTAAAAAGGCTTTCATCCGCACTTTCCAGTACGCATAATTTGTTCCATCAAAGAAAGGGGGTCGATTAATGTTTCCACCTTCAACCATTGTTTACAACCCTATTCCCGCTCTGATACCACTTGTTGGGTTATAAGTAATTGGATCTAAATAGGGAAAAAAACACCTAGAGGGGCGTGAATAGGTGTAAACAATAAACACTCAAAAAATCATTGCGCAAATAAACCCAATGCGGAAAAATAAAAGAACACGCAAGATTTTTACGTGGAAAAACTCCAAACCGGAGTAAAAAACCACGGGACCGATAACACGGCGAAATCCACTAGAATTAAACACACGTACAAGGTGATATAACGTACTCACAGACGACTCAACCTTTTACCATACGCTCCTAGTAGATCTTCTCCGCTCGCTCCACGACGCTTCTCGAATCCACGATCCGCGCCCAACGCTGAATCCACAGCGTCCAACGTCGAGTCCACGACGTCCAACCGAATCCACGGTCTTCACCCAATAGCACGCTTCGAATCCACGAACGTACCTCGCTCCGAATCCACGAGAGCGGTTGCACCTTGAATCCACAAGGCCACGCGAGTCCACGCGCCGATTTTGGGGTAAATCGTTGTTTGTTTGGGTGGTGATGATCCGCCGAATACTTAGATTAAAGATAGATCGGAAATACCATCTAAGTATTCATTGATTTGATTCTACTCAAAATGTGAGTATGGAAAACCTAGAATCAAATCAATCAATATAGATGAAGAAACATAGAATAAATCTATTGATTTCCTTTCTTCTCTATATGTGGATTTTTCTTTTCGGCTATTTTCTTCTGTAATAGCGGATGCCCTAGAAATGAATATAGGGCCTATTTATAGGTTAGAAACCATTGGAAGAAGATAGGATCAAAAACTGCCTTTTCTGGAAATTTTTACCGACGGCGATCCGGATTGGAATTGACGATCCGGATTGCAGAAGCAAGAAAGACGATTTCCAGAAAATGCCTATTCGGGATCCGGATCACAAAGTCCGATCCGGATCGTTCATACAGTTTTACCAGAACATCAATGTTCGGGATCCGGATCGAGGAAGCACACAGGTAAAACTAGTGTTCGGGATCCGGATCAGAGGATGCTGCGATCCGGATTGAACCAGTGTATGAACCAACACCTTTCGGGATCCGGATTGCCGAGTCCGATCCGGATCCTGAACATGTCCCATGTTCAGTTTTTGATGTTTAAGCAATAAAACATTCTTCCAGGTGTTTCTACACTATAAGAAGTATTCGGATCATCAAAAATCTTTAGTTAAACGTACCTGATCCTTTTGAATTCTTCTTTCTTGAGATTGAGGTATACGATCCAAAATTTCTTCATCTTCAATCTTCAAGACTTAATACATTCACGAAATACGCCAACTCAAATTCCGTAACAGACCATTTGCGAATGATTCTCCAGACTCTCAGAGAGCAGAAGCTGTTCGCTAAACTCAAGAAGTGTGAATTCTGGCTACGCGAAGTGGGTTTCCTAGGGCATGTGATCTCGGCGAAGGGAATCGCCGTGGACCCCAAGAAAGTGGAATCAGTGGTCGACTTGCAGCCGCCGACGGCGGTGACAGAGGTCCGTAGTTTCCTAGGCCTGGCAGGATATTACAGACGCTTCGTCGAAGGTTTCGCGAAGATTGCTGCCCCTTTAAACCGGTTGACCAGAAAAGGGGAGAAGTTCATATGGACAGCCAAATGCCAGGAGAGTTTCGAGGAACTCAAAGGAAGGCTAACCAGGGCACCAATGCTTGTGCTACCGACACCCGGAGAGGATTATGAAGTGTACTGCGACGCATCAAGGATCGGCCTTGGGGGTGTTCTGATGCAACAGGGGAAAGTAATAGCCTACGCTTCCAGGCAATTGAAGGATTACGAAAAGAACTACTCGATACACGACTTAGAACTGGCCGCAGTGGTCTTCGTTTTAAAATTATGGAGGCACTATCTCTTTGGAGTCCACTGTAACGTCTTCTCGGATCACCAAAGTCTTAAGTACATTTTTACCCAAAAGGAATTAAACCTGCGGCAGAGGCGGTGGCTAGAGTTACTGAAGGATTACGACTTGACGATTCAATACCACCCCGGGAAGGCAAACGTGGTGGCAGACGCTTTGAGCAGGAAAGGGCAACAAGAAGGGGCGTCTGGGGGCGCGATAACTGAACAGAGCAGCTTGATCGCGGAGTTCGCACGATTGCAGTTGGAGGTGGTACCAGCAGGCACGGTTATGCAACTTCTAGCCTTGGTGGTCAAGCCGACGCTATTCGAGAAGATCCGGGAAGGACAACAGACCAACTCACACTTACAGCGCGTACGAGACAAGATCTCCCTGGACCAAGAGAGTGATTTTACAGTGGAAGGCGACGGCACCCTACGGTTCCGCGGTCGGATCTGCGTGCCGGATTCGTCGGAGTTGAAGGAGGAAATCTTAGCAGAGGCACACCGAGCCCCTTATGCGGCGCATCCAGGGGGCACGAAGATGTACAGGGACCTCAAACAGACCTTCTGGTGGCCTAAATTGAAGGGGGACGTGACTCGACATGTAGCTCATATCCTAGTATGCCAACAGATAAAGGTCGAGCATCAACGACCAGCAGGAAAGTTACAGCCTTTACCGGTGCCATAGTGGAAGTGGGATCAGATCACCATGGATTTTGTCACTGGATTTCCACGCTCACAACAGGGGCACGACGCGATTTGGGTCATAGTCGACCGGTTAACCAAGTCAACACACTTCCTGCCCATTCATACGACCTGGACCCGAGAACGGTTAGCTCAAGTCTACATCAGCGAGATCGTGAGGCTACATGGAGTGCCGGCATCGATCACCTCGGATAGAGACACGCGCTTTGTCTCGAAGTTTTGGTAGAGTCTTCAGCGGGCCATGGGGACCAAACTACAGTTCAGCACAGCCTTCCACCCCCAGACGGACGGACAGTCGGAGCGAGTGATACAGACCCTCTAAGACCTGCTTCGCGCCTGTGTACTTGACTGGGGGATCGGTTGGTCACGCTACCTACCCCTCGTGGAATTCGCCTACAACAACAGCTACCAGGCCAGCATCCAGATGGCGCCCTACGAAGCCTTATATGGAAGACGCTGTCGATCCCCGATCTGTTGGGACGACTTGGGAGAACGGAAGTTCTTGGGACCCGACTTAGTGAAGGAAACTGAAGAGAAGGTACGCCTCATCAGACAGCGCTTGCTGACCGCCCAGAGTCGACAGAAGAGCTACGCAGACCAGAGGCGCCGCGACTTGGAATTCCAAGTGGGGGAGCATGCGTTTTTGCGGGTCTCGCCGTCCAGAGGAATCAAGCGTTTCGGGCTGAAGGGCAAGCTGAGCCCACGGTTTGTGGGGCCATTCAAGATCCTAGAGCGCATTGGCCCAGTGGCTTACCGCCTTGCCCTACTACCAAACCTCGATCGAGTCCACGACGTGTTCCACGTTTCGATGCTCCGGAAGTACCTTTCCGATCCATCACACGTTCTGGACGTCTCTGCACTCGAACTTAAGGAAGACCTAAGCTTCGAGGAAACCCCTGTGAGAATCCTAGCAAGGGAAAGCAAATCGCTGCGGAACCGAGCCATCCCCTACGTGAAGGTGCTCTGGAGCAACCATGAGGAACGGGAAGCGACGTGGGAGCTGGAGTCAAAAATGAGGGAGTGCTACCCCAACCTTTTCACCGCGACCCAAGTTTGAGTTTCGAGGACGAAACTCGTTTTAAGAGGTGAGTGGTGTAGTAACCACATGTAAAAAAAGGGTTTTTTCAGTTTTTAGTTTTCTGCATCCCTTTTTGGGGTCCGGAGGGTGGGCTAATAATTCTTTATTTCTGGGCAGACCGTCGGGGCTCGCGGGTATTTTTTAGGCAATAAAGCTCGCGAAACGGAGAACGGTGGCGCGATCGGATTCGAATTCCGACCCCGGGATCTCCCAGAATAAATTTCGGAAGGTTACCAATAGTTCCGGGTGCATCAAAACGCGTGCGGGCGATCAGCACGCTTTTCGAGGTAAACCAGCGGTCCCGGGTGCATCAGAAAGCGTGCGAGAGATCGGCACGCTTTTCGAGGTAAGTGGACCCTGATCCGCACCCGATCGCTAAGTTTCGAATCTTGGGGGGGGGGGGGGGGGGGGGGGGTTTAGGGTGCAATCCCACCCCCATTCTCACTCGTACGATCATTTACACTTTTGGTTGGGGGCGTAGGGTTTGTTCCCACTTCTCTTTTCCGGTGCGTAGTTTCCACCAGAGCGCGTGCGAGGAGCCCGACCCCTAGCTTTTTCCCCTCCATCGGTTGGCATGAAGAACCGAGGCGACGAGAGCGGGACGATCCTCCTCCTTCCTCCCTTACCGGCGAAAACGAGGTGAGCGGCTCAGGTTTTCCGTTCTTTTCGATACGAAGTTTTCCTTTTCGTCGGTGTCGCGGGCGAGACGAGATGTTGAACGGGAGGCCGCCGCCGCCGTTGTGAAACGGGAGGCTGCCGCCGCCGTTATCATGTCCACGGGGTCGTCGCCGCAGTCGCCGGGGTCGCGGGGTCGCAATCGGAGCCGCGGGGGGGCAAAAGAGAGCGGCACTGTTCACAGGGTACGACCAGGCCGGCGCGCGGTCCACGGGACCCGGCGTGCACCCGGCGCACGAATCCCGAGCCCAGGGGCGTGGACCGGGCGCACGAACGCGTGCGCCAGGCCGCGCGGTCCATGGGACCCGGCGTGCACCCGGCGCACGGCTTCCGGGCCCAGGGGCGCGGACTCGGCGCACGAACGCGTGCGCCAGGCCGCGCGGCCCACCGCTGAGGCGTGCACCCGGTGCACACCCCGTAGCCCGAACGGTGTGAACCCGGTGCGCGCCTCGGCTCGTGCGCGGCCCGGCCCATGCCGCAGCGGTCTATCGCTGCGGCGTGCGCCTGGTCTACGCCGCTGCCGCCTGCTGTCGTGGACCCGGTCCACGCCTGGATCCGTGCACCTATCTTCATAAAAAGGGTCCAGAAGCCCCGTTTTTGACCCGTTTCGCCCCATTTTTTAGTGTTTTTAACCACGACGATGGTTTTTAACAAATAATTCTTATTGTAGCTGTTTGGGCACACGGCGAGGGTACATTTAGTTGGAGCTCCCGCACGTCTTCTCCTTCGTGTTTGAGGTGGGTTTTATTTGGAGCCTTAGCAATGTATTTTTCCGACATTTGTAACTAACACTATCTGTGCATTTAACTGAGGTATTGTGGATAGTCTCTAGGGTTTTTGTTACTTGACTATATGTAGATGATAGTCTCTAGGGTTCTTGTTACTTGACTATATGTAGATGATAGTCTCTGTGGTTCTCATTTCTTGATTTTGTACGGCATTCTTGATTACTATGCTCGAGGCAGCAGCACGCGCACCCTCGGTTTGGCCACCGCGAAGGGTGCGCTTTTTCGAAAAAGTGGTCCATGACCCGTGTATACCCACGAGGTGACGTAGTGGGGCCCCTGTAGTTGTGGGGTTTGGATGCGCCAAGGTGCGAGCGGTGCGACCCGTCGGTTTAGTTGTCCGACGTGGGAGCGGTGCGATCCGTCGGTTTAGTTGTCCGACGTGGTCGGGTATTGCAGGTTTACAGGTGTTCGTGTCATCTTTTCCCTCTCGGAGGTGTGGTTGCTCCGGATAGTTACGGTTGGATGTATTTCTTTACCCTGCATTACTTTTATTATTATTGTATAGTCGCTGACTTCCCACTTTGCGACAGGGTCCTACAGGGGGGAGAGATAGGCGACGGTGAGGCCACAGCAGGAGTTCCTGGGTCCCTGGAGACCCCGAACAGTACTTTCTATTTTTCTTTCGCATTTCATTTACATTGTAGACTGTGGTGTGGTTCTCGATACCCTCGTGGGGTCGGTGTGGATGTCGGTATATTATTTGATGAGTTATTTATTTTCCTTTCATCTCCGTTTGTCCGCTTTACAAAAAAAAAAAAAAAAAAAAAAAAAAAAAAAAAAAAAAAAAAAAACGAAAGAAAGGATTGCGAAAACTGTTTTTCAAAAAAATTGGGTGTCGTGTGGGACCGTTTTCAAAACCTTGTGGATTTATGGATTGCGAAATGTGGATTTCAAAACCTAGGTGCCGTGTGGGCACCTGTCACGTCCCGGGGGTTTTATTTTAGCGGAAACGATGCACAAGAAGTATGTGTTTGGCGCGTATAAATTTTTTTGAAAAACCTTCTTCCCCGGCGCGTGCCCAGACCCGCCGCATATACAGATTTACTCAAAAAATGGGCAGTCTCCTCTGTATATGCACGGCGTCGCGGTTAATACAACAATTAAACACAACATTCATTCAATCACAACAGTTCGGGAATATAACTTTAAAATTCAGCAAAGGAATAATGCTCAAGGCCGGTCAAGTTGAAAGGATAAACTCACGGTTTTGAAAACAGGTCCACACGACCCAGGGTTTTGCAAACAGTTTGAAAAAGCCATAAAACCACAGGGTTTTGAAATTCTTTTCTTTTTTTTTTTTGTTGTTTTGCTTTGAAACCGACCGACCGGAGAAAATAAAAGGAACTGGTAGTGCAAATCCAGAGTACCAACATCAACATCCACACCGACCCCACAAGGGTATCGAGAACCACACCGTAGCCAACAGTACCAAATGAAATGCAAGGAAAAGTAAAGGAGATACAGACTAGGGCTCCCCACGGCCCAACTACTCCTGCCTCGGCCTCACCGTCGTCTGCCTCGCACCCCTGGAAGAACCTGTCACGGAGTGGGTAGTCAGCAACACAATGATAAAAATAATGTGCAGGAAGGAAAAACGAACCCAACTGTAAGACTATCCGGAGCAACCACTCTGCTCAAAGGAAAAGTAACACACGAACACCTGCAACACCTGTAACACCTACACACCTGACCTCGTCGGGCACCTACCCCGACAGATCGCACCGCTTACACCTTGGGGCACCTGACCTCGTCGGGCACCTATCCCGACAGATCGCACCGCTCCCCCCCCCCTTTGATGCCTCAAACCCCACGCCTACGGGGGCCCCCACTACCTCACCTCGTGGGTTTACACGGGTCGGAGACCGCTTTCCCGAAAAAGAGCACCATTTGCGGTGGCCAGACCGCGGGTACGCGTGTCGCAACTACGAGCATAATAATCAATATACAGGGTAATATCGCGAACACTAGAGATCCTCAGCATTAGTTCCGATAACATGCAATTAGTAACCTTTCAACAATACTGATTCTATGCTAAGTCTCAAAGAAAAAACCCACCTTTCGTTGTCGCGCTCCTGATCGACGCTAGGTTCTTTCGCGTCTCGGTATGTCCGCCCGGACCTACACGAACCTGCCGTACAGGAGTCAGTAACTCACAACTCTGAACAGGTAAAAGGATTGCGGAACGCCCGACTCTTCCGGTCGATCGTGGGGTACAACCTGCCGATTGGCAAAGACGGCGACGTCCTCGGGTGAGGCCAACGACGCGGACAGCCCACGGCTCCCGCGGAACACCCGCCCCCCCCCCCCCCCCCCCCCCGGTGCCGCCCGCATGCGGTGCTGCCCGCATGCGGTGTTGCCCGCACGCGCGGGTGCGCGCGCCCGGCCCCGCGCGGCTGTGCGGGCGCGCTGCCCGCACGCGCGGGTGCGTGCGCGCCCGGCCCCGCGCGGGCTGCGTGGCCGCGCCGCCCGCATGCGGGTGCCGCCTGCATGCGGGGGTGCACGCGCGGCCAGCCCCGTACGGGCTCCGCGGCGTGCCGCCCGCATGCGGGTGCCGCCTGCATGCGGGTTGCACGCGCGCGCACGCGGCCCCGCGCGTCCTGTGCGGCCGCGCCGCCCGCATGCGGTGCTGTCCGCATGCGTGGCTCCGCCTGCGCCGGACTCCGGCGACACCGTCGCCCTCCCCCACCTCGAAAGCTGTAGAGTCCTGGCATTCCCTTGCCCTTGTATACCTCCCGTTTATTTTGACGGCACTGGTAGGAAAACTTTCCACCATTTTCTGCATTGGACTGACCGGGGCCGCTAGTATTTTTCTGCGATTGAGCTCGAAGATCGGAGGGCGGCAAAGCGAACGGATTCGGATTTCGACTTACGGATCTCCCGAAATGGGGGTCAAAGCGTTTGCCTTTGAGTGGTGCATTGGAATCCGTGCTAAGGGGCCGGCATGCTTTTCGAGGTGTTCGGACGGGATCCTGCTGTGATCAGACTTTTTATCTTTTTATGTCAGTGGGTTATTTTATTTATTTGGTAGTATCTCGACCTTTCAGTTTTCTGTTTTGGGTCCTATTATTTTTCTTCAGTTGTTAGAAGGGGAGTTGAAATTCGAGAATTTTTGGGCTGATCGTCGGGGTTTGCGGGTATTTTTAGGTGGTAGAGCTCGCAAAACGGTGAACGGTGGCGCGATCGGATTTGAATTCCGACCCTGGGATCTCCCAGAAATAATTTTTGAAGTTTTACCATCAGTGTGGGCGCATCGAAAGTCGTGCAGGTGATCTGCACGTTTTTCGGGGTAATCTGGACCCCTCGTTGCATCCCGATTGATTTTACTTGTGTTTTGGGGATTTAGGTTTTTCCCGTTTTTTTTTATTTGGGCGTTAAGTTTATTTGGGTGCGTGCTGGGGGAAAACCCAATTCCTTTTCCCTCTTCTCAAGAAATCGACGGAGGGAACCAAAACCGAGAAAGGGAAAATCGCCCATCCTCTGCGGGATCGATCGGGCGTGGAAAGGACGATCCTCCTTCTTCCTTCTCCTCCGGCGGAATCAAGGTGAGCGGTTCGAGTTTTTTCCTTTTTTCCTTTTTGCAATTTCTGTGGGGTCGAGGATTTGGGTGTCGGTTGCTCGGGTGTTGTGGGTGATGCGTGTTGTTAAACGAGAGGCCGCCGCCGCCGTTGTTAAACGGGAGGCCGCTGCCGCCGTTATCGTGTCAACGGGGTCGTCGCCGCAGTCGCCGGGGACGCGTGGTCGCAACCGGAGCCGAAAAAGACGAAGAAAAACGTAAAATAAAGCAAAATCCGTCGCGCGGTCCACGGGACCAGCGTGCACCCGGTGCAGGAAATGGCGACCCAATGTCATGAACCCGGTGCGCTTCAGCCATGCACCAGCCCGCCCGGTAGCGCGGTGCACGCACTGGGCGTGCACCCGGTGCGCGCCGCAGCGCCCTGCAGCCGTGAGCCCGGTGCGCGCCCCGCCCGTGCACCGGCCCGGCCCAACTCCCCTGGTGCACGCTTCCTGGGTGAGCCGGGTCTGCGCCGCCGCCTCCACTGCGCTGTGAACCCGGTCCACGCCTGGACCCGTGCACCAGCCTTCAGCCTATGAGTACATAAACTCCGTTTTGGCCCGTTTTGCCCCGTTTTTGAGTGTTTTTGACCACGACGATGTTATTAACGATACTTCTATTGTAGTTCTTTTCGGGCACAAGGTGGGAGCGTTTTAACTGAAGTTTTCGCACACCTTCTTCGCGTTTCAGGTGGGTACATCTTTAGAACCCCTTTATGTACAATCTCGTTACTGTCATGATTATCATGTGGTGTGTACTCGGTTCATTATTGTTGGTCTCATTCTGGGTACTTGGTTCATTATGGTGGGTTTTATTTTGGTACTTAGCAACGAATTCCGGCGGTCGCTTTTATTCTTAATTTTACATCACGTTGCTAACATGATAGTGGGTACACCCTTAGAATCCTTTTATGCGCAATATCGTCACATTCATGTTTATTATGTGGTGGGTTTTCTTCGGGGTGTTTAGCGTCGGTTTCCGGCGGTCGTTTTCCTTTCGATAGTACATGCTAGCGGGTTACCTTCGAGTACACGTATTATTGCTTTACTTTTGATTATACATGTTAGCGGGTTACTTTCGATCACACATGTTGCGGTTTTACTTTCGATTATATATGTTGCCGTTTTGCTCTTGTTATATATTTTGAGGCTAACATGATGGTGGTTATGGTTACTTGGCTCGAGGCTGCAGCACGCGCACCCGCGGTTTGGCCACCGCAAAGGGTGCGCTTTTCCGGAAAAGTGGTCTATGACCCGTGTATACCCACGAGGTGACGTAGTGGGGCCCCTTATTAGTTGTGGGGTTGAGGCGCCGAGGTGCGAGCGGTGCGACCCGTCGGTTTAGTTGCCCGACGTGGTCGGATTTTTGCAGGAACGGTACGACCCGTCGGTTTAGTTGCCCGACGTGGTCGGATTTTTGCAGGTACGGTACGGCCGTCGGTTTAGTTGTCCGACGGGGCCGGGTATAGCAGGACACAGGTGTACAGGTTACCGTTCCCCCCTTGAGAGGGTGGTTGCTCCGGTTGTCTTCACGGTTTGTTTTATTATTTTCTCCTGCTCTGCTATTATTAGTCACTGACTTCCCACTTCGTGACAGGGTTCAGGCGAGAGGAGAGGTAGGCGGCGGTGAGGACGGGGCGGAAGCAGCTGGGTCGTTGGGGACCCTGGATTGTATTTCCTCTTTCCTTCTGGCATTTCATTTACATTGTAGTTAGGTGTGAGGTTCTCGATACCCTCGTGGGGTCGACATGGATGTCAGTATTTTGTTATCCTCTCGATACCCTGTGGATTTATGGATTGCGAAACGAATTTCAAAACTGGGGTGTCGTGTGGGCACCGTTTTCAAAACCTTGTGGATTTATGCTGATTTCGAAAACTAGTCTTCAAAACGTAAGTGCCGGGTGGGCGCTCTTTTAAAACTGTGGATTTATCCTTTCCAAACTGATCGGCCGTGTACCTTAATGAATTAGAATGCTGGTTGTATGTTAACAATTGTTGTGATTGAATGGTTGTATATGTTTGGGTTATGTACTGAATGCTACGCCGTGCAAATACAGGGGGGGCTCTGTCCGTTTACAGAGAGATCCTGTATGTGCGGCGGGTCTGGGCACGCGCCGGGGAAGAGGGGTTTCCTTACTTTCAAAAAAAAAAAAAAAAAAAAAAAAAAAAAAAAAAAAAAAAAAAAAATCTTTCGTCGAACGTACGACTTTTGCAAACCGTTGTTTTGTAAGGGAAGTCTAGAGCTGACTCTTGTTGTGTGTGTACAGATATGGCCCATACCAGACCATCGGCCGGGGACGCGGAGGCAGATACGACGACGTCGACGGCCGCGAGAAAACTAGCTCCTGCGGCAACAGATGCGAGAGTACGGGGACTATTGAGTTTCTCTTCCCGATATGGCTCAGGTGGTAGCACAACCCACTGGGGGTTGTTGGTTTGTCAGCCGTCTGTCGGTCATGAGTAACTGGATAGCCGTTTGTCCAAACATGTACCTTCTGGGTTTTCTGGTGTTAAGTTACAGCGAGTAGTCGGTCGATTCCTTTTGCACCATGGGCAAGGTACGGGAGGGAGTGAGGATTCTTCCCCTATAATTGCTACCCATAGTTCGGCCTTTCACCGTAGACACTGCGACGATTGCAGAGATCGTCGTGATGGGTTCACGGGTGGCTCCTTTTGGTGGGGTTGTGGTGGTAAAGCTCTGGGTTGGGTTTCCGTTTTTCTGCACAAGTGCGTCGGTTCGGTTGTCCTGCGGGTGGGTTGGCGTGTGACCCCTCGAGTGCGTTTAGTGAACCTAGGCAACTTTTGACACGATTCTTCTCGCTGTTTTCGTTGTTTGCCTTCTTTCGACCCTTTAGATTTCAGATAGATAGTCTTCAGTACCTGGAGGTCTTTGCCGAACGGACCTAGAGCTTAGATTTTCTTTTAGTTGGGAGTGTCGCTGTCGGTCTGGAAGTTTACCCGCTCGATTAGATGCCCGGTGCTTGGTGGGCAACGGTTTGGGACCGAGAGTTAGTGGCAAATTAGAGCGTCGCACCCCGTCGGTGCCAGGACGGAAGTAGGACCTTACCCTGTGGGTTTTGTCGCCAGCTTCCCATGACTAAGGCATAGCCTTGAGGCTTGGCTGGGAGCGTTGTGGATTATGATCTTTTGGGGCTGGTGTGAGTCAAGGGGGGGATCTGGCGACTACTCGGAGTTCTGGTACTGGTCACCTTCGACTAGGAGGCCCTGTACGCAGCCCTTTCGGTTGGGTAGACCTTGTGGTAGGTCTTAGAGCTGAAACCTAACGTTAGTCTTGACCGTCGCCTCGATAGGATGGATAGTCGGAGCGGGTGGTCCGGGTTGGTGGTTATGCTCCGAGCTTGTGCCCGTGTTGGTGACGGGGGAAAGTGTCCCGTGTTGGGGACGGAGGGGAGCGGTCCGTGTCGGTGACAGGTTAGTTTCATGGTTTTCAGGGGAGAAGTTATGGTAGTTAGTAACCCAGCCTGTTTTGTTGGCACCTCTCGGAGCCTTGTGAGGGCGTTGTGTGGGTTGTTTTTCCTCGTCGTCGAGTTGGATGTTTTGGACTTTTAAAGAATCATTGTAAGGGTTTCTTCTGTCATCCCCCTGATTGAATTGCCGGGAATACCCCCGGGCGAGAGGCCATCCTATCTTTCGAGTTCTACCGGACACGCAATCTATCACTTAGGCGCCTTGCGGAATGACTTTCGCGGAACTGAGGAAATTTAAGGCACAAGGAGTCTTTCTGAATAGAGGGTTCATCAGACCGAGTGTGTCACCTTGGGGTGCACCCGTGCGCTTCGTGCGAAGAAGAACGGAAGCCTACGCCTACGCATCGCTGTAGGGAGATAAGCAAAGTTACAGTGAAGAACAAGTCCGAGATTGACGACCTCTCTAATCGACGGCGAGGAGCACTTACGGATTTTTCTCCGGAATCTCAGGGACCAGAAGCTGTTTGCTAAATTTAAGAATGTGAGTTCTGACTTCGCGAAGTGGACTCTCTGGGCACATTGTGTCAGCAATGGGAATCGCAGAGAATATGAACGGAACTACCCGACACACGATCAGGAACGGGCAGCAGTCGCCTTCGTTTTAAAGCTTTGGGAGACATCACCTTTCCTTGGAGTTCATCGTAATGTATTTTCGGATCGCCAGAGTCATAAGTTTTTGTTCAGATAGAAGGATTTGATTTTTGCGGCAGAGGCATTGGTTGGAGTTGCTGAAGGACTCGGCTTGTCCACTCAGTATCACCCCGGGAAAGGCAAGTGTAGTAGCGGATGTTTAGAGCCGGAAAGGTCAAATCGGGGGGGGTGGGGGGGGGGGGGGGGGGGGGGGGGGGGGGGGGGGGGGGGGGGGGGGTGGGGGGGGGGGGGGGGG